>CM044176.1:21206112-21550393 GCA_024222315.1 Thymus quinquecostatus | reverse complement strand
AGACACCGGGACCCCTATCAATGTAATCCTTATGAGCTGTCTTAATCAAATGCCCGAAAGAAAGCTTCTGAAACCCGCCAGGGTGCCCCTCCAAGGCTTCTCGCAGAAGCCTGTCATGACAGTCGGGTCAGTGGATCTTACACTCACTCTGGGAGAAGGACATATTAGAACATCAAGAGTTACCACCTTCTGGGTGGTCGACCAGGAGTCATCTTATAATGCTATTCTTGGAAGAGCTGCTCTGAACTCTTTACAAATAATCGTATCCACCTATCACCTGATGATGAAATTCCCTGTGGGGGATCAAGTAGGATGGATATCAGGGAATCAAATGACTTCAAGAAACTGCTATGTTCAATCCGTTAAAATGGGAGAGGCCGAAAAATGGGCTGTCCCAGAACCTGTAGCCCCTCGACACAAGCCAGAAAAAGAAGAGGGCAAGATCAAAGAGGCCGACACTATCAAAGAAGGGCAGAGCCTAATGGTCCCCGCAGAGGAACTGATAGAGATAGAATTGATCCCAGATCGGAAGGGATTCACCACAAAAATTGGCACTCAGATGCCTCCGGACATATCAGAACAACTAATAAGGTGTCTGCGGAAGAACGCCGATATCTTTGCTTTCGGGTCATCTGACCTGGTGGGGGTAGATGCAACCGTGGCATTACATTGCCTAAATGTAGACCCCTCGGTGAAGCCAGTAAAACAAAAGTTAAGGCAATTCGGACCTGAGAAAGATAAAATTATCAGGGAGGAGGTCGCCAAATTATTGGAGGCTAAGCACATCAGGGAAATACAATTCCCGGAATGGCTATCCAACGCAGTAATGGTGGCTAAGGGAAACACAGGCACATGGAGGATGTGTATTGACTTCAGAGACTTAAATAAAGCCTGCCCAAAAGATCATTACCCTCTGCCTAGGATCGATCAATTAGTAGATTCCACGTCAGGTTGCGAACTGCTATCCATGATGGACGCATATCAACGTTACCATCAAGTAAAAATGAATCCATCAGATGTCTCGAAAGCTGCATTTGGAGTCTGTGCAGGGACATTTGGTTTTCAAAGCATGCCCTTTGGCTTGAAAAACGCGGGGGCTACTTATCAAAGAATGATGGATAAAGTCTTCAAAAGCCAAATAGGCAGGAATATGGAAGTATATGTTGATGATATACTAGCCAAAAGCGTGTATGCTCAGAATCACATACAAGATCTGGAAGAAGTGTTCGCTGTAGCCAGATTATATCATCTTAAGCTGAATCCAGCTAAATGCTCATTCGGCGTACAGGCTGGGAAGTTCTTAGGGTACATGGTTACTCCCAGAGGGATTGAAGTAAATCAAGCCAAAGTACAAGCAGTATTAGATATGACACCTCCTCGAAATATTCGAGAGATCCAAAGGCTCAATGGGCGAATTACAGCGCTCAGTCGCTTTATTTCCCGATCGGCAGATAAAAGTTTCATCTTTTTCAAAATATTGAGGAAGGGCAGTAGATTTGAATGGACTAATGAAAGGCCTTTGAAGAACTAAAAGGGCATCTGGCAGAACTACCCTTGCTCACTAAGCCGCTACCACAGGAAGTTCTATATCTGTATATAGCAGTGGGAGAAGAATCCATCAGCTCAGTACTCCTGAGAGAGGAAAAGTTGGTGCAGAAGCCTATCTACTATACAAGCAAGATGATACAAGGAGCAGAAATACGGTATCCTAGTATCGAAAAGGCTGCCTTAGCAGTAATGGTAACGGCTAGAAAACTATCACACAAAGTGATAGTTAGGACGAATGAGCCATTGAAGCAAGTACTGGGTAAGCCCGATTTGTCGGGTAGATTAGTTAAATGGGCCATAGAGCTGAGTGAGTGTGACGTAGATTTCGAGCCGAGAGTGGCTATCAAGGCCCAAGCTCTGGCCGATTTCCTGCAAGAAACCACCAGAGGAGAAGAAGGGGAATTCCAATGGTGGAAAGCCTATGTGGATGGCTCCGTTACTAGAGATGGTGCAGGGGTGAGAATCTTCATCCAGGACCCCAAAAACCACACCTATAAATTTGCTGTCAAGTTAAACTATCATGTCTCCAATAATGAGGCAGAATATGAGACTCTGATCAGATGCCTAGATTTGCTGCGAACCATGGGCGCTGCCCATGTAATGGTTCATTCAGATTCCCAATTAGTAACGCATCAGGTCCTAGGGACTTGTGAAAAGCGAGAAGAGAGAATGGTGGCATACTCAAAAATTGTGGATGAATTTATGGGGCATTTTGCCAAAGCTGAGGTGATCCAGATCCCTCGGGAAGAAAATATTGAAGCTAACAAACTGGCTCGAATAGCCAGCGTGGCAGAAGGAACCTGGACAGATGAAATTGTGCTGTGCAATGCAGATGCCAAGTTAGTCAAAGTCGAAATGCAGGCCATCGAAATAATGGAAGATTGGAGAACTCCAATCATCCGAGCCTTAAAAGAGCATCTTGGAGAACCAGAAGCTGTAACCTCAGCCAGTGGAGGAAGATTGCCCCGTGCATTCAAAGCTAAATTCTGCCTAATAGGAGATAAACTGTACAAAAGGGCGTTCACACATCCTTACCTCAAGTGCCTATCAGAGCCCGAGGGAGAATATGCACTGCGAGAAATACATGAAGGCGCTGCAGGAGCACACACTGGATTTAAAGATTTGGTCAGGAAGCTACTCAGGGCTGGGTTCTTCTGGCCTACAATGGAAAAAGACGCTAAAAACCTAGTTAAAAGATGTGATAGCTGTCAAAGAAATGGGAGGCTCATCCACAAGCCTGCTGAAGAACTAGGGGCCATGATGGCACCCTGTCCCTTTGATAAATGGGGAATTGATATAGTGGGAAAATTCCCCACAGCTACAAGAGGAAGAGTATTCTTAATTGTAGCTGTAGACTACTTTACCAAATGGGTTGAGGCCGAAACCATAGTAAAAATCACGGAACAGGTGATAAAGAAGTTCATATGGAGGAATATATGTTGCCGATACGGAATCCCAAGGATACTAGTCGCTGACAATGGGGCTCAGTTCACGGGATCCATGGTACGAACTTGGTGCAAAGAAATTGGCATCGAGCAAAGGTTTGTAGCTGTGGCTCATCCCCAGGCTAATGGGCAAGTCGAAGTCACAAACAGGACCATCGTAAGTGGCATCAAGGCCAGGTTAGAAAAAGCTAAAGGAAACTGGGCTGATGAATTAGACTCGGTGCTATGGGCATATCGCACCAGTCCTAAAACAGCCACAGGAGAAGCTCCATTTAACTTAGTTTATGGGGGCGACAGCGGTAACGCCGGTAGAGGCAGAGCTCAAGTCATTAAGGATAGTGGCTTATGATGGAAATCAAAATTCATCCTTGATGAGGGAGAACCTAGACATGGTCGAGGAGCTCAGGAGCAAAGCTCTTCAGAAGGCAGAAAGATACAAGCAGCAGGTGCGGGATGCATATAACAAAAAAGTGCAGATCCGAAGGTTCTGCAAGGGAGACCTAGTCCTAAAAAGGGCAGATGCTCTCAAGCCCATGGGAAAGCTAGACGCAAATTGGGAAGGACCTTACCTGGTAAGGGAGGTATTAAAAGGAGGAGCCTATGAACTTCAAGATGAAGAAGGAAGGGTGTTACCTCGGCCCTGGAATGTTAACAACCTAAAGAAATATTATGCCTAATATGAAATCATGCACTAAATGAGTTATGAGTTATGATTCACTCGATTTCTCATAACCCACTTGGGGAGGGGGGGGAGTAGGGGGATACCCCCCATATCCCATTATCTTAAAATTCTTTCCATGATTTACTATCTTAAAACGTTAGATCCCATGCATTAAGCAACTATTAAAGAAAGCATAATTTATTACAGTTAGCCTAAAGGCATAAAGGTAAACTCAAGCCCTTGGGTAAAAGAAAACTAGAGAAAGTTCAAAGACTGGAAGTATGGAGGTAATACCTGCTTAAAAAGAAACTATTCTTAATCATGGGCACAGCATCTGGAGAGGCTCATATCCTAATATTCCAAAATATTACATGCATAAGAAAACAGAACATCCAATAAACAGCAAGGCATGCAGTCTATTATAGTCACAGCAGAAAAGGCACAAAATGAGCCTCCAAGTCTTGAAGCGTCTATCCCAGCAAAAAACATAAAAAAAAAGAAAATCACTACACAAGCACCAAAGTACGATGAAGTTAAGCTAAGGTAGAAGAGCACGAGCTAGATGACGGGGTTGCAGAACCTCGGGGGAAGGAATGGGAATCACTGTAGTTGCTGTCCTCTCCTGTAGTTGAACCTTTAAAAAAAAAAAAAAAAGAAAAAAAGAAAAAAAAGAGGAGAAGCAAGCAAATACATGTTAATCAGTTCAAAATCGCACCAAGGAAGGTAAAATAAAACCAATATAGTCAAAGGATTATATGGCTTACCCTCGTCTGTCCTTTGTCTTTCATTCCCTCCTTGAGGGATCTGACTAGCTGAGGGTTCAACTACCTCTTTAGCCTCATTTGCCCTCTCCGTCTTCTTAATCTCCTCAATAGAGAGCAGTACGGTCATCAGGGTAATCATACGACCATTGCGGACAAGGTCATGAATAATGGCATCCCCTGGCAAGAGAAATCCACCTATCAAGGGGGCGAGAATGGCTTCGCACTTTGCTTCCTCCGATAAATACCCATCATACATCTCGTATTGAACAAAGAGATTCTTTAGCCGTTGGAGATAAGCTTTCATATTAGGAAAGACCTCAAATTCCAGGAAATCCATCTCCCTCCTAGTTAGAAATCTGAGTAGATGGAATTGAAGAGAGTCGGAGATGTCTTCCGAGTATGCCAGGTCACAGATTTTTCAACGAAGAGAGTCAAGCGACATGTCTGAACAACAAAACATAGATGGCATAAGCTAAAAATAATTCACACATCTGGCCAAAAGGGGAAGAAGGATTTTTCTCCCTCTGGTTTTGACGGAGCGCTAGTCGATAAAAGGATTACCCATTTGGTTTTGACGGATCTAAAAGAATAGAAATGGCGGCCTTACCGAAGAAGGAATTCGCAGAAGGAGTGAGAAGATTCTCTCTTCGCCCTTCCTCTCTTGATGATATGGTGACAGGATGGTAGAAAGAAAAGGGGGAGAAAGAAATTTTATATCTTTGCTCCCTTGGAAAACTAAACGTCGCTCTACTTTTCCGTAGGACAAGACTTGAGTGACGTCGTCAAAAGAAATAATGAATATTAAATAAGAAGAGGAAAGGAGACATTATCATCTCCAGCCAAAGCATTAAATCAGAAGCTTGCCAAATACGCTTCTAAACCTGGGGGGGGGGGGGGGGGGGGGGGGGGGGAGTAGCTGATAGGGACTAATATCAGTTTTCCCTCGTGTAAGTAAATCTGAATGCTGGAGAAAATCTACCTCTCTAAACCTTAAGAGTATCACCCCTAAATAAGAATGAGTATTAAATAATATCTTCTGATAAGAGAGGAATACCAACTTCACTAATAAGGTCCTGGCGCCTAATTTAACTCATGCCAAGGCTTCTGCATAGGAGCCAGTCTGCGCAGAAGCCATCTTGATCTTATCAGGTTTTCCCCAAAACCTAAGGACCTGCCTAAACATGAGATCGGCGTGAGTCTAGTCCTCTTAGTGTGAGGACCACGGCATTAATGGCAAGAAAGAATACTGTCTTTATGGGAATTCCATTTCTACCCTCGACATACCAATAAATATTAAACGAACTCATCTATCACATTCATTCACTCTCTTACGAACAAACACGCTCCTTAGCGTACTGTTCCATTCAATTCCATACTCTCTCTCTCTCTCACGAGCTCCTCCGAGCTCAGGCTAGCCGAGACGGACAAGACCTTCTTCCGGGAAGTCGTAGTCCGCTTTCACATCCACCTGCTCTTCTCAACACCGGGAAGAGTCTCTTTCCTACGTATACTTCCTTGAACTTAAGGTAAAACCCTCATCATTTGAGAAGGAATGAGGTTTGACGGAGTTCCACATTCCTAGCCTCCCTCTCTCCCTTGTCTTTTTTCTGTGTTATCTGCTTGTATGAGTGCAAAACCCCATGAATCTTGCTAGTTTATGGCTAAATACGCCTTTTATCCTTTGCCTATAGCTCAACTATTACTCGCCATTGCTATGCGCCTCTTGCCCTATACAAGATACTAGACTATAGCTTTTCTATACGCATAAATCTCTTGCTCTCTACTGTTTTAACGCTTTACCCATGAATGCTATTTGCAAAACATGATGAATAATCTCTTAAATTGTTGTGGATCTTTGACCCCGATCTATGAGTTAGCAACCCCAGAACCCCAAGGCGTAGATTTTCAAGCCGCCTTGGGCAAGCTCTACGTGACAGTGGGCGAATTCAAGAATGCCCAAGCCGCACTTTTCAAGTACCTGGGATTCAGGAACTCCCTTGCACCATCCAACTAGATGTCCCTCCCTTTTTATTGCATATTTTAATTTTTGTTTTGCCTAGTATAGAGTCGGTTACCTTTCTGCCCCACACTTTGCCTAAGGCGAAGTGTGTGTGTGTGTGTGTGTGTGTGGGGGGGGGGGGGGGGGGGGGGGGGGGGGGGAACATGCACGCATGGTTTGTCTTGCCATTCATCCACTTTACCCGAAGGTTAGGTGAATGAACGACAAGGCATCAGTCTTCATTTCGTGTCAATCCCCTTCTCCGATGTCTCACCACTTGGGTGCGATGTGAGCGTGAGAATTTTGTGTGAATATGTGTGCATTGGTCAGTACGGACATGTAGGTCAAGTCAAGCATGTTAGGAAGCAAGTATGATAGATGGACATGATTTTGCCCAGTGAGGTTTTGAGCTTTCATGTGTGAATATATATATCGCATGTTTCTTTCACTGTGAGATGACTTGATGATTAGATTGTTCTAGAACATGCCTACGTTTCTAGTCAAAACATCGATGAACTGAGTATAGGTGTTTAAATGAGTAGGATTTCTTTCTTAATCAGCCACTTTGCCCCCCAAAAAACGCCTACCTTTGCATGAATCCTTTGTTTAGCCCTTTGAGCCTGAAATGTTTCTTTCAATATCACTTAAAATTGCCCAAGTCAAACACTTCCTACCCGGTCGTCAGAACTGTAGGTGTGATAATATAGATGGAAATAAAGGATAAAAATAAAGGGGGAGAGGGGGGGGGGGGGGGTGATCGCACTATTTCTACCACACAAAATAGGTGTAATATAATGAAGCACGAGTATCGTATCCACAGGGATTGATGTATCGAAAACGCACACAATACCTCTACTAAAGAACTAATGTGATGTTTAGGCTTTTAAGAGTTTAAGATGTGGTATTTATAAACTAGGCAAATAATAAAAAGACTCAATTAAATCAAATAAGGAAACAAAGTGTGCAGGAAAATAATTAGTCAAAATTAAACAACTTAAGGCACAAGCAATTAAGTAAATAAGGAGAGTGAACAATTAAGGAAAAAGGTTGATTCTAGGGAAGCCTACCTAATAAAAAATATGCAAATAATTAATGAATACAATTAACCACTTTAATCCAATCTAAATGTGATACATGCAAATATAACATACACCCCGATTAAAGCAATGCAAGTAGTCACCCAACGAGATCCTAATATTCTCTCGAATTATAAGAATCGAATCAAGTGCAAAATAGAACAAGTACCAATGATATAATCAACTAGGTTCAACTACGACACCAAATCAATTATATATGAACATATAACAATTCAATTATCAATCAAGAGAATTAAACTATTATATCATGCTTTCATGAGATCGATTATGCAATTATCCTATTAAGGCATAAACACATAATTATGCATACACAATTAATGGCCAGTTAACTATGCATGAGAATAAGCACCATGAAACATGCATCTAGATTGGAAGGCTAATTGTAAACAAGAACACTTACATAAATTCAATTAGGCATTCAATCCCTAAAATCAACTAAGGAATTTAGCTAGACATAATTAAAGCAAACATAAACACAAAAGATTGAAAGAACATAATTAAAAAGTAAGAGTAAGAAAAACTTGGAATTGAATCTTGAACACGAAGAACTTCGAAACTTGAATCTTGAATAAACTTGAAAAACTCCAATGTAAATTACAAAACTCTAAAATAAAAGTGTGCTAGAAAATATGGTGTTTGCTTCATTGGGTTTACAATGCTAGACTAGGAGTATATATAGGAGAAATTTACATAAGGAAAACCTAGACCAAAAAGGAGTCATAATTAAAATAAGGAGAAAAATTCCCGCTGGACACCTCTCGACAGACCTCTCGATCGAGAGGTCGATCGAGAGGGTATAATTTCTGCTCTCGATCGATAGCTCAAACAGAAGGCACCTCTCGACACCTCTCTCGATCGAGAGGTCGATCGAGAGGCCTTCACTCGAACTCAAATCTTGGATTTTCAGCTTCGATCTTCACGCCTTTTCTCGTCTCGGGGTTTTATCATCGATTTATCATCAATTTATGCCTGAAAACACAGAAAAACACCTACAAGCATAATATTGTCCCATATACTAAAAACCATATAAAACATAGACAATACTATAAAATCGAGACACAAAATTGACTCTTTTTGGCTATGAAAACAAGGTAAATTTCACCTATATCAAATCCCCCAAACTTAAACATTGTTCGTCCCGAACAATACCAAAACATAAACAATAGACTCTAGCATTGTGAACTATATAGGCCTCAAAAACTTTTCAAAACCAATACTCATGATCATGATCAAAAATATGCATACAACCTTAGCATCAATAACACAACCTATCCAACAAACTCGAAACATGTCAATCTATCGAAGAACACTCTCCAAATATGTGAGATTATGTATATAAGTGAACTCTCAACTCTCTCAAAGAAAAGATGTAATATAATGCACATCATGGGGTTCACTCAACATCAATGTAATGCAACATGTTTACCATATGCTTGCCCCTAATCTCAACATCTCCACCTAATGTAATATTCACAAACTAAAATCAAAAAGGTCTTTATAAAAGCTTGTAATGTAGGGACATTGGTTAAGGTAGGGAATATATAGGCTAAGTGACTCAAATTACTCCAAATCATTATCCTTTTTTCAACTCCACCCAAAGTATAGATTTTACTCCATCTTCTACCATCCAACACCAACTACAAAACTCAATCTCAAGATGCAACGTATACAATACAAGCTAACTATCCCCTTATGCTTATTTCCTCATACTTTTCTTTTCTTTTCTTTTTTTTTTTTTTTTTTTTTTTTTTTTTTTTTTTTTTTTTTTTTTAACTATAGAGCTCTTCTAATAAATGTTCTTTCTAATATTCGAACAAAGGCTCTAATCTTTTTTTTTTTCCTTTTTTCTTTCACAACTATTTTTTTCTAAGCTTATAGGGATAGCCAACTATACTTAATCAAGTATCTCAAATTCTTTTCTTTTTCTTTTCACACCACATCAAGATAATCTATTCAACTCCTTCCCACATCATCAACTAACTCCACTAAAGATACCCTTATCCATCCAAACCTCCTATCATCCAAGTTCAAGAAAGAAAGGCTCATAACAAGGCTCAAAGGGGGTAAACAAAGATAATGAACAAGGTTAGTGTATGGGATTCATGTGGCTACAAAAGAATGGCCTAATATCATCTCCTAGTTCATAAATATACTAAGGTCTTGACGGAGAAATAGGGCAAGTTCTAGAAACAATGAAGCATACATGATCACTCAATCAAGAAAAATAGGCATTAATATGCACCAATAGCTCAAAACTTAAAATAATGTGGAAATAGACAGAACTTAAAAAGAGGCATCTTGCCTAATTAGAAAAGCTAAAAAAATAAGGGGGGGGGGGGGGGGGGGGGGGGGGGGGGTGATCGCACTATTTCTACCACACAAAATAGGTGTAATATAATGAAGCACGAGTATCGTATCCACAGGGATTGATGTATCGAAAACGCACACAATACCTCTACTAAAGAACTAATGTGATGTTTAGGCTTTTAGAGTTTAGGATGTGGTATTTATAAACTAGGCAAATAATAAAAAGACTCAATTAAATCAAATAAGGAAACAAAGTGTGCAGGAAAATAATTAGTCAAAATTAAACAACTTAAGGCACAAGCAATTAAGTAAATAAGGAGAGTGAACAATTAAGGAAAAAGGTTGATTCTAGGGAAGCCTACCTAATCAAAAATATGCAAATAATTAATGAATACAATTAACCACTTTAATCCAATCTAAATGTGATACATGCAAATATAACTTACACCCCGATTAAAGCAATGCAAGTAGTCACCCAACGAGATCCTAATATTCTCTCGAATTATAAGAATCGAATCAAGTGCAAAATAGAACAAGTACCAATGATATAATCAACTAGGTTCAACTACGACACCAAATCAATTATATATGAACATATAACAATTCAATTATCAATCAAGAGAATTAAACTATTATATCATGCTTTCATGAGATCGATTATGCAATTATCCTATTAAGGCATAAACACATAATTATGCATACACAATTAATGGCCAGTTAACTATGCATGAGAATAAGCACCATGAAACATGCATCTAGATTGGAAGGCTAATTGTAAACAAGAACACTTACATAAATTCAATTAGGCATTCAATCCCTAAAATCAACTAAGGAATTTAGCTAGACATAATTAAAGCAAACATAAACACAAAAGATTGAAAGAACATAATTAAAAAGTAAGAGTAAGAAAAACTTGGAATTGAATCTGAACACGAAGAACTTCGAAACTTGAATCTTGAATAAACTCGAAAAACTCCAATGTAAATTACAAAACTCTAAAATAAAAGTGTGCTAGAAAATATGGTGTTTGCTTCATTGGGTTTACAATGCTAGACTAGGAGTATATATAGGAGAAATTTACATAAGGAAAACCTAGACCAAAAAGGAGTCATAATTAAAATAAGGAGAAAAATTCCCGGCTGGACACCTCTCGACAGACCTCTCGATCGAGAGGTCGATCGAGAGGGTATAATTTCTGCTCTCGATCGATAGCTCAAACAGAAGGCACCACTCGACACCTCTCTCGATCGAGAGGTCGATCGAGAGGCCTTCACTCGAACTCAAATCTTGGATTTTCAGCTTCGATCTTCACGCCTTTTCTCGTCTCGGGGTTTTATCATCGATTTATCATCAATTTATGCCTGAAAACACAGAAAAACACCTACAAGCATAATATTGTCCCATATACTAAAAACCATATAAAACATAGACAATACTATAAAATCGAGACACAAAATTGACTCTTTTTGGCTATGAAAACAAGGTAAATTTCACCTATATCAAATCCCCCAAACTTAAACATTGTTCGTCCCGAACAATACCAAAACATAAACAATAGACTCTAGCATTGTGAACTATATAGGCCTCAAAAACTTTTCAAAACCAATACTCATGATCATGATCAAAAATATGCATACAACCTTAGCATCAATAACACAACCTATCCAACAAACTCGAAACATGTCAATCTATCGAAGAACACTCTCCAAATATGTGAGATTATGTATATAAGTGAACTCTCAACAATCTCAAAGAAAAGATGTAATATAATGCACATCATGGGGCTCACTCAACATCAATGTAATGCAACATGTTTACCATATGCTTGCCCCTAATCTCAACATCTCCACCTAATGTAATATTCACAAACTAAAATCAAAAAGGTCTTTATAAAAGCTTGTAATGTAGGGGACATTGGTTAAGGTAGGGAATATATAGGCTAAGTGACTCAAATTACTCCGAATCATTATCCTTTTTTCAACTCCACCCAAAGTATAGATTTTACTCCATCTTCTACCATCCAACACCAACTACAAAACTCAATCTCAAGATGCAACGTATACAATACAAGCTAACTATCCCCTTATGCTTATTTCCTCATACTTTTCTTTTTTTTTTTTTTTTTTTTTTTTAACTATAGAGCTCTTCTAATAAATGTTCTTTCTAATATTCGAACAAAGGCTCTAATCTTTTTTTTTTTTTTCTTTTTTCTTTCACAACTATTTTTTTCTAAGCTTATAGGGATAGCCAACTATACTTAATCAAGCATCTCAAATTCTTTTCTTTTTCTTTTCACACCACATCAAGATAATCTATTCAACTCCTTCCCACATCATCAACTAACTCCACTAAAGATACCCTTATCCATCCAAACCTCCTATCATCCAAGTTCAAGAAAGAAAGGCTCATAACAAGGCTCAAAGGGGGTAAACAAAGATAATGAACAAGGTTAGTGTATGGGATTCATGTGGCTACAAAATAATGGCCTAATATCATCTCCTAGTTCATAAATATACTAAGGTCTTGACGGAGAAATAGGGCAAGTTCTAGAAACAATGAAGCATACATGATCACTCAATCAAGAAAAATAGGCATTAATATGCACCAATAGCTCAAAACTCACGGGCTCAAACTAACTAGTTCCCGACTTCATGACATGCTTCAATTTCATCAATTAAAATCGCGTCACTTCGCCAAGGTTCCATGCATAATAAAGATCATGAATTTTCTCCAAAAATCAATTAAAAATTTCTATCATTGGCCAAATTCACAACACTATTGTCACATGCTTACTTGACTCAATTTAAACCTAAGACTCAAAACAATAAAAGACTCTAACATACCCCAAAATAATACTAACAAATAAAAGACTCTCAAAGCAAGAAAACAATAGAAGTAATTTAACTTAGACACTCTTTCCCTCCCCCAAACTTATTTCAAAGCATAGCAAAGAAATAAGTTTAAAGAAAAGAAGTAGGCTAAGTTAAAAACTGACCTCATTGAAATGGCGGTGGGAAGGGAGGGTTGTCGGGGTTATTGGGGTCGAATCGTTGATGGCTCTCCGGGTAGTGAGGATAGAAATAGTGCATCTCATGCACCATCCTATTATAATTCTCCAAGTATGCTCGTTCATCCTCACGCCTCTTCGCCTCCTCTTCTCGAAATCTCCTCTCATTCTCAATGTAGGCGTCGAGAGTATCAAAACAACTTCCAATAAATGTGCGAAGATCCCCCACCTCGGTTCTCAACGTTTGTACCTCTTCGCGAACTCCTCTTACTTGGGATTCAACAAACTCCCTACTATCCCAATGATAGTTGTCCATTGCTTCCATTGACTCCGTGTGCCAATCCCGCATCGTAGAGAAATCCTGAGCTCTCATATGAAAACCGGGCTGTGGAACACCCTCGTATCCTTGCTCAAAAGCATCTTCCCCTTGATCAAATCCCCTCTCGTATTGCTCAGCCTCGTCGTCATCTTCCTCCTCCTCATCATCATTACCACCTTCGTCGGGTCTTGGACCTCCCTCAGCCCACATAAGCTCCTTGTGTTGAGGAGAATCCATCTTTCCGTTCCCTCTCCGCAACTTATCGTTCCCGATCACCTCCGTCAAATAACTGTTCGGAAGCGGAAAGAGATAAATGCCACTCATCCCATGTAACTTGAAGAACCACCCGGACGTGTCATACGAGATCATCCTTGCAAGCTCCAACGTCCGTCTATCTACAAAGATGGACGTAGATACGGGCTGCTCTCCAATCGGAATGTTGAAGTGTTGGGCAATGGGAGTGACGAAAGCTCCTATCCCGATCTTTTGCCCCCCGAACAAGTATGCTTGGCTCTCCATATGATCAACGAGATAAAGGGCTGCATTTTGTGAGTGGCCTCGATATGAGGTCCAAATAAGATGAGCGTCGGTGGCAAGGAAGGTGCCGGAGTCATGACGGGAGTGAATGGTGCACGAGATCAGCCTATGGTAGTAGCGAATCGTGGGATTCCGAATTGAGGTGGCCTTTGCTTTCGCCGGGTTGTAGGATCTCGTCCTCTCCTCCTCAAAATCCACGAATTTTGCCCACAAATCTTGCAAATCCGGATGATTGTTGCCAATATACTCACCACGCTTGTTTCCTCCAATGATATCGTTAAGTTGATCCATATCTAGCTCTCTCGGTTGACCACCGAGTTGGAAACGAATAACGTGGGGCACTTGGTTGACTCGCTCCACTACCAACGTTGAGAGAAACTCCACCATGAGAATGTGTAGGTGAAGTGATTCCCCTGAAATATGTTGGTGAAGCCTCCTCGTTGCATCAATTGAGTGATCTCATTAGCTATCCCCATCGCTGCCACCATCTCTTGATGTAGGAAGCGACAATGCTTGTGCATGAGTTGCACAAGGTGAGACCATCTCCTCTTTGACTCCGCCGTCGTGAGCTTGAGTTTGAACGCCTTTGGCTCCAAACTTGAGGGCATCGACCTCGCCGGCGGTATTCTAGTCTCCGGGATAGTCCTATCATTCTTCCATGTCTCCTTTCCCTTGCTCGAAGAGGTGACCTTTTCTTTTCCTTTGCCTTTGCCCGACGAGGTTGAAGCAACATTCTTGCCCTTGTCTCTTGCCATCGTTAGTACCTAAAAAATATCACAAATCAATACAAGAGATGCAAGAATAAAGCAATTTAAATCCTCTTCCCCCAAACTTCAACCAAATCCAATTCTCCCCCATTATCAACTCAATTTCATCACTAATCACCACAATACTCCTCCATAATCATGAACTTATAATCACACAATCTCAATCTCATGTATATAGATATCAACGAATCTTCAATAATTCATAGACAAATATAAAGACCCATTCGATTATCAATACACAATTATCTCCGCATTCATCCATGAATTCAATTCATACAAATAATTCAATGAATTCCATGAATCCAATCTATCATGCTCAATCTAATACCCAATCTATCAATTCAACGAATTTAACCATCAAAATTGAATTTTAATCGGTCAAAACATGCGAAATCATGTAAAGAATCAAGAATTGATAACAAGAGAGCAAGAAATCGAGTACCTTTTGACGAATCGAAGAAAGAAATCGAGAGAATTTGTGTGTGCTAGAGAGAATTTGTGAGTTATGAGAGTAAGGTATGTGAATTTTGTGCAAAAGGTGTATTTAAAGGAGTAAATAAACCTGGTCAAAGTCGGAATGTGCGCCGTCAACGACCCTCTCGATCGACCTCTCGATCGAGAGACCTATCGAGAGGTGCGTACTGGATTCTGAAATTTGACCTCTCGATCGACCTCTCGATCGAGAGAGGTGTCGAGAGGTAGCTACTGGAATCTGACATTTGACCTCTCGAACGACCTCTCGATCGAGAGAGGTGTCGAGAGGTGCTGCTCTTTACGTACTGACCTCCCCTCTCGATCGAAAACACGGGGTCTCGATCGAGAGGCTTTACGTGACACACCTGGGAATCAACAATTCAAAACCTCTCGAACGACCTCTCGATCGAGAGAGGTATAGAGAGACCCCTACGGTATGCCAAAATTTCACCTCTCGAACGACCTCTCGATCGAGAGAGGTGTCGAGAGGTCCTGCTCGATTTTGTTTTCTACACAACTTTTAACATTCGTTAGTATATTAAGGGGTTCGACTCTAAAATACGAAATTTGACTCAAAACTAAGAAAAATAAACTACCTAAGACTCTAAAACGTAAAACGAAACAAAATAAAAACGGGATACGAATATTGGGTTACCTCCCAACAAGTGCTACGTTTTACGTCTTTAGCCCGACGATACCTTCTTTCTAACTTGGGTCATCGAGGTGAATGGTCGCTTTCTTTGGGAATAGAGGCATCGGCTTGAAGTAGTGCTTGAGGCGATGTCCATTCACTACGAATTTCTCACCGTCGTTCTTCAACACCTCGAATGCACCATTCTTCAAGTCCTTGTAAATGACGTACGGCCCCGACCACTTACTTTGCAATTTTCCTGGAAACAAACGAAGTCGAGAATTAAAAACAAGAACATCATCACCAATTTCGAACTTACGCTTTTTGATGCTCAAGTCGTGGAATCTTGCAGCTCGTTCCTTGTAGATCCTCGAATTTTCGAATGCTTCATTTCTCCATTCATCAAGCTCCAACAAGTCGTCACATCTTTGGCCCATGGCTTCCTTGAACTCGAAGTTGATCCTTCTCGTCGCCCAATAAGCTTTATGCTCCAACTCCATTGGTAAGTGGCAAGACTTGCCAAATAGCAATTGATATGGCGATCTCCCGATTGGTGTCTTGAAAGCCGTCCTATAGGCCCAAAGTGCGTCATCCAAGTACTTCGCCCACTCCTTTTTGTTGGTGACGGTCTTCTCCAAGATTTGCTTGATCTCGCGATTAGCTAACTCGGCTTGACCGTTTGCTTGAGGGTGGTAGGGCGATGTGACCTTGTGCTTGACTCCGTATTTTGCAAGAAGCGATCCTAACCAACGATTGTTGAAGTGGCTCCCCCCATCACTAAGCAAAGCCCTCGGAGTTCCAAACCGAGTCAAAATATTTCGCTGGAGGAATTTGATCACCACCTTCGAATCGTTGGTTGTAGTCGGAATGGCCTCGACCCATCTAGAAACATATTCCACCGCAAGTAGAATGTAGGAGAACCCTTGAGACTTGGGAAAAGGACCCATGAAATCAATCCCCCAAACATCGAAGAGCTCTACTTCCATGATAGTTCGTTGCGGCATCTCGTCCCTCTTCGTGATATTCCCCATCCTTTGGCATCGATCACATGACTTGATGAACTCATGGCAATCCTTGTAGATCGACGGCCAATAGAAACCACTATGAAAGATCTTGAGGGCAGTCCTATTCGCTGCAAAGTGTCCCCCATTCGGAGCGCTATGGCAATCTTCGATGATCTTCTTCCATTCCGATTGTCGAACACATCGCCTTATGACTCCATCGGCACACCTCCTATACAAGTATGGATCATCCCAATAATAGAACTTACAATCGTGGAGGAACTTCTTCTTTTGGTGAGACGATAGATCCTTGGGCACATGATGGATCACCAAATAGTTGACGATGTCGGCGAACCAAGGTATCAAATCGTCCATCTGAAAAATCTGCTCATCGGGGAAACTCTCCTTGATTTCAATTTTCGAATCCTCTCCTTCCACGGGCTGCTCGAGTCTCGAGAGATGATCGGCCACCACGTTCTCGCATCCTTTCCTATCCTTGATCTCCATGTCGAACTCTTGAAGAAGCAAAATCCAGCGAACTAACCTTGGCTTCGAGTCCTTCTTGTTGAATAGATAACGAATGGCGGCATGGTCGGTGTGCACAATCGTGTGAGATCCCACCAAATAAGGTCTAAACTTGTCAAAAGCGTAGACCACAGCAAGTAACTCCTTCTCCGTGGTGGTGTAATTCCTTTGAGCCGAGTCCAACGTCTTACTCGCGTAGTAGATCACTCGGAATAGCTTCTCCCTTTTCTGCCCCAAAACAGCTCCTACCGCCCAATCGCTTGCATCGCACATGAGCTCGAACGGGGCACTCCAATCCGGTGACACCAAGACGGGAGTAGAGAAAAGCGCCTTCTTCAACGTCTCGAAGGCTTCCAAGCACTCATTATCGAACACGAACTTGACATCTTTCTCGAGCAATCCACATAACGGCTTCGTGATCTTGGAGAAATCCTTGATGAATCTCCTATAGAAGCCGGCATGTCCTAAGAAACTTCTCACCGATTTGACATTGGTTGGCGGTGGCAACTTCTCGATGGCTACAACTTTGGCTCGATCCACCTCCAATCCATATGAAGACACCTTGTGACCTAGTACAACTCCTTCTTGAACCATGAAGTGGCACTTCTCCCAATTGAGAACGAGGTTCGTCTCTTCGCACCTTTGAAGCACCGTGGCGAGATTCTCCAAACATTGGTCAAAAGAGGGACCAAAGACTGAAAAATCATCCATAAACACCTCCATGATATTCTCGATCAATCCGTGGAAGATGGCCATCATGCACCTTTGGAAAGTGGCCGGTGCATTGCATAATCCGAACGGCATCCTCCGATAAGCGAAAACTCCATATGGGCATGTGAATGCCGTCTTGTGTTGGTCTTCCGGAGCGATGGTGATTTGATTGTAGCCGGAGTATCCGTCGAGGAAGCAATAATACTCATGGCCGGCTAGACGATCGAGCATTTGATCTACGAACGGGAGGGGAAAGTGATCCTTCCTTGTTGCTGCGTTGAGAAGACGATAATCAATGCACACTCGCCATCCCGTGACGAGCCTTGTCGCGATCAGCTCTCCTTTCTCGTCGTTGATGACCGTCATGCCTCCTTTCTTTGATACCACTTGAGTAGGACTCACCCACTCACTATCCGAAATAGCATAGATCATGCCGACATCAAGCGATTTCAGCACCTCCTTCCTCACAACTTCTTGCATGGCTGGGTTTAATCGCCTTTGAGGTTGGACTCTTGGGCGATGGCCTTCCTCGAGCAAGATCCTATGCATGCAAATCGTAGGACTTATACCCTTGATGTCGGCAATCATCCATCCAATTGCAGATTTGTGCTCCCTTAACACCCTCAATAGCTTGTCCGTGTTTGCCTCCGTGAGATGAGAAGATACGATCACCGGATACGTCTCTTCTTCTCCTAAGAACTTGTACTTGAGGTGCTCGGGTAATGGCTTCAATTCCACCTTAGGGGCTGCATCCTACTTCTCTTCCTCTTCGAAAAATCCGTCGTCCACCTTCTTGTTGATGTCGAGATATGAAACCTCCTTGTGGTGACTCGATGGTCGATTAGCCTCCAATTGATTGAGATACTCGAGAATCTCGTCGCAAGCTTCATCCAACTCCTCGTAGGCATAGAGAGAATTCGATATACAATGGTTAAGTGCCTCCTCCGAAGTAGGTGGTGTCAATGTCTCGATGGAGAAGATATCCTCACGTTGATCGTCGGGTCTCTTCATAGCTTCGTAGATAGAAATCTTTAGTTCCTCCCCGTTGACTCGAAATGTGAGGTCTCCATCTTGAACATCGATCAATGCTCTTCCCGTCGCTAAGAATGGCCGCCCCAAGATCAATGGTTGATTTGTATCCTCGGGCATGTCCAAGACTACGAAATCTGCCGGAAAGACGAGGTTGTGCACTTGAACGAGAACGTCCTCCACTATCCCCCTTGGATATGAAACTGATCGGTCCGCCATAAGTAGAGAGATGGTGGTTGGCTTCATCTTCCCGATCTTGAGCCGGTTGAAAATAGGGAGAGGCATCAAATTTATGCTAGCACCTAGATCGCATAGCACGTTTTGGAAGATTTGATCACCAATTTTGCACGACAACGTGAATCTCCCGGGATCCTTTTGCTTCAATGGTAGCTTCCTTTGGATCACCACGCTGCACTCCTCCGTGAGATTGATCGTCTCGAACTTCCCCCACTTCTTCTTCCCCGAAACCGCATCCTTGATGAACTTCATGTGGTTGGGCATGTCTCGGAGAGCATCGAGAAGTGGTATGTTGATGTTGACCTTTTGTAGTATCTCCATGAAGCGTTGATACTTCTCGTCTTGCTTCGACTTGGTCAATCGTTGCGGGAAGGGGGCCTTCGGAGTGTAAGTCGGGATTTGGTGCGGCTGCTGGGCCTCTCGACCGACCTCTCGATCGAGAGAGGTGTCGAGAGGTCCCTTCTGACTTTGCTGTTTGACCTCTCGATCGACCTCTCGATCGAGAGAGGTATCGAGAGGCTCCATTTGAATCTCCTCGTCGTAGACCTCTCGATCCTCCTCTCGATCGAGAGGGGTGTCGAGAGGTGGTTGCTGACTTCCAGTATGGACCTCTCGATCGACCTCTCGATCAAGAGAGGTGTCGAGAGGCCCTCGCCTCGGCTCTTGTATCCTCGTTTCCTCGAGCACTACGTTCTTGAAGTTCCCGACTCCTTTCTTCTCAGCTTCCAAGGATGGATTTGTGTATGTAGTGCCGCTCCGAAGCTCAATAGCATGAACGTGATGGTTGTTCTTCGGGTTTTGCTCCGTGTTACTTGGGAATTGGCCGTGCTTATGGACTCCTCCTTGAGCGTTGGCTATTTGACTCATTTGCGTCTCCAACATTTGCATTTGTTTGGTCAACGCGTTGATGCTACTCGCCAAGTTGTTGGTTGATGTACTTTGAGTGAGCTCCAACGTCCTCAACTTTGCATCTTGTTGTGTCATCCTCATCTCCGATTGAGCCATATATTGACGAATTAAATCGTCGGTGGACATCTCCTTCTTGGG
Organism: Thymus quinquecostatus; assembly: GCA_024222315.1. Classification (NCBI taxonomy): domain Eukaryota; kingdom Viridiplantae; phylum Streptophyta; class Magnoliopsida; order Lamiales; family Lamiaceae; genus Thymus; species Thymus quinquecostatus. The sequence goes on along the minus strand of CM044176.1, from coordinate 21,530,287 downwards.
CTCTTGGATGACTCCGTTCTCAACATGGAAGCCGGGAGGTGGTTGCAATGCGTTGCTTGGATTGGCATAGGAGAAGTTCGGATGATTTCGGTTGTTGGGAACATATGGTTTCTTGTACCCTCCTTGGTAATTCGAACCTCCTTGTCCTCCTTGCCCTCCTTGCCACTTGTTTCCTTGATTCGGTTGCCACTTGCCCCCTTGTTGCACAAAATTGGCATCTTCCTCTTCGGTTGGGTTTGCTTGATCGTCCGTGATAGCATCGCACCGAAGTACTCCTTTCTTGATAGAATCCAACTCATTTGCTGTTTTTGTATACTTCTCCATCAAGTCCTCGTAAGCATCGATCCCAATGTTGGCAACTCTCCTTCTTCCAAGCCGTCGATCAGTAGCCTCTTCATAGCTCGAATTTACGGTCAGCTCAATAATCTCCATAGCCACATCGTACTCATTGTTCAAGAATCCTCCCTTCGAAGCGTAATCGAGCTCCTTCCTACACAACTTGTTCAAACCACGATAGAAGCACGTGATTTGATCTTCCTTACAAATCCCATGATTCGGGCATGCTCGAAGTAACTTCTTGAATCTCCCCCACGCCTCATAAAAGTGCTCATCCTCATATTGTTGAAATTGGTTGATCTCATTGATAAGCTTTTGAGCCCTTGAAGGTGGGAAGAACTTGTTGAGAAACTTTGTGCACATCTCAGCCCAAGTAGTGACCTCCTTCTTGTCCAATCCATCCAACCACTCTCTTGCATCGTCCTTGAGAGACCACACGAAGAGACTAAGCTTGAGGTAGTCCGAAGATACTCCATTGGCTTTGTATGTAGCACATATGTCCAGAAATTGCTTCAAGTGCGCGTTGGGATCCTCCGCCGGTGATCCTCCGTATTGATTGTTTTGCACCATGTTGATGAGGGACGTCTTGAACTCGTAGTTGTTAGCTTCCGTGGTCCCCCATCCTCCTTGCTGAAATTGGTCCACGACCGGTTTGAACCGATCGTTCAAAGTCCTCCTCACTTGATCCGCCATTGAATCGAAACTCCTTGGTGAATCGGGTGGTGAAGAGAGGGGTGTATCGATCTTCTTTGCCTCCTTTCCTCGCCTCAATGCTCGAAGAGAGCGCTCTAACTCCAAGTCTATAGGAATAGGATTTATCCCTTTAGACCTTGTGGTCATGCACTACCTAAAACCAAAGAAGAAAAAAGAAAAACGTGAGATCAATAAACCGAAAACAAAAAATTAAAGTGCCTAAATCACCTATTAATTCTATTTCAAAATATGTGTATGAAATCTAATCAATCCCCGGCAACGGCGCCAAAATTTGATCGCACTATTTCTACCACACAAAATAGGTGTAATATAATGAAGCACGAGTATCGTATCCACAGGGATTGATGTATCGAAAACGCACACAATACCTCTACTAAAGAACTAATGTGATGTTTAGGCTTTTAAGAGTTTAGGATGTGGTATTTATAAACTAGGCAAATAATAAAAAGACTCAATTAAATCAAATAAGGAAACAAAGTGTGCAGGAAAATAATTAGTCAAAATTAAACAACTTAAGGCACAAGCAATTAAGTAAATAAGGAGAGTGAACAATTAAGGAAAAAGGTTGATTCTAGGGAAGCCTACCTAATCAAAAATATGCAAATAATTAATGAATACAATTAACCACTTTAATCCAATCTAAATGTGATACATGCAAATATAACTTACACCCCGATTAAAGCAATGCAAGTAGTCACCCAACGAGATCCTAATATTCTCTCGAATTATAAGAATCGAATCAAGTGCAAAATAGAACAAGTACCAATGATATAATCAACTAGGTTCAACTACGACACCAAATCAATTATATATGAACATATAACAATTCAATTATCAATCAAGAGAATTAAACTATTATATCATGCTTTCATGAGATCGATTATGCAATTATCCTATTAAGGCATAAACACATAATTATGCATACACAATTAATGGCCAGTTAACTATGCATGAGAATAAGCACCATGAAACATGCATCTAGATTGGAAGGCTAATTGTAAACAAGAACACTTACATAAATTCAATTAGGCATTCAATCCCTAAAATCAACTAAGGAATTTAGCTAGACATAATTAAAGCAAACATAAACACAAAAGATTGAAAGAACATAATTAAAAAGTAAGAGTAAGAAAAACTTGGAATTGAATCTTGAACACGAAGAACTTCGAAACTTGAATCTTGAATAAACTTGAAATACTCCAATGTAAATTACAAAACTCTAAAATAAAAGTGTGCTAGAAAATATGGTGTTTGCTTCTTTGGGTTTACAATGCTAGACTAGGAGTATATATAGGAGAAATTTACATAAGGAAAACCTAGACCAAAAAGGAGTCATAATTAAAATAAGGAGAAAAATTCCCGGCTGGACACCTCTCGACAGACCTCTCGATCGAGAGGTCGATCGAGAGGGTATAATTTCTGCTCTCGATCGATAGCTCAAACAGAAGGCACCTCTCGACACCTCTCTCGATCGAGAGGTCGATCGAGAGGCCTTCACTCGAACTCAAATCTTGGATTTTCAGCTTCGATCTTCACGCCTTTTCTCGTCTCGGGGTTTTATCATCGATTTATCATCAATTTATGCCTAAAAACACAGAAAAACACCTACAAGCATAATATTGTCCCATATACTAAAAACCATATAAAACATGGACAATACTATAAAATCGAGACACAAAATTGACTCTTTTTGGCTATGAAAACAAGGTAAATTTCACCTATATCAGGGGGCAAAAAAGAAGAAAAAATATATAAAAGTCCCATCGAAAGTTGTATGTGCTTAGGCCCGGGAAAAGAGAGGGCAATGTTGTAAGAGAACTGAGCATCTTGCCCAGGCTAGAAATAGTAGAGTTCTCAAATTGACCTTAGCTACTGTCCATGTTGGAAATTGTTAAGGATTCATATGTTAAGGAAGAACTTAATGGGACACTTTAATAAAATTTGTCATGTATTTTTTATTAGATCCCAAAACCCTCTATGTAAATCCTATTCCCAAGCGACCCTATTTTGATTAGATAGGATAAAAATTTTCAAGCTTGTTATGTTAGGAAAGCTTATTTTGCTTTAGTCGCTTTAAGTTTAGACTATAGGTTTTTAAGCGAAGCGAGAAGACCACTCTCTTGAGTGTGTATCGAAGCGAAGCGAGTCTACCCGGACGAAGCGAAGCGAGCGCTCCCTATAAAGTCAAAGCGAGTCAACCCGACGACACTAAAAGAGGACGCTCTAACTAAAGCGAAGCGAGCCCCTTTTAAATGCTTGAAAGCGACAGTTTAAATTCCCGCTCCAGTTCAAACTGAAGATCAAATTCAGTCAAGTGAAGATCAAGGCATTAATTGCAGATCTCCACATGGCACAAGAAGATTGGAGCATAAGAGTTGACCGCCAGCCCGACAAGCATCCGCTACAGTACTGGACGCTCCAGTTACTGTTACGCTTGGCTCTTAGCCATTTTGGGAAAGAAGACAAGCAGGCGACTGAAAAGCTGCAGGTCAAAAGCAAAGTACTGTCGAGTGTGGAGGGACAAAGCCACCAACCTTCAATGGCTCCAGTCCATCTCCCACACTATAAATAGTGAAGAAAGAGTAGAACACTTACGAAATTCCCAAGCGCTCAAGCAAACAAGCACTCACAAATTTCCAGCATTCATTTTCTGAGTCCTTGTAAAAGTGTTCTCCAAGTTTCAGCAACACCGAAACTTGTTCTCTACAACCTTCACTCTTTCATAGAATCTAAGCCCACTCATATATCCAAGCTTAGAGAAGAAATCTACCCCTTTACATCACTGTAAAGAGTTCTTCACCTAGAGTGTTTTCAAAACAAAACCAAAACCCTTGTTCGTGTCAAGAGAGTCAGAGTTTGAGTTTAGTGGAAAGGTTGTTGTAAGATCCAAGGTTCTGCCTTCATCAAAAGCAGAAACCTCGATCATAGAGTGTGGATCCAAGCTTTCACTATCCTCGATTGTGTGAAGCTCGATCCAAACTAGGTTTTTGTGGAGAACCAGTAATCTCCCCAGTGTTGTTGTTTTGGATCCAAGCGAGTGAAGCTCGATCCTTGTCCAGGTTTTGAGTAACCCACAATCCTCTAAGTTTCTTAGTGAAGAGAAGCAGTTCCCGTGTGGAACAAAGTGGACGTAGGTGTTTTACCACCGAACCACTATAAATCGCAGGTGTCGTATTTCTATTCTAAAGCTTTCTTTATTTATTTCCTTGTTTATCGTTCTGCACAAGCATCTAAACAAACCCTAATACGAAGCATTCAAATACTTAGGAAAGATATAGCTCACTAAATTCCGCATATAAGCAAGCGTGTCACTCTAAGATCAAGCATCCGCTCTGGTCTAGAGTAAAGCTTATCAGCAGATCAAGCTTACAACTTGGTCTAAAGATTTTAATCGACTCAAGCTTGTACACTCTGAGATAAGTTGAAAAGAAGTTAAAAAACTTCTATTACACGTATTCACCCCCCCCCCCCCCCCCACGTGTAATCCTCTTATCAAACCGGGACCAACAAGTGGTATCAAAGCCAGGTTCTAACGAGCCACTGCTTTGCATACCTGAAGCGAGTCTCCCTCGCTTCACGTTGTCTCGTCCAAACTGATCTGTTTTCCTAAGTGCATTAAAATCTCACTCACGCATACTGTATTGCTACTAATATTTGAAAATGTCTAGTCACAGTGCATCCAACTTGCCGCAATTCTCGATCGAAGGATATGAGACATGGAGTTTCCGAGTCTCAAGCTTTCTCAGTTCTGTCCACGACAGAATGTGGGAGGTTGTGACAGAAGTGCCGATCTCCATAATGAAGATCAACACTGTCAGCGTCCCAGCTGCTGAAGGAAGAGAAGCTACCGTCCGCCATCAATATGTCGAGAAGTCAAAAGATGACTACACCACCAACGATTTCAAAGTGGCAAATCTGGATAGAGTAGCGCGTCACATCATGCAGAGCACAGTCTCAGATGCTTACCTTCCAAGGATTAGGAAGTGCACAACTACCATGGAGATGTGGGACTGGGATACTCTTGCCCTAATCTCACAAGGAACCGAGAAGATCAAGGAGAATAAGCTTGCAGTGCTTATGAGAGAGTTCGAAAGTTTGTCAATGAAGCCAAGCGAGACCATTGACGCTTTCGAACTACGCGTCACCAACATCATTTCTACGCTTGTATCACTTGGAAAGGAGTTCACCGAAAAAGAGATCAATCTCAAGATAGTTCGAGCTCTCACCAGAAAGTGGCAAACTATGAAGGAACTCTACCTCGCAACAAAAGATCTATCGAAGTTCTCCCCGGAGATTCTGTTTTCCGAACTCAAGTCGCATGAATTTGATCTCAACCGCATGTTCCTTGATGATGAGGATGAAGTTCCTGCAACAGGCAAAGGAGTCGCTTTCAAAGCTGCCGAGACATCAAGTGAATCATCAATCTCAAAAATGTCTTGTGAAGAACTTGAGGAGCACTACGCTTTCCTATCAAGAAACTTCAACAAGATGAACTCGAGAGTAGGGAAGTACAAGAGGTTCTACAAGCAGTATAAGGGAAAGAGCACTGAAGCTCGAGACAGCAACGGAAAGCGTGAGGAGATACCAAAGCCGATCGCTAAGGACATAATGGATGTGGAGTGCTATCACTGCCACAAGATGGGCCACTACAAATCTGAGTGCCCAAAGCTAAGTGCTAAGGATAAAGAAGAATTGAAAGCGAGGAGGGACGCTCCACGTCAAGCGCTTGTAGCAAGCGAGTCGCCATCCACTCCAAGAGAGGATCCAGCAAGCAACTCAGATGCCTTCACAGATCCAAACTCAAGCGAAGGAGAGGATCTAGGCTTGATGGCGCTCACCGACGAGGATACTAGAGAGGTATTCTATTATCCCCCTCTCAATTCAATTACATTAGCACATGAGCACAATGAGGAAGTCTATTCCTCGACATGGAGTGAATTGCTTAACGAACACCATAAATTGTTAAGTGATCATGAAGTGTTACAACAAGCTATGTCTAAAAGCAAGATTGAGAACCAAAAGTTAGCCACTGAACTTGACTCAGTCAAACTTAATTTAAGGGCTATGACTAGTAAGTTCGAGGATCTCTTCGCTAGACACAAAAGCTTGGAGGAAAGGTATGAAACCCAATCCATTCTAGTTGCCAACTTGAACAAAGCCTCATTTGCTAGGCAGGCACTAGAAAGCTCGCTTCTACCTTTTGGTAGAAAGGGAGGTCTTGGATATGAGGGTGGACCTTCCAAACCCACTGTCTTTGTTGGTGCATCTAACACATCACCATCAGTCTCTTTGGATGAGCCCACTGCCTCCAAAGCGACCACCAACAAGGGTAAGGGTAAGATTGAGACTCCCAAGAAAGGACCCATAAAGATGTCTATATCTTTGAGGGAAGTTTCTAAGGGAAAGCCAATGACAACAGTCCATAGCACTAATCATGCTAAACCTCACCAATCAAAGGGTGAAAGGAAAACTGTTGAGGCTTCAAGCTCTCGATCTAAGACACCAAGAACACAGGATGCCTTCTTGCAAAAGAAAGTTAATTTTCATGTGTCAAGTGAGTCCGATAGGAGATGGTCCTAGTGTACTTACGTTCACGGGGAAGGAATTGAAGTTTCCAAAAGGAAGCTTCATACCCCAAATGTTTCCAAAGAGAGTCAAGGCCAAAAGTCAAATTTGACCTCGCAAAGGAAGCCAAGCGAGAAGCTTGCAGAGACTATTAATCCCAAGTCAGTCTCTAAGCCCGTGGCTAATTCTAAGCGTCCAGCTTCAGGATATAAGCAAAAAGGGAAGAGCATAGGTGTGCCTCAAGCAAGCTCTTCGCGAACCTTCCCGCCATACACACACAGATGCACATGTGGAGCTGCGTTTAAGCAGAATCCACGCTTTAGAAAGGTTGAGGGACCCAAGACACAAGTGAATGTTCAAAGGAGAGTCAAGCAAGTGTGGGTACCCAAAAATACTAACCTGCAAGGACCCAAGCTGATTTGGGTACCAAAATTGTCTTAATTGCAGGTGAGCGCCGTGGATCCCATGCCCAATGAAGGTCAAGCTATATGGTACTTGGACAGTGGATGTTCGAGGCACATGACGGGCATGAAGTCTCTACTTCAAGATTACATAGAAAAGAAGGGTCCAAAAGTAACTTTTGGTGACAACTCTCGAGGAACCACCAAAGGCTATGGCGTACTGAAGATTGGTGATAGATTCGGGTTGAAGATATACAACAATTGTGTGATGATTCATAGTATTTGCAAGAAGCGTCCATAGATAAAGCCATATAATGATGGAGAACAAGAGATTTGTGTAGGTTTATCAGATATAGCAAGGCATTTCACAGCGAGTTTATACATGATATTATCAACATAAGAGCAGCAAGCAATAATCTAGCTATATGCTTAAGTAAGGGCATTTCTAGCCATAAATCGGTTATATTCATGTGAGATTAAGACTCATTCAAGCAGAGAGCGAAGAGAGGAGGTGGAGAGAAGAAGAACGGGAGCATAGAACTCCGTTTTGGCCTCTTCTCCCATAGCAGTAAAAGTTATACCTTAGGCTTGAGACGGAATGCGAGAGGGAGAGATTTTTCCCGACGATGACGAGAAGTAGAGGGTGGCGATGATGGCCGGTGAAGCTCCAAGAGAAATGGCCTTAGAGAGCTTTGACTGCCCGAGCTCGAGGGAACTCTAGGCGGAGTGTAGAGAATGAATGGAATAGTACGCGGAGTGCGTGTGTTGTGACTAGGATGATGATTGATGGAATGACAAAGTGTGCGATAGTCGAGTATTTATAGGTGTAGGAAGGGTGAAAGAGCAAACATTCTTGTGGAGGAAGGACAGGAAAGGAATTCCCGTAGAGGTAAGATTCCTTTCGTCATGAATGCAGTGGTCCTCACTCTAGAGTACGTAGAGTCATGCAGATGGCGTGCTACACAGAACCTAGGGTTCTGTCAGATGCCCGGGGGGACCTTGATCAGACCCTTCAACTTTGACAAATGCCAATGAATCCTGTACGGCTTCTGGGAGGAAGCGAGACCTTCAGCTTCTGCGCAGATCGTGCCTTACGGCTGTATCGGGTATCTGAAACCTATGAAAGCCCTTTGAGAATATGCTATTATGTAGAATCGCTTCTATTGATTTGAATCATTTTGTACTAATAGGGCTGATACTGATCCCTATCAATATTATTCTTTCGTCTTGAATTACTTGCGTAGTAGAGCTGATATTTATTCCCTATCAGCTACTCCCCCCCAGGTCCAGAAGTTCTTTTGTGAGGTCTTCTGGCGAGTGTTTTTGGCGGGAAAATTATTTTCGCTTGAACCGTTGCATCTTATTCTTCTTCTCTTTTATGCAGATGCTATATTGCATAAGAAACCGAAACGACGGCTACTTTCCCAAGAATAAAGTTGGACCTATTGTCGTGGCTTATCATTATCCCTATCTCTAGGGCAAGAGTGTATGAGGATATTATAACAAATGTGTCTTGGGAGGAGCATTATTATTATTGCCTTTTTCTCATTTGCAGGCGAAAAGGCATTCTCCTTTTCATAAAACGACGTGGGGCGATAAAGGGGGAATACTTCATCTCTTTCTTCCTTCTAACTTCTCCCCTTTTCTCTCTCTATATCGAGTTTCAGAAAGAAAAGAAAAAGAAAGGGGAGCACTGTGAATCACTCCCCATTCCCAGCGATTATTCTGGTGGTTGTTCTATTTCCATTCTCTTCCAGGTATTTTCTTACCATCTTGCTTTCCCGAGCACATATGTAGACTTCTTGTTGAATTCTTTGAAGTTAGGGCAACCCCTATCGTTTCCCCCGCCTCCTTTCCTGTTTCTTGGGGGGATCTCGTTGGTTCCCAGATTGTTGGACTGTGAAACCGGTTAAGAGGCAAATGTGGTTGAGGCTTTACCTCTTTAAAACCAACAATCAATTTTTAAGACTTTGGGGGTTAGGTTTATTCATGTTATCCATGATTCTATTCTTTTGTCTTCCTTTACAGGTGATTATTTTCATCTTGCAGCCATGGATACTACAAAGTTAAATATGAAGCAGAAAATTCGTGAGAAATTGCTACAGAGGATTGGACAGGAAGAAGGAAACAGCGATCCCAACCCTGCTCCATCGACAAGTGAGGCGCCTATTCCAGTACTTACGGGACCCGAGAGCCATACTGCTTCTCCAGGAATTCTCCCAGAGGCAAAAGTAGCGAAGCCCCGGTTAAAACCTTACTTTCCGCACTTAGTTGCCCCCAACCGGTCAACTTCATCTTCTTCTATTCTCATTGACGTGGAGGCTGGTATCTCCACTTCGGCTGTCCTACAACCTCATTCCTTTTCTCCAAAAAGGAGAGGTGATTCTCCTTCTTCCCCGGCCAGGAAGAAAAGTAGGATGCTGGAAAATCCCCCTTCTGCTCAGGCGCTAAACCTTGAACAGCTGCAAGAGCATCTCTCCCAGTCTGAGAAAGGCAGAGAGCAACTCCTAGTTGAGGTCCATCAACTTCGGGGCTTCTTGCAGGATAAAGAGGAGCATTGTTCTACCATCAGGCAGAGTACGCTCTCCCTCTCTGAACGAATAAGGGAGCTTGAGGAAGCTTTGAAGGCTTCATCAGATAGAGTGGAGCTGCTACGAGAAATCCACGTAGCGGAAGTGGAACAGTTAACGCTTGCTCACGAGCGGGAGCTAGCACGAGCCCGAGCCTCCTCCTTTATTGAAGTAAGGAGGGCAGGGATGAGTCAGGGCATTTCCTCTGGGGTTAATGATTGTAGATCCAACCTGCTGATGACCCCTCACGGTCAAGCTTTCTTAGATTTTTTGATGAAGCGTCTGCCAGAAGCTTATCTCCGATCTCAAGATTTCTAGCTTCGAATGTTCGACCCCCTTACCGAATGGACAGTCTTTGCTATTCATGAATGTTGTCATCAGTTGGGTGTTCCTGATCGTGCGACCACCATCAATGCAGGGCCCATAGTGAGAATGTTCGACACAGAGCCTGAATCTCTTCGTAGGAACCGCCTTGCTTCCCCTAAGGAGCCTTGGTTTATGCCTACGTTGAGGGAAGCGTCTCAGATCCTCAGCAAACCTGCTGGGGTTTTGAAAGATCTGCCTCCCTGGGATGCTCCCTTATTTCCTCTTTCTCCTCATAACACTATGGTTATGAGGTCTATAAGGAGAGATTTTGACCAGGTACCTTCTTTTTCTCTTTTATTATTGTTGTCTCTTTTTTCTTTTTTATCAACCTTTTTTCCTCCTATTAGGAATTGAGAGAAAGGGACAATTCCGGCCCATCTGTTCGCAGGGAAGGTAATTCCCCACTGCTTATTCCAGGAGAGGTGAAGGATGGCTCTGAAGAGGAGAACGTTTCCAAGATTCCAACAAATTCACCTAAAGGTGGTCCCTCTGCTTCCTCAGCTTTGGCTGCTATCGAGGAGTGGTCTTCCTCTTCTCATTCATCAAGCTCCGAGGATCTAGCCTCTGTTCCTAATTCCTCTCTTTGATCCTGTTGTCTTTGATAAGATGTTTTTAGAACAATCTATTTTTTGGTGTTTGTGGTGGGGTGCTTTTTATGACCCTGAAATCGTGCTAGCTGAACACAAACAATATCACTTCTGTCTAGTATCTGGCAGATGCTTTTTAAAGTCTAGCTTTTGACATGTTTCTGTTGCTTTCTATCAGTTTAGAGTATTATCCTTTTATTTATGTGCTCTCTCGTTTTTTTTTTTGTTTGCCATGTTCCCTCTGCTAGAGCATTTTGAGGTAATAGAATGCAGGCTAGAAGCATTTTTAAAATAATGGGGTATGAGTATGGGAATGTGCTTAAATGCATTTAAAGATAATGAAGTATGAGTGTCGGGATGCAGGGTATCCCCTACCCCCCCCCCCCCCCCCCCCAAGTGAGGCGTAAGGAAACGAAGGAATTACTCCTCATTTTTAAAGCCAATAATTTGTGGAGTACGAATTTAAGAACAAGTAGGCATAATCTTGTGTCCTTTCGCGTACTGGTTAATTTAAAAGATAAGAAAGCTTCAAAATAGATAAGGAGGGGTTATGATCAGTCATACTCCCATTTCTCTTAGGAGTTGTTACCCTTTTCCTCGTGTGCTGTTCCTCCAGTCTTCTCTTGATCTGTCATTTCGATCGCACCTTTGATTTTTGCCCTTGCCTCAGCCATCAAAGTTTCCCACTGCCCTTTCTTTACTGGGGCGTGGTTTGTGCTTGTTGTTTTAGTTCCCAACCCTTTTCTTTCGTTGGAATCGGTACTGGCGATCAACAGGTGTTCCATTGAAGCGGAGAGGTTCTGATCTCCTTCTGCTGGAATTAGAGCTTTAAACCTCTTTTCTTCAGGTTCAGCTTCAGCTTTGTCACTGGCAGGTTCTGCCATCGGTCTTTTCCTGGCCTCTCCAGCCTACACCGATTGGATATAGCATTTTCGCGAGACCCCTTGGTCTCCCGACACCTGTCCCACCTGACTTCCCACAGGGAATTTCATCATCAGATGGTAAGTCGAAACCACTGCTTGGAATGGGTTTAGGGCAGTTCTCCCTAAGATAATATTGTATGAAGACGGCTGCCGCACCACCAGGAAGGTGACTGGCTTTGACACCCGCGTAGATCCCTCACCCAGGGTGAGCATCAAATCAATTGATCCGAGTGACATCACAGGATCTCCCGAGAAACCATGCAGTGCTGTGGCTACCCCGTTTAGAGGCTCTGGAGGCTCATTTGATTGAAACAATTTTCGAAGATGATATTAACTGCGGCCCCTATATCCACAAAGACCCTTCGAATTTGATACCTTTCTAATTCCATTATAATGACTAAAGCGTCATCATGCGGGTGGACCACCTTTTGATTGTCTTCAGGCCCAAATGAGATTTCCGGCGGAGGTAGACCTGTTTCGACCTTCCAGACCCCATGTCTTTCATGCATGTGCAGTTCTCTAGCAGATGCCTTTATGCTTCTGTTGGAGTCTCCCATAGTTGGTCCTCCATATATCATATTAATAACGCCCTTAGGTTGTGACCCTTGGCTAGCATCGAGTGCTTTTTCAGGAGCTTCTTTGCGCTTCTTGTTTTGTTCTGTCTCTCTCTTGACGTATTCCAAGAGTTCTCCTTCTTGGATTAACTTCTCGATAGCAATTCTTAAATTCCTGCAGTCGTTGGTCATATGGCCAAAGTCATTATGGAATTTGCAGAACCTTTTGGAAGGTGGATTTCTGGGCGGTTGCCTATGCCTCGCAGGGATCTGAACCCCTGGTATCCTCATGACCACCTCTAGTAGGTCGACAGGTTGCTTGATGAGTGGCGTGAAAGATCTCAAGAATCTTTCATTCTTGTCATTTCTCTTGGCATCTGGAGCCGGCCTTTTCTTTTCTTCCGACTTCTTTTCCCTTTGAGAGGCCAATTCAGCCCTCTTGCTACTCATGGCTTCTTCCATGTGGATATACTTTTGGACTCGCGTTAGTAGTTCCTCAAAAGAGTTAGCTTCTTTTTTGATAAGAGAAGCGAAGAATTGCCCTGGCTTTAAACCATCTACACAGGCATGCACTTTCAGCTTGGGCTCTACTCCTGGGATTTCCAGGACAGCCTCGTTGAAGCGGGTCATGTAGTCTCTGAGACTCTCATTAGCACCTTGCTTGATAGTTGTTAGATGTAGGGAATTTCTGGTAGTTCTTTTAGCGCTGACGAACTGTTGGAGGAAAACCTCCCTCAGATCCATGAAGGAGTGGATAGAGGCTTTAGGTAACTGCTTAAACCAATGTTGAGCAGTTCCGGACAGAGTCGTGAGGAATACTTTGCACTTGACGCCTTCCGAATATTGATGGAGGAGGCATAGGCTTTCAAATTTCATCAAATGCTCTTCAGGGTCTCCCTTCCCCTGATATTCGCAAGAGATTGTTTTGAAATTTCCAGGAACAGGATCGGTTTGGATATCCGCAGAGAACGGACTATTCTCATCGATGTATAAAGAGAAAAGCTCTGACTTGTTTCCCTCATTTCTATGGTTTGCAAAGTGTCTTGGGTTTCCTCCCCCATTTAAGTTTTGGATTTCTCTTTCGTTGTCCTCCGTTTCTTTTGAGGTCCTTTCTGCGGCTTGCTTCTGTTCTTTTAGCCTTTTAACTTCTTTCGTCAGGAGCTTCATCTGCTCCTATTGTTGGGCATACTTTTTGGCCCATGCAATGTCAGCATTTGCATTGGGGTTCCCTTCGAGTTCTTCAGGGCCCTCTTCATCTGGGGACTCCCAATCAGTGGAAAATCCCTCCTCTGTTTCAACCACCGTCGAAGGAAGCTTTGAGACCAATCCTTGGGTCACGCCTGGGTTCACAGGCTTCTCTTTGCGTGTCTCAGAAGTGTTCTTGCTTCCTCCACCCTCTTGGGTTTCACCCTGGGGATCTATGTTTTGGGACTTGATTCCCAAAATATGAAGTCTTTTATCGACAGCCCCCTCGACCGCACCTTCTACGAGTGCTTTCATTTGGAGGAGCATGGTTGGGGAGAACTGGGCTTCCATATTGACGCTGGCTTCAGTTATCATTGTGCCTTTCCCTTTATTCCCAAATAGGGAATTTTCGGGGTTTCCAGTAGCCTGGCCAGCTTCTTTTGAAGCAGCATCCGAGACAGTGTTCATCCTTGCAGAAATCTGCAGATGTTTGAGAAGATTAATTTCAGATGCTCTTTGGGAGAGGCTTTAAAGAATGAGAGTATTTTTATTTATAACAGATCTTTAAATTATTTGTGGTGGTTTTAAGGAATATCGCCTGTCTATTACAGGACTTCTCGAAGGGTGGCTTCTGCCAGTGTGAAATAGGGGTGCATAGCTCCTGCTTGTGCAAGGCTTGGCATTGTGATGTCCATTTTTGTACGGCTACCTAGATGAGGCTTTGTATAAGGATTTGGTTATAGCGCGAGCTTGTTAAGGCTTATGCAGTTTCTGGTTTTACAGAGCTCACTGTGAAGTGCCTGGCTATGCAGGTCCTCATGTGTAATGCCTAGCTGTGCGAGGTTTTTTGATGTGATGCCTACTGCGTAGGGCTTTTGAGAGTATTGTCCGTTAAAAAGGGGCTTTGGAGAAGCTCGCCCGTTATATGGAATTTATAGGAACATTGGCTATTAAACGAGGCTTGTGAATGTATTGCCTATTTAAAATAGGGCTTGTAAAAAGGTTTTTCCCATTGTATGGGGCTTACGAGGGAGTTGCCTATTAGATAGGGCTTAATGAATGATATTTGCCTATGATATAGGGCTTGCGCTGCCTATTAGATAGGGCTTATGCGAGTGTTGCCTGTCGGACAGGGCTTATGAAGGGTTTTGCCCATTATATAGGGCTTATGATGGTGCTGCCTATAAGATAGGGCTTATGCAGATGCTGCCTGTTAGACAGGGCTTATGTGGGGGTTTCCTGTTAGACAGGGCTTCTGAGAGTATTGCCTGTTAGACAGGGCTTTTGAGAGATCTGCCCATTATATGGGGCTTATGGGAGGTTCTGCTTCCAGATGCAGGGCCCCTTCATCAGGGTGAAGGGGGTATCCTTGTCATCCTCGGCTCTCCACTTTTTATTGTTTTTCATTAGGTGGGTTTTTGATTCACGACAATGCAGGGGTTTACACGAAGGGCTTGAGAAATGAAGCTTCCTCTACATTTATTAATTCTTTCCAGCTCACCAATAGACTTAGCATTTTGAGGTAGCTATAGGAATTGTAGACTCACTAATTATGCAAGGTGAGCTGAATGTGTGCTGAAATTGCAGTAACTTTAGATCTGGTTTTCCTTCGGCTTCGTCGCTACCTTAGGATTTTAACAGATAGAATAGTTTAGTTAGCACAATTTATATTATAAGGAAAACATGGTCTCGAAGTCATCTCCGATCCATCTGTCCTGCCATTACAAGCGACACAACTACGACGAACTCATGATATTCATGCTCGGATTTCCTAAGGATAGTATCAGACTGACATTCAACATTTATTCATTCTATCACCCCTATTTCCAGTATCTCGGGAGACAAGGGAATAACAGAGCAAACTCATGAACATATCATCACAATCAGCTAAGGCTTCGAAGCCATTGCGGAGGATAATGCTCTACATTCAACAGTTTTCAACAACGTTTACAGGCGGAAAGCTTAAATTCATGTATAAGGAAAGGAAGAATCAATCTCTCAAATACGAGCTTCCCTTTGACAAGGTATCTATCACATTTATTATTAAAAATGAGAGCATAAGCTGAAAACCATGCTATATTTTATAGTTTACAATCATGGAGATCTCAACAAAACTCAAGCAATAGCATAAGTATTTGGGCTTTCACCGATTGAACAACAAACACAGCGCACCCATTCAATTTAGTATCCAGTTTTCACACATTTTTCACATAAAAATACTGTTTGTGAAATCATCCTCAACAATGCAACAGCAGATTAGAATTGCACATAAAACAGGGGAAATCGACATCTTACACTCAAAATTTCCCACAGACGGCGCCAGTTGATAGATCCGGGTTGAAGATCTACAACAATTGTGTGATGATTCATAGTATTTGCAAGAAGCGTCCATAGATAAAGCCATATAATGATGGAGAACAAGAGATTTGTGTAGGTTTATCAGATACAACAAGGCATTTTACAGCGAGTTTATACATGATATTATCAACATAAGAGCAGCAAGCAATAATCTAGCTATATGCTTAAGTAAGGGGCATTTCCAGCCATAAATCGGTTATATTCATGTGAGATTAAGACTGATTCAAGCAGAGAGCAAAGAGAGGAGGTGGAGAGAAGAAGAACAGGAGCATAGAACTCCGTTTTGGCCTCTTCTCCCATAGCAGTAAAAGTTATACCTTAGGCTTGAGACGGAATGCGAGAGGGAGAGATTTTTCCCGACGATGACGAGAAGTAGAGGGTGGCGATGACGGCCAGTGAAGCTCCAAGAGAAATGGCCTTAGAGAGCTTCGACTGCCCGAGCTCGAGGGAACTCTAGGCGGAGTGTAGAGAATGAATGGAATAGTACGCGGAGTGCGTGTGTTGTGACTAGGATGATGATTGATGGAATGACAAAGTGTGCGATAGTCGAGTATTTATAGGCGTAGGAAGGGTGAAAGAGCAAACATTCGTGTGGAGGAAGGACATGAAAGGAATTCCCGTAGAGGTAAGATTCCTTTCGTCATGAATGCAGTGGTCCTCACTCTAGAGTACGTAGAGTCATGCGGATAGCGTGCTACACAGAACCTAGGGTTCTGTCAGATGACCGGGGGGACCTTGATCAGACCCTTCAACTTTGACAGATGCCAATGAATCCTGTACGGCTTCTGGGAGGAAGCAAGACCTCCAGCTTCTGCACATATCATTCCTTACGGCTGTATCGGGTATCTAAAACCTATGAAAGCCCTTTGAGAATATGCTATTATGTAGAATCGCTTCTATTGATTTGAATCGTTTTGTACTAATAGGGCTGATAATGATCCCTATCAATATTATTCTTTCGTCTTGAATTACTTGCGTAGTAGAGCTGATATTTAGTCCCTATCAATTGGGAAGCTAAGCATTGAGAATGTTTCTTACATGGAAGGACTCAAGCACAACCTATTGTCCATATCACAGTTTTGTGATAAGGGATACGATGTGGAGTTCATTTCCAACAAATGTATTGTGAAGAACAAGCTTACCTCACAAGTCGCTCTAACTGGAGAAAGAAAGAGAAATGTGTCTGTAGCACAATGGGAAAGCTGCAAGGAAGACACATGCTTGGTCACTAGAAGTGAAACAGAAGTAGGATGGCTTTGGCACCGTCGCTTGAGTCATCTCAATTTCAAAACAATCAATCGTATAGCTCGTAAGGGCTTGGAGAAGGGCATACCAAATGAGGTCTTTGTTAAAGATCACACATGCTCACCATGCCAATGAAGGAAGCAAATAAAGAAGCACTTCTCAAGACTTGAAGAAGCATCATCCAAGCGAGTACTGGAGCTTCTACATATGGATTTTGGACCAGTCACTCCAGTAAGCGTCAAAGGAAGGAAGTACACTCTTGTTGTAGTGGATGATTACTCTCACTACACTTGGGTAGTATTTCTATTCAGCAAAAAGGAGACGTTGTCCAAACTTCCACAACTACTCAAGCGTCTCGCTGTGGAGAAGAACCAAGGGATAGCAACCATACGCTCTGACAAAGGCACAGAGTTTCTCAACTCTACCATCGAAGCATATTGCACAGAGCATGGGATTGCACATCAAACTTCATTAGCACGTACACCCCAACAGAATGGAGTTGCTGAGAGAAGGAATCGAATCATCAAAGAAGTTGTTCGTACTATGATAGCAGACTCGAAGCTACCAATGTAGTATTGCGCTGAAGCGGCCAACACCGCTTGCTACACTCAGAATCGGACGCTTCTCAACAAACGCTTTGACAAAACACCATATGAAGTATGGACAGGGAGAATTCCTAACATTTCTTATTTCCATATATTTGGTTTTCGGGTCTTCATTCACAACAATGGGAAAACCCAGTTGAAAGCTTTCGAAGGCAAAGAGGATGAAGGAATATTCTTAGGATATTCTACATCTAGCAAAGCTTATCGAGTATTCAATTGTGATTGGGTGTATTTTTAGCATATTATCTAAGTGTTATATAATTGTTTTCTTGTCTTATTTTGATAGTTTAGCTCATGTTTTATATTTTTTTTATATTATTTTGAGCTAGATTACACTTTTGGGTTGTTTTGAGTGTTTTTAGGGCTTTTGAGTCGAGAAAACCCAAGGCAAGACAAGAGACGATAAAACCAAGGAAGATGATCCTGAGTTATGACTTTTCAAGATTTTAGTGCATAGTTATTTTGGAGTAATGAATGCATAATATCGAAGAGGAGTTTGATAGGAGCGTGTAGGCGAAAACGGAGGTCAATTCGGAGTTTGGACGAGAAAGATATGGACGAAACAAGAAAGACGCGCAAACTGCATGGACATGCGAGACCGAGTGCTCGACCGAGTCAACCCGGTCGAGCCAAAACACGGGAATCCTTAAAACTCATATTTTTTTTTTTAATTCTTTTAACCTAATCCTTGTACACTTAGGTAACAATTACGAACCCCTACCTTATAAATACCCCAAAACTCATCATTGTACCCAAGATTTGATAGTTTAGATCTCTCTAGTCTCCAACTTTCATTAGATTAGTTTTTATTCTTTTCTCTACACTTTTATGCTTTAGATCAAGATTTATTTTATGTATGAAGACAATTGAAGATTGAAGATTCATCAAGATTCAAGAGTTTTTCTATCTCTTTCACTTTTATTTATGCTTTTCATTATGTTTATTCTTCTTTCCACCATTTTTTTAATTATGTCTAGCTAATTTATTTAGTTGATTTTAGGGATTGAATGCGTAATTGAATTTATGTGAGTTCTTTTGATTACAATTAGCCTTCCAATCTAGATGTATGTTTCATGGTGCTTATTCTCATGCATGATTAGCTGGCCATTAGTTGTGTATGCTTAGTTATGTTTTTATGCTTAATTGGATAATTGCATAATTGATCTCATGAATACATGGTAAGATGATTTTATTGTCTTAGCCGAAATTAGATTATCATATATCTTACATATAGTCGATACAGGTGTCGTAGCTGAACCTTATTGATTGTATTTATCGATACTTGTTCTATTTGCATTCGATTTAATTTCTACCATTCTATTACTTATGCTTTTCATTATGTTTACTCTTCCTTCTACCATTCTTTTAATTATGTCTAATTAATTTTTTTTAGTTGATTTTAGGGATTGAATGCCTAATTGAATTTATGTGAGTTCTTTTGATTACAATTAGCCTTCCAATCTAGATGTATGTTTCATGGTGCTTATTCTCATGCATGATTAACTGCTATAGTTTGGGTTAAGACCCATGTGCAGAAGCTAGCGCTTACAGAAGCAGCCTCGGCCTTAATATGCTCCTGTTAATACCCAGGGATCTGCAGGGGCGTGTAATTGGCGTGACTCTAGTTTTCCTAGAGTGAGGATCACAGTATTAATGATAAAGGGAATTTGTCCTTACAGAAATTCCTCTTCTATCCCTTCCATACAAGAAACATCCACCTTTCCACCCTCCTCGCTTCCTATAAATACTAAGTGAACGCACAACAACACATCATCATTCTCTACAAACAACACACACCTTTGTGTACTGTTTCATTCAATACTCCCTCTCACGAGCTCCTCCGAGCTCAGGCAAGTCAAGGCGGGCAAAACCTTCTTCCGGGAAGCCGTAGTTCGCTTTCACATCCATTTATTCTTCTCGACGCCGGGAAGGATCTCTTTCTTACACGCACTACCTTGAACTTAAGGTAAAACCCTCATCACTTAAAGGGAAATGAGGCTCAACGGAGCCCCGCGCTCCTCGTTTCTCTTTTTCTCCTACCTCGTTTCTTCGTTATCGGCTTGTATGAGTGCAAAACTCCATGAATCTTGTTAGTTTATGGCTAAATACGCCCTCTATCCGTTGCCTATAGCTCAACTATTACTTGTCATTACCACGCAAATCATGCTCTGTACATAATACTCGTTTGTAGCTCTATACGCGCATGAATCTCTTGCTTTTTACTGCTCTAATGCTTCATCCATAAATGCTCTTTGCGAAACATGATGAACAATACCCTAAATTGTTGTGGATCTCTGACTCGGCTATATCTAGCCTATCAATAATACAATAACCGAACTAGCTAGTAGTCCGGGTCGAACCACAAGGAGTGAATGTGTCGATAGATAATCAAGTAGTTCGTCTTGTCTCTATTATCCTATTTGAGCACATAGACTTTGTTTTGGTGTTTTATAACTAGGCAAGCAATAAGTAAATGAAATAACAAGCAAGAATAAAGGCAAGGAATGTAAAGAACAAGTAAAGGAACAAGTAAAGAAGAAAAGATTTCAAACGATTTCCGATGTGATTAGGCTAAGGATTAGGCATGTGATGTATCAAACCATTTTAATTCCTTTGAGTGGCATTATTACATAAATTAAGCTATCTCATCCTCCTAAGACTTGATAACTAGTGGATTGAATAACATGCTTACCATTCTAAACATATTACCAACTCCTAAAAGCACAATGCCTATTAATCTAACATCAATTCACATAATTCTTTCTAGGAGCAATGCAAATCAATACTAGATAATATGAGCAAGGATTCATGCCAAGTGCTATGAATGGAAGCTTCCTAGGCATTCCATCAAACACCTTGTATGCACTCATGGTTGTCAATCATTCATGCAATTAAATCCAATCAAATCCAAGGGCAACTCAAAGGAAAGGTAGATCCACATCAATAGCCCTCACATCCTAGCCTAATTCACATCATCCATCATTTGAAACCCAAATGGATCTAGCCTAGCATGGATCTAAGCATCAAACCATGAACAATAAGCAAAAACATAATGTAAATGACAAGGAATGAAAAGTAGAGAAGAAATCTTCAACAATCTCTTCAAACTCCAAGCATAATCTTCAATAATATTTGAAAATACTAAAAAGGAAAGAGGGAAAGCTAGGGTTCTAAAGATGTTGTGCACAAATGAATTACAAGTGTTGGAAGTTGCCAAATGAGGCAAATAAAGGAGTATTTATAGATCTCCCACAAGTTGGGGTCAAATTGCAATAAAGAGAAACTTGAGTGAGAAGGTGGGGTAAAATTTGTAATTTCCGGAAAGTTGACCAAGGGTTGACTTGTGCATTTCCGTCCACATTTGACAGTTTGCGCGCTCTCACGGTTTTGGCTCGTTCTCTCTCGTCCGGCATCGGAAAATTAATCCGCAAAGTGCTACGGCTTCCTCTCTCGATCCTCTTCGACATAGGATAAGTCAAATGTTCCCAAAAAATTGCCACAGCACCTGAAATAGGCACGGATCTCGAGAGAAAATGCAAAACATATAGAAAACGCATAAGTATGATAACCTATCATTTCCTATTCATTTAAGCACACATATCAAAACATCTTGAAATGCATATAAAATATCGGTTTGTCAATCTCTAACCCGGATCTATCAACTGGCACCGTCTGTGGGAAATCTTGAGTTGAGATGTTGATTTCCCCTGTTTTTATGCAAAATTCCGGCTCGTTGTTATAATGTAGTTTGCGATTTCCCTTTATTATGTCCTTATGGGGAGAATATGAGAAAATCTGATGTTACATTGATTGGGAACGCCCTGTTTGTGATCTAGCTAGCGGAAACTCAAATGGGTATGCTGTTGTTTGACATTTGCTAAGCTCTCCTCGGTTACGAGCTGTTGAGTGTGATATGATTTTAGGATTATGCTCCCTTTGAAATGGAAATTGTGATAAACACTTCGATTGAAAGGAAACTTGTGTTTGAGAGGATGATTTTATCTTTTTGAATGTGAATTAAGAATTGATATCTGTAAGTACTGTCAAAACCTATGGGTTCAAAGGGCTAATCCCCTATTTATCTTCGAAGCTTTAATTGATTCTGATAATATGTGCATGAACTTGTCCTGTCATTTACTCTGTCGCGATGATCACCTAGAATGGTGGCTATCTAATAGAAGGAATGTGTATTGAATGCGAGATTTATATTATTCCGGGAAAATTTTAGTATGTATACCATGAATTTGTTTTAGCTACATTGCTTGTAACAAATCAACCCAGTAACTAGAAACAATCTCAAGGCCATATCTCCTTTATGACATGAATTGTGATGGCTAATCTGTTGTTGTTGTGCCAAAATCTTAAGGTTGTGAAGGATCTGGAGGAAAGCCGGGTCACAAACTGCAGCAATCTCAAAATGCATTCGCTTCACCTTGTGTACTTGGTGAGCATACAATTCTGTCTATTATCTGCTCAATATGAAATCCATCTATGAGTTGCAAAGGATTGGTGATTACAGAATAAGCATCACTACTAAAGCTAGTCGAATGCCCCTGAATCGCCATGACTTCAAAACCCATGAAATAATAAAAACATTAAAAAATGGAGAGCCGAAAGATGCTGAGGTTACCCCATTCACTTTGATGAAAGGAGCCCCAATCTGAAAACAGAACCTCCTCCCAGAAGCCCTGTCTAACAGGAAACTCCCTCGTAAGCCCCGAATAACGGGCAGGACCTCCTCTCAGAAGCCCTGTCTAACAGGCAACTCTCTCGTAAGCCCCGTATAACGGGCAGAACCTTATCAAAAAGCCCTACACAGTAGGCAACATCATCGTAAGCCCCATATAATGGGCAGAACACTTCATAAGCCCTATTTAATAGGCAACCCTCTCAAAAAGCCCTGTTTAACAGGCAACATCATCGTAAGCCCCATTAAATGGGCAGAACACTTCATAAGCCCTATTTAATAGGCATCCCTTTCGTAAGCCCCATTCAATGGGCAGAACCCTCTACAAAGCTCTATCTAATAGGCAACTCCTTTGTAAGCCCCATGCAATGGGCAGAACTTTTCCTAAGCCCTACTCAGTAGGCAGCATCTTCATAAGCTCCATGTAATGGACAAAACTCCTTATAAGTCCCATTAAAGGGGCAGTGCACCCCTAAGTCTTGCTCTAAAGGCGACATTTCCATGTATCACTCCCATAAATTTTACCCATTGCATTCCGGTGGGTAAAATCTCACATAAATCCCGCCTTGTAAGGGGTATTCTCGAAAAGCTCTATTTAATAGACAATACCTTTATAAACCTCTAAGGAGGATGTTACTTTCATAAGCCCAATCTGATAATTAGCGCTTCAGTAAGCTTTATAAAATAAACCAAGCTCTCGTAAGCTTGGTTCAATAAGTAATGCTCTCATAAATCCCGTATAAAAGATATCACTCTCATAGTCCTTGGCTAACAGGGAATATCTTATAAGAAAGCCCTATAAAGTAGGCGCTAAATATAAGAAGGACCTATATGGCTGGGGCATCTTGTATTAAGCTTAATAAAATAATATGCCACACAAACTCTTAATAACCTCTCCTCCTGATCAGATCCCTTCCAGAAACTTCATAACGAAAGCCTTAGGAAAACAAACACTCTAATAAACTGGGTTTCGTAAAAGGCAGATGTCACCGACTTCAGCTCCATTCCGGCAAAAGCCACACTTGAAAAGCCTTATATTAAGTAAACAACGCTTGATAAAGCCACCCTAAATGGTTGGCGGTTATAAAAGGATCTGCAAAATCAGCAGCATATCACAACTAAATCGCATGTGATCAGATGCCTCACGTCAAGAGGAGGAACTATGTCAAAACCCTTTATAATAATCAGCTTGCCATCTTTAAGTTGTTACTTACCTTCATCATATTTTGGCCGAAGCCACCCCTTCTAAGAATCTTATAATGAATAAGCTATACTTGTTAGAGCCATCATATAATGCTCAAACGTAGAAAATTTGCCAATAGCAAATTGCATACATCTCAAGTCTCTTTCCAAGAGCCTACGTAATTAATTCTCTAAAACGTCCTCAACTCTTTGCAGAATCTTGTAAGGATGACGGTTAATTCAAAAGCCCATCTGGAAGGGACAGGTGACAAGGTCTCCAATCCTCCCAAGAGACCAGAACCTGGCAATACTGCGCCGAGAATATCCTTCGGACTTGGGGATAACAAGGCCATCATACATCAACACAATGACGCTCTTGTAGTAACAGCTGAAATAGAGGGGTTCCAAGTGCGGAGAATTTTCATAGACACCGGGACCCCTATCAATGTGATTTTCATGAGTTGTCTTAATCAAATGCCCCAGAAGAAGCTTCTAAAACCCGCCAGGGTATCCCTACAAGGTTTCTCGCAGAAGCCTGTCATGACAGTGGGGTCGGTGGATCTTGCACTCACTCTGGGAGAAGGACATGTTAAAACATCAAAAGTGACTACCTTCTGGGTGGTCGATCAGGAGTCATCTTATAACGCTATTCTAGGAAGAGCTGCTCTGAACTCTTTCCAAATAATCGTATCCACCTATCACTTGATGATGAAATTCCCTGTGGGGAATCAAATAGGATGGATATCAGGGAATCAAATGACTTCAAGAAACTGCTATGTTCAATCTATTAAAATGGGAAAGGCTAAGAAATGGGCAGTCCCAGAACCTGTAGCCCCTCGACACAAGCCAGAAAGGGAAGAGGGCAAGATCAAAGAGGCCAATACTGTCAAAGAAGGGCAGAGCCTAATGGTCCCCGCAGGGGAACTGATAGAAATAGAGTTGATCCCAGATCGGAAAGGATTCACCACAAGAATTGGCACTCAGATGCCTCAGGACATATCAGAGCAACTAATAAGGTGTCTGCGAAAGAACGCAGATATCTTCGCTTTCGGGTCATCTGACCTGGTGGGGGTAGACGCAACCGTGGCATTACACTGTCTGAATGTAGACCCCTCAGTAAAGCCGGTAAAGCAAAAGTTAAGGCAATTTGGCCCTGAGAAAGATAAAATCATCAGGGAAGAGGTCGCCAAATTATTGGAGGCTAAGCACATCAGGGAAATACAATTCCTAGAATGGCTATCCAACGCAATGATGGTGGCTAAGGGAAATACGGTCACCTGGAGGATTTGTATTGACTTCAAAGACTTAAATAAAGCCTGCCCAAAAGATCACTACCCTCTGCCTAGGATCGATCAATTAGTAGATTCCACGTCAGGTTGCGAACTGCTATTCATGATGGACGCATATCAAGGTTACCATCAAGTAAAAATGAATCCATCAGATGACCCAAAAGCTGCATTTGGAGTTTGTGCTGGGACATTTGGTTTTCAAAGCATGCCATTTGGCTTGAAAAACGCGGGAGCTACTTATCAAAGAATGATGGATAAAATCTTCAAAAGCCAAATAGGCAGAAATATGGAAGTATATGTTGATGATATACTAGCCAATAGCGTGTACGCTCAAAATCACATACAAGATCTGAAAGAAGTGTTTGCTGTAGCCAGATTATACCATCTTAAGCTGAACCCAGCCAAGTGCTCATTTGGTGTGCAAGCTGGAAAGTTCCTAGGATACATGGTTACTCCCAGAGGGATTGAAGTAAACCAAGCCAAAGTGCAGGCAGTATTAGATATGACACCTCCTCAAAATATTCGAGAAATCCAAAGGCTCAATGGGCGAATTACAGCGCTTAGTCGTTTCATTTCCCGATCAGCAGATAAAAGTTTCCCCTTTTTCAAAATATTGAGGAAGGGTAGTAGATTTGAATGGCTAATGAGTGTCAAAAGGCCTTCGAAGAATTAAAAGAGCATCTGGCAGAACTACCTTTGCTCACTAAGCCGTTACCACAGGAAGTTCTATTTCTGTATATAGCTGTGGGAGAAGAATCCATCAGTTCGGTACTCCTGAGAGAGGAGGGGTTGGTACAAAAGCCTATCTACTATACAAGCAAGATGATACAGGGAGCAGAGATACGGTATCCTAGTATCGAAAAGGCTGCCTTAGCAGTAATGGTCACGGCTAGAAAATTGAGACCCTATTTTCTATCACACAAAGTGATAGTCAGGACGAATGAGCCATTGAAGCAAGTACTGGGTAAGCCCGATTTGTCGGGAAGATTAGTTAAATGGTCCATAGAGCTGAGTGAGTATGACGTAGATTTCGAGCCAAGAGTGGCTATTAAGGCCCAAGCTCTGGCCGACTTCCTGCAAGAAACCACCAGAGGAGAAGAAGAGGAATTCCAGTGGTGGAAAGCTTATGTGGATGGCTCCGTTACTAGAGATGGTGCAGGGGTAGGGATCTTTATCCAGGACCCCAAAAGTCACATATATAAATTTGCTATCAAGGTAAACTATCATGTCTCCAATAATGAGGCAGAATATGAGGCTCTGGTCAGATGCCTAGACTTGCTGCGAACCATGGGCGCTGCCCATGTAATGGTTCATTCAGATTCCCAATTAGTGACGCATCAGGTCCTAGGGACTTGCGAAATGCGAGAAGAGAGAATAGTGGCATATGCAAAAATCGTGGATGAATTAATGGGGCGTTTTGCCAAAGCTGAGGTGGTCCAGATCCCTCGGGAAGAAAATATTGAAGCCGACAAACTGGCTCGAATAGCCAGCGCGGCAGAAGGAACCTGAACGGATGAAATTGTGCTATGCAATGCAGATGCCAAGGTAGTTAAAGCCGAAATGAAGGCTGTTGAAATAATGGAGGATTGGAGAACTCCAATCATCAGAGCCTTAAAGGAGCTTCCTGGAGAACCAGAAGCTGTAGCTCCAGCCAGCGGAGGAAGATTGCCCTGTGCATTCAAAGCCAAATTCTGCCTAATAGGAGATAAACTATACAAAAGGGCCTTCACACATCCTTACCTCAAGTGCCTATCAGAGCCTGAGGGAGAATATGCGCTGCGAGAAATACATGAAGGTGCCGCAGGGACACACACTGGATTTAAAGATCTGACCAGGAAGCTACTCTGGGCTGGGTTCTTCTGGCCTACAATGGAAAAAGACGCTAAAAACCTAGTTAAAAGGTGTGATAGCTGTCAAAGAAATGGGAGGCTCATTCACAAACCCGCTGAAGAATTAGGAGCCGTGATGGCACCTTGTCCCTTCGATAAATGGGGAATCGATATAGTGTGAAAATTCCCCACAGCTACGGGAGGAAGAGTATTCTTAATCGTAGCTGTAGACTATTTTACCAAATGGGTCGAGGCCGAGGCCGTAGTAAAAATCACGGAGCAGGTGATAAAGAAGTTCATATGGAGAAATATATGTTGCCGATATGGAATCCCATGGGTACTGGTCGCTGACAATGGTGCCCAGTTCACGGGATCAATGGTACGAGCTTGGTGTAAAGAAATTGTCATCGAACAGAGGTTTGTAGCTGTGGGTCATCCCCAGGCTAATGGGCAGGTCGAAGTCACAAACAGGACCATCGTAAGCGGCATCAAGGCCAGGCTAAAAAAAGCCAAAGGAAACTGGGCTGATGAATTAGATTCGGTATTGTGGGCATATCGCATCAGTCCTAAAACAGCCACAGGAAAAGCTCCATTTAACTTAGTTTATGGGGCAACAGCGGTAACGCCAGTAGAGGCAGAGCTCAAGTCATTAAGGATAATGGCTTATGATGAAAATCAAAATTCCTCTCGGATGGGGGAGAATCTAGACATGGTCGAAGAGCTTAGGATCAAAGCTCTTCAGAAGGCAGAAAGATACAAACAGCAGGTGCGGGACGCATATAACAAAAAAGTGCAGATCCGAAGGTTCTGCAAAGGAGACCTAGTCTTAAAAAGGGCAGATGCTCTCAAGCCCATGGGAAAGCTAGATGCAAATTGGGAAGGACCTTACCTGGTAAGGGAGGTATTAAAAGGGGGAGCCTATGAACTTCAAGATGAAGAGGGAAGGGTGCTACCCCGGCCCTGGAATGTTAACAACCTAAAGAAATACTATGCTTAGTATGAAATCATTCACTAAATGAGTTATGATTCACTCGATCTCTCATAACCCACTTGGGGGGGGGGGTGAGTAGGGGGATACCCTCCATATCCCATTATCTTAAAATGCTTTCCATGTTTTACTATCTTAAAATGTCAGATCCTATGCGTTAAGCAACTATTAAAGAAAGTATAATTTATTACAGTTAGCTTAAAGGCATAAAGGTAAACTCAAGCCCCTGGGTAAAAGAAAACTAGAGAAAGTTCAAAGATTGGAAGTATAGGGATAATACCTCAGCAGAGCTTAAGAGAATCTATTCTTAATCAGGGAACAACATCTGAAGAGGCTCATATCCTACTATTCCAAAATATTACATGCATGGAAAGGAGAACATCCAATAAGTAACAAGGCATATAGTCTACTCTGGTTACGATAGAAAAGGCACAAAGTGAGCCTCCAAGTCTTGAAATGTACATCCCAGCAAAAAACATCAAAAAGAGAAAGTCATTACACAAGCACCAAAATACAATGTAATTAAGCTAAGGCAGAAGAGCATGAGCTAGATGATGGGGTTGCAGAACCTCGGGGGAAGGAATAGGAATGGCTGTCCTCTCCTGTAGTTGAACCTTTAAAAAAAAAAAAAAAAAAAAAAAAAACAAGCACATACATGTCAATCAGCTCAAATTTGCACCATGGAAGATAGAATAAGACCGATATAGTCGAAGGATTATATGGCTTACCCTCATCTATACTCTGTCTTTTGTTCCCCCCTCGAGGGATCTGACTAGCTGAGGGCTCAACTACCTCCCTAGCCTCATCTGCCATCTCCGTCTTCTTAACTTTCTCAATCCGAAGCAGTTCGGCCATTAGAGTAGGGAGGTGGGTATAAACTCCCAAATTGGCGGCTCCAGCCTCCAGCGATAAATACCCCCCAGGCAAGGATAGTAGGATAAGCTCGCACTTCTCTTTCTCTGATAAGCGACCATCATACATTTCGTATTGTGTGAAAAGATTCTTAAATCGCCTGAGATACGCCTTAATGTCTGGAAAGTCGTATAGATCCACAAAGTCCATTTCTTGCCGAGTTAAAAAACCGAGCAGGCGGCCCCGAAGCAAAGCAGGGGTATCCTCAGCATGAGCCAACTTGCAAATCTTCCGGCGAACAAAATCGATGGACATGACTGAATTAATAAAACAAAGCAAAAGGGTTTCTAAGAGCCAATCCCCTTATACACGGTTCGTAGGAAAATATGAAAGCAATAGTTACAAAAAAGAAGATACCTGTTCGTCTGAGAGGGACGGATTCTACTATGCAAAAGGGGAAGCGGAAAGAGCAAAATAGGGCTTCTTTCTTTCCTTTTTCTAACTAAGCGAAAGAGAAAAGTAAAAAGAAGAATGAGAGGAGCATAACGTTGTTTCTTAAGAAATAGATCATTTTTCCCCTTCTTGGAAACGCCAAAAGTCAATGATAAGACAGGGAGCCATCACACCCATCGTGTCTTGGAAAATTAACCGGCGCATTACCTTTTTTATGACAGGCCTTTTGTGATGTCATTTAAAATCATTATTACTGATGCTAATATTGGACAGAAGCTTATGCTGAACGCTTCTGGTCGTGGGTGGGGAGTAGCTGATAGAGATAAATATCAGCCTCATTCGTAATGTATTTTCCTACCTTTATCTAGATTATTCCTCCGATAACGATTAAAAAGAAATTGATTCAACAAAGAGCAGATCCTAGGTGCCGCGGGATCTGACAACTACTATAGTTTTGGTTAAGACCCATGTGCAGAAGCTAGCGCTTACAGAAGCAGCCTCGGCCTTAATATGCTCATGTTAATACCCAGGGATCTGCAGGGGCGTGTAATTGGCGTGACTCTAGTCTTCCTAGAGTGAGGACCACAGTATTAATGACAAAGGGAATTTGTCCTTACAGAAATTCCTCTTCTATCCCTTCCATACAAGAAACATCCACCTTTCCACCCTCCTCGCTTCCTATAAATACTAAGTGAACGCACAACAACACATCATCATTCTCTACAAACAACACACACCTTTGTGTACTGTTTCATTCAATATTCTCTCTCACGAGCTCCTCCGAGCTCAGGCAAGTCAAGGCGGGCAAAACCTTCTTCCGGGAAGCCGTAGTTCGCTTTCACATCCATTTATTCTTCTCGACGCCGGGAAGGATCTCTTTCTTACACGCACTACCTTGAATTTAAGGTAAAACCCTCATCACTTCAAGGGAAATGAGGCTCAACAGAGCCCCGCGGTCCTCGTTTCTCTTTTTCTCCTACCTCGTTTCTTCGTTATCGGCTTGTATGAGTGCAAAACTCCATGAATCTTGCTAGTTTATGGCTAAATACGCCCTCTATCCGTTGCCTATAGCTCAACTATTACTTGTCATTACCACGCAAATCATGCTCTGTACATAATACTCTTTTGTAGCTCTATACGCGCATGAATCTCTTACTTTTTACTGCTCTAATGCTTCATCCATAAATTCTCTTTGCGAAACATGATGAACAATACCCTAAATTGTTGTGGATCTCTAACCCGGATCTATCAGGTATAAACGCTTGCAAGTACCTTTTCTAGTAAAGGTTGTAGGGTCTTGAATCAGGCCTTCCTACGTAAAAATTTGAGAGCTTAGGCAGAGCTACCACTATGATCCTTGTATCCTCTTCCCACGATCCGCTGAAGAGGAGCATGTCTCTCATCTCCCATTCGTCGTGGACAAACACTATCTTATTACTCACCCTTTTGGGTCGAGCTGCCAAGTGTTCTGTTCATTCTTCTTTCTCTTTAAGTAAGCATTGCCGTATACTCACCTTAAGGGTCGAGCGGTTCTAAATGCTTATTCATTCTTTTGATGGAGGACTCTCCAAGCGAGGAGGAAGATGGAAGAGATGAATGCCATAAAGATCAAAAGCTTAAAGTCTACAATGAGGTATCAGTCTCTTACGAAGCGAGACTGACTGGTAAGTGTTTTAATTTTCAAGTACACTAAGCAAAGCGAAGCGTGCTAGAAACCTTCGCTTGCTATGTGGAAAATATAAATGAATCTGACACAAATACAAAGAGTTAAACACTATTATTTATACTCGAAGTATTTTAGTCAGAAACATTTTAAATTAGGCAAGAAATTTTATGTCTTTAATTTATTCAATTAAAAATGGTCAAGCGAGTGCCACATCACCCGAACTCACCATCGCAAGCGAGTGCGCTCCAGTCACGTCAAGCGGATGCTTCACAAGTGAGTAAATAGCCAAGCGGCTACTATCGCTAAGCGAGCAAGTACCAAGCGAGACGTACGAGCTGGGTACACTCGAGTGCCTATTTAACTTTTTACTTTTGCATTAAATGCGGAACAGTACTAAGGGTCAAGAAACCAGGCGCGTGAAGTTCATGTCAAAATTGAAGCGCCAAAACGCAAGCGATCCAGCCGTTGAATCGCAACAATCTTCAAATCTCAGCCGTTAGATCATGGCCGAGAGTGCAAGCGAACCAGAACGTGACACGCACCATGCTTAGTCACCTGTGTGGTTCACTTTTAACAACGGTGACGCCGCGTTTAACCACGACACATCAGCCACGTCGCCGCTCGCTTGCAACCACGTCAGTTTTTCACAGTCTCTCTCCGCCACATCAGCGTCAAACCCTAAAGCTATAAAAGGGCGACTGTACCGACTGCAACTTCATCACCCCCAATATTGCAATTTTCGTGAAACACTCTACAACTTTCTCTGCACTATTCCAGTTTCCTTATTCCTTGTATTCTCATTATATACCTTCTACTTCTCTCATTATGGGAAAGAAAGAATTCAACCAAACCATAAAGGAGTTTCTTAAAGACGCGGAGAACAATATCAGTGTCGAGCCTCATCTCGACGAATCCATCATAGAGCCCGCCGGATTTTTCCGAAGGGCGGTGACTTCCGCCGGTCTGTGGAAGCTTGTCACCGCGAAACCGACTAGAATCCTCACTAAAACTGTTACTGAATTTCTTCTCAATTTGAAGGAAAATCAATACAGATCCAGCATCACAGATCCCAACACGGGAAAGACGACATATGTTAGCCTCATCAAAATAGCAAAAACTTTTGATCTCCCGGAGGAAGGTGTGGAGTCTCTATCGAAGGTTGGACTGTCCTAGGAGGAGGAGTATGCCCGCTTTGCTGCAAAAAGCACTGTTGCGTGGAAAGATCATAGCAAGAATATGAGGACTGATTTGGAGTAGCCCTATAATCACATCTGTGAGTTGTTCACAAAATCCGTGGCGTGCCACATCGGTGGTCTAGGCCAAATCACTGACAACAAGCTGTTCGCGGTCACGGCGATCGTAGACAGTCTCTCCGGCTCCAAATTCAATTGGAGTAAATGGTTCATCCAAAACATACAGGATGCGGCCAGTGATTTTGAGACGGATCCTGAGAATCCACTCAAGATTGTGAGGAAGGGGAAGCTTCGCCTGTTCGTGAAGCTTTCCTACGCACTGGAGCAACTTTTTCCAGACCGAAACTGGACTAGGACGCACCCATACAAGAAGTTGAGCGTCTTCAACGACTTGATTAAGGCTGATAAGGCGCTGGTGGATGGAGGAGTGTTGCACGTGAACGTGCCACCAGCCATGGCCTTTCTAACTCAAAAGAAGAAGGGCAAAGGGACGAAGTGAGCCGCTTCACCCAAGAAGAAACAAGCGGCTCCCAAGAAGAAAGCGAAGCGAGTCGCTTTGCCAGTAGAACCAAGCGAGGGGGAAGCCTCACCCTCTGGCACCTCAATGGGAGTGTCTCTACTTCACTCCTCAACCAAAGACGAAGAAGCCCGTTCACCGGAAGGAGAAGAGGTGAACTAGCCCCAAGCCTCTACAACCTATCCAAGCCAACCCCAAACCATCCCTATTCCACAAGCTTCTCAAAGACAACCTCAAGCGTCCCATCCCCATGCCGCCCAAGACATTCGTGTACACAGAAGAATCGTCCTTGAGGAAGAGGATTCTGCAAGCACACCCTCACTTCCCAACGTTCCATTTCTAAATCCCGACCCAATTGAAGCCCACCAAATCTATGAACCCTCACCCACTCAAGCCACCATTCCAAAATCCCCCACCAACACAATCAACACCAACCTACCCTCACCATCAGCCATTCAACCACCACCCCTAGATCCCGTGGAGAAAGCTCTCCAAAGATATCGCGAGGACTGGGAGCAGTCCATGATGAAGATAAGAAAAAGGTACCCTCGTGTACCGATGAATGAAGCCTTCCTCACCCAAGCCGCCAACTTCCTAACGTACGTCGCGTACAGAGGTACGGAGTACTAAAAAATCTTTAACCTAAGACAAGCCTTCTCCGAAGACTCTATTATGGAGCAGAAAGCTGCTTAACTCCAGTCCATTGGAGTTGATGGATTTAAGGCACTGATCAACAAGCCAAAATATCTGGAACTGCTTGACGCAGTGGTGAAACGAGCCTATC
Source organism: Thymus quinquecostatus (assembly GCA_024222315.1). Lineage (NCBI taxonomy): Eukaryota > Viridiplantae > Streptophyta > Magnoliopsida > Lamiales > Lamiaceae > Thymus > Thymus quinquecostatus. The sequence goes on along the minus strand of CM044176.1, from coordinate 21,497,438 downwards.
CAACAGCCGAACTGCCGGAGAGGAAGCTCTCGGAGCATGAGCAGAAGCTTGTGGAGAAGCACGAGAAGGTGCTTTCCTAGAAAAATCAAGATCCTTGATCTGCAAGAAGTAATAAAGAAGAAAGATGAGGAGATCTTTCAACAGAAGGAGGAAGTGGAGAGTCAGAAGAGGAACCTTGTTGAGATGAAGGAGGAGCTTTCTGATAAGCTTGAGTGAGAGAAGAAGAGAGTGGAGGATACCAAGCGTTCGCTTGAGGAGGAGAGGAAAAGGTTGATAGCTTTGACTTCCTAGCTTGTTGCTTCAGAAGAAGCGTTGAAGAAGAAGGAAGAAGAGGTGGCCTCGCTTGTGCGGAGGCATAAGGAGAAAATGAAAAATCTTAAAGCTGCTAATGAAAAAGCAGCTGAGAAGAAATCCAGTGAGATCAAGTCTCTGCAAAGCGACCTCACTCGCTCCAAATTGGCCAAGGTTGCTGCAGAAAATGAGAAGGCCATTCTCCAGGACAAATACGATGAGATGATGAGCGAACTGGAGAGCAGAAGGAGAGAAGCAACCGCATTCACTCTCAAACGAGTCCATCTGGACCTTGCTACTACAGAAATGGAAGATAGGGCAGCCAATCTCACCCGACGTGTGCAATCCTTTGCCACATCTCAGACTGCTCTCAACGCACGTGAAGCCGAAATTGAAGTTGCCCAAAACTTTTCTGACTTGGTCGTACAGGAGAAGATGAAGGAGCTTCGAGCGGAGGCTGAAGCAGAACTTGCCACTCGCTTTGCAGAAGTCGAAGCAAGGGAACGAAGCGTTGAAACGCTAGAATATTTAATGAGGGAAGTTGCACAGAGGGAGAATGCCCTCGCAGAACGTGAGAAGCAGTGTGCTTACCTGCTGGAAGAAATTTCCTAGAAAACGGCGGAGCTGGTGATTGTGAGAGAAGGTTCCTTCGCGGAGCGTGCTGAAGGAACGCTTAAGGCAGTGATTGCAGAGTTCGCTAGCTTGCGCCGGGTTTTCGATGAGAAGATAGAAACTCCCACACCTATTGGCAATACAATTGATGATGCCAAAAAGGGGGAAGGGAAGGAGGAGGAGGCCAGCAGATTGGATAAGGGCAAAGCTATTGCTGTATATCAAGAAAAGCCACATAAGCCTGCCGAGCCGAAGCTGCTCGCTGCATGTACTTCTGCTGCAGCCGCTCACAAAGCAAGAACATCCGCCGCAGCCGTTACAAGCATTGAACTCGATGCGGCTCTTGCATCCACTCTAGAGATGATGCAGTCTTATGAGTTAATGGAGAAAGGAATTACAGAGATTCCACGCGTATAGCCCATCCAATCCATTCCATCAAAAGTTGTCGTTCCTGCTGCTGATGCCGATCAAGCTGCCCCTGCAGCACCTATCAAAGCTCTCCTTGCACCACCAGTTCCCAAAGCCAAAGCGACTCCACCCAAAGCTGCTCCGTCGACGGTCACCACAAAGCGGCCCGCTCCAGCTCGTGAAGAAGCGGATCCCGCGGCCAAGCTCTAGAAAGTGAGGAAGGACCTAGCGGCCAAAGCCAGTCGCTTGGAACAAAAGAAGAAGGAGGAAGAAGAGAAGTTGGAGAAAGTGAAGAGGAAAGAAGCCAAAATCCAGTCCAGATATGAAAGGATCAAGGTGAAGGTTACCCAGCTGCTCGATGATAATGTGCTTGTGCAAAGCAGTCTCATGCGAAGTGGGTACATTCTGTTGGTCCCGGTTTGATAGGGAATACACACGTAGGGGGGGGGGGGGGGGTGAATACGTGTGTAGATGTTTTTCAACTTCTTTTTCCCTTATCTCAGAGTAGTAAGTAAAGCGCTTGTTTCAAATACTTAAGACCTAGCTGCAAGCTAGATCTATAGTGGAAGCTTTACTTCTTGACCTAAGTAAATACTTGATCAAGAGTGAGGCCTACTTGCAATGCGGAATTTAGTGAGCTATTCTTTCCTAAGTATTTAAAACTTCGATTTAAGTTTGTTTACGATGCTTGTGCAGTATGAATAATCAAAGCAAGTAAATAATGGAAAGTTAGGGTAAAGAGATACGACACCGAGGTTTATAGTGGTTCGGTGGTAAAACACCTACGTCCACTTTGTTGCACGCAGCAACGGATTCTCTTCACTCAAGAATCTTAAGGATTACAGGTTCCTCAAAAACCAAGACTGGATCGAGCTTCACTCGCTTGGATCCGACACAACAACTGGGAGATTTTGGGTTCTGCACACAAACCTAGCTAAGATGGAGCTTCACACAATCGAGGACTGTGCTAGCTTGGATCTACACTCTGCGATCGAGACTCCTACTATCGAGGAAAGTAGAGTCTTGGATCTTGAACACAACAACCTTTCGACGAACACAAAACCTAACTAGACAGAACTAGGGTTAGGGTTTTGGTTTTGAAGACTCTCTAAAGGAAGAACTCTTTACAGTGAATGTAAAGATGAGTAGAGTTCTTCTCTAAGCTCGGATTTATGAAGTAGGTTTAGATCTTTGGAGAGTGAAGGTTGCGAAGACGAGTTTCGATGTTGCAGAAACTCGGAGAACACTAAAACAAAGACTCAAAGATTTGCTCGAAGGCTGTGAGTGTTTGTTTGCAGTAGGCGCTGATTGCTCAAGTAGTGTTCTACTCTTCTCCGTCTTCGACCTTCACTATTTATAGAGGGAGGGATGGTCAAGAGCCATTTGATGGTTGGTGGCTTTGTCCCTCCTTCTCTCGACAGTACTTGCCTTGACCGGCAGATTTTCAGACGTGCCAATTTGTCTCTTTGCCGAAAATGGCTAAGAGCTAATTTTAACTGTAACTGGAGCGCCCAATACTGTTGCGGCGTTCTTGTCGGCCTGGCGGTCAACTCCGTTGCTCCATTCTTCTATCGCCACGTGGAGATCCGCAATTAATGTCTTGATCTTCACTGGACTCGAGTTTGAACTCGTCGTTTAAATTGGAGCGGGAATTGAGCTGTCGCTTTCTGTTAGGTAGGGGCTCGCTTCGCTTTTGATTTTGGAGCGTTCGCTTTAAATTGAGTCGCTTTAAGTTATATTGTAGCGTTTGCTTCGAAATAGATTTTCTAAGCATCCGCCTTAGTAATCGTTGACTCGCTTTGACTTTCACTGTAGCACTCGCTTCGCTTCGCTTTAGTAGACTCGCTTTGATTCTACTGTAGCGTCTGGTTCGCTTCGCCTCGCTACACTTCGGCACGCTTCGCTTCTCTTTGGTGAACTCGCTTCGCTTCGAAAACACACTCAAGCGAGTGGCCTTCACTTGAAAATCTAGCAGTCTAAAACCTAAGCGTCTAAAGCATAAAAACAAGCCTTCCTAACATTATAGGCTTAGAAAATTCTAGACTATCTACATCAAAATAGGGTTGCTTGGGAATAGGATACATAGGGGGTTTTGGGATCGAATCAAAACATATACACTTTAATTTTAAAGTGTCCCATTAGGTTCCCCCTTAACATATGATCCTTAGCAATTCCCAACAATTTTCCCCTTTTTGATGATACCAAAACCTACTATTTTTAACCAAACTAAGAACTTCAAGCGACTGCTTCCTTTGAAGCTTTTTTCATTTTTTTTTTTTTTTGAGTTCTTTATGGTTATCGTGAGTTTGTAGGAAAAAGGAAAAACATACATAAAGCTTGTAAAGTGAGACAAGCTTGACAGAATGTAAAGATAGATTGATAATCAAGCAAGATAGCAGATCAACAATTAAGATTTCTCAGAAGGTTTAGAGAAATAGGCAGATTGAACTTTGATCTTCATCGTCTTGATGTTAACCTTGCTTTCCCTATGCGAGTTATCCAGGTCCAATGCCTCGTCCACTTCTGCTTCGATCAATCTTCAGTTTGGCACATCGGACCTCGGCATTAGAGGCATGGGAAACTGCTTCTTCACAGGCACAATAATAATCTTCTTCTTGGGCTCCGCGAGCTCTGCCTGTGTGAAGATTTTCCTTCGCAGTTCCTCATAACACATGCACATGAAATTATTCAGTCCATCCAGCTTCGAGCATTCTTCTTGGAAAGGCACTACTTGCCAGAAGTAGTAGGCCTTTATGAACTTTTCTTTACACTCCATCCATTCACCCATCAAATCATCTGAGATAAACTTTTCAATTTCGCAAGCATCTGGATGAGTTGCTCGCCTCGCTTCAATTTCCTCCGCCGACCTCCCCGACAACTCCTTCATCATTCTATTGAACTTCTCGCTCATCTTCGAGTTGAAATGGGGAGCTCTCGTATTGATGGTTTTGCGGATGATGTCGTACTCATCTGGAGAGTAGCGGCGAGAGTCAATCATCTCTTTGATCGTGACGCGGCACGCATCAATGTCTGCTTGAGTTGCGCACACGTTAGACTCTTCAGGTGTGAAGGGGATGTAGGCGCTTCGAACGAGGGTTGACTGGAGTAGCCTAACTTCATCCCAGAGCGTTGCAGCTCTCTCTTCAACCTTTTGGATCCTTGCAATCCTGAGTTTCTCTTCCTTCTCGGACTCCCTTCTCCTCTCTTCTTCCTCCTTTTTCTTCACCATCATGCGCGAAGCTTTTGTAGTTAAGGATTGTTGGGTCTTCTGGCGCTTGGCCGCGGGATCCAACTCCTTTTCTGCAGGGGCAGCTCGCTTCGGCTGAGTTTTAGGTGGTGGCGGTGCCATCTTTTTCTTTTCTGAAGGTGGAGGAATAGATTTTTCAGCAGGTGCAGAGGGGGCAGTGAGCGCAAGAGTGGAACGGGCGCTTGGACAGATGATGACGAGGGGCCCGCTTGAGATGGCATAGATTGAAGAGACTTGACCAAAGGAATAGCAAAATCTTGCTCCATTTGCATGGCCAAAGCAATGGCAGCATCCTCTGCAATTTGTTGTTCCACATGAGCGGCAGAAACGACATGTGCGGCCAAGGAAGAAGCAAGTAATTTCTGTGATTGAGGCTTGGGCTTCTCCTGGTATACTGCAATTCCCTTCCCATGCGGCTTCACAATCTGCTCTCCTTCTCCATCAGCCTTTCCTTCCCCCGTCGGTGCAGACTCCTCCACTGCAACTATCTCCTTTCCTCCTTCCCTTCCCTCTTCAACTTTACTTTCCCCCTTTTTGGCATCATCAAGAATGCTAGAGGGAATGGGGACAAGAGCTTTGCCGGTGATAGCTTGGCGAAGGTTGGAGAATTTGTTGAAGACTGTGTACAGCATCCCTTCGGCTCACTTGGCAAATGTCTCCTCCTTTACTAGGACGATCTCTGCAGTTTTCAAAGAGATCTCCTCCAGCAAATATTTACACTGCTTCTCTCTCTCCTTGATCGACGCTTCCTGTCGCACAACCTCTTCCATTATCTTTTCAAGCGGCTCGACCGCTTTGAAGCGAGCGTCGAGCTCCGCTTCAATTTCCGCACGCATCCTCCTTCTCTTTTCCTATAAAAGAAGATCGAAGTGGGTTTGATTAGCTTCGAGCTTAGCTTGTTGTGCGGCTAGGGTCCCTTCTTTGATGTTGAGCTTTGTGTTGATCAGGGACACGACGGCAATCTTCATAGCGAAATTATCTGCATCTTTCTTCGCTCTTGCCAGGGTAGCGATTAGCTCTGCATGCCTCAATTCGAAGGCTTTCGCATCCCCTTCGTCGGTTATCCAGCTCGCTCTTCTCTTCAGCATGCCTGCTTTTGAGAATGTCATTTTCTTTTTCCTGTGCAGCGAGTTGAAGCTTTGTCCGATTCAGGTCGCTTCCAAATTTGATGATCTCTCCATCTTTCTTCTCAACTTCCTTCTCTAGTTTTTCAGCATAACCAGAGACTTTGTTGATATTCTCTCTGTACTTATTCCTCATAGAGGTTTTCTCTTCTCTTTCGGTTTTTAGTTCGCCCTCCAAAGCGACCAAGTTGGAGTTGAACTCTCTCAACCTACTCCTCTCTTCCTCAAGCGACTGCTTGGCCTCCTCCACTTGCTTCACCTTCTCCTCGAGCTTTCCCGCTAACTCGGACTTCTCCTTGTCGAAATCTCTACGCAGATTCTCGACCTCCTTCTCCTTCTTCTCGATATCCTCCGTCCTCCTCCTTATCTCCTCCTGGAGATTGGCAATCTCCTCCTCCTTTACCAGCATTTCAGCTTCATGCTGTTCAGTGACTAGCCTATTTATAGCCTATCAATAATACAATAACCGAACTAGCTAGTAGTCCGGGTCGAACCACAAGGAGTGAATGTGTCGAGAGATAATCAAGTAGTTCGTCTCGTCTCTATTATCCTATTTGAGCACATATTCATGGTTTAGTTTTTCTTAACTAGGCAAAGAGTAAAGTAGATTGTAAACTTGACAATGTAAAGTAAACGAGACAAGTAAAGTGCAAATATGAAGATTCAACAATAGTAAAAGGCATGGATCCAAGTGATTTCCAATATGATGATGATGAAGGCTTTAGAATCTAGATGCTTCAAACCAATTTAATCCACATTGGATGGTTTCTTATATCATATATGCTAACCTACCTTACTAGGGTGATTAACAAGTGGATCAATAGAGCAACAAATGCTTTCTAAGCCTTTAAATACTCTATCAACTCCAAATAGCTCAAATTAGTCTAAGATAACCTACCAACTATCATCCAACCCATCTAATTCTTTCTAGGAACTATATGAGATGAAATCAAGTGATATGGGTATGGATTGATGCCAAGTGCTATGAAAGGAAGCTTACTAAGCATTCCCTCAAACACCTTAGATGCACTCCTAGTGATCAATTATTCATGCATTCAAATTAAAGTCCCAATCCATAGGCAATCCAAGAGGAAGGTAAATAGGGCTTTATCTTCTCTTGGAGCTCATGATTGGGCATGAAGATGGAGAAATCAATGGAGCCTCATAACTCCAAGATTGGAGTGGATCCTCTTCTAAAAGTTATTGAGAAGCCGAGAGAGGTTGTTGGTTGATGTGAATCGCCTTTTCTTGGCCAAGAATTCCTCCATTCTTAGGTCTTTGCCAAGCTCGTACTTCCATCATCGTCTTTCTAAACTCTTCATGCTCCTTCTTGAGGTTGGTCATTTGGAAAGCAAGGTCTTCATATTTATCATCCAACATGGAGGTAGCTTTCTTTGAATTCACCCTTTCCATAGGCCATTGAAAAGAATTGGAAACCATATCTTCAACAATCCTCATGGCTTCCTTCACATCTCGGTTTAGCAAGCAACCTCCGGAGGTAGCATCTACAATAGTTCTTGTTTGTGAACTTAAACCACCATAGAAGAAGAAGATTTGTCGACTCTCATCTAGGCCATGTGGAGGGCATTTCCTTAAGAGCTCACGGAATCTCTCCCAAGCATCAACTATCATCTCATTTTCATGTTGTGAAAACCGATAAATCTCCGAGATTAGATGTTGTACCTTGGAAGGTGGAAAGTATCTTGAGAGAAAAGCTTTGCATAGGTCTTCCCATGATTTGATTGACTTTCCATTGAGACCTTTGAACCACTCTCTAGCCCGGTCACGAAGTGAAAATCCGAAGAGTCTCATCCGAATTGTGTTATTTGGCACTCCTTCGAGCTTGAGGGTATCACAAATTTCAAGGAATGAGTATAGATGATCATTTGGGTCCTCGGTGACTTCTCCTCCAAATTGATTTGCTTGAACCAAACGAATCAAACCCGGCTTGAGCTCAAAGTTGGGTGCATCTATCATGCCCCATTCTCTTCCTTGATAAATTTCTTTTGGAGGTTGGAATATCTCAATTATAGGAGGTAATCGAACCTCTTGAGTTCTCCTCCTTTGCTCGTCCAATCTTGCTTCCATAACCTCCAATTGCTTCCTAAGAACTTCCACTTCCCGATTGATTTCCACATCTTGCTCCTTGGAAGTTCTTTCTCTCTTCTCAAAATCCAAAACGAAAGATTCCACATGTTTAACCTTGGATCTATGAAGTGTGTACCTATCAATCACACCAATAAAGAAATAAAAAATAGTCCAATAAAATGCTTGAATCAACAAGCACAATACCATCCTATCTATTAAAAAAAAAAAAAAAAAAAAAAAAAAAAAAAAAAAAAAAAAGCTCAAATTAGAAACAAGAAACTAAACAATCTATTGATCATCAATCTATTCACTCCCCAGCAACGGCGCCAAAAATTGACTAGGCTATTTCTAGCCTATCAATAATACAATAACCGAACTAGCTAGTAGTCCGGGTCGAACCACAAGGAGTGAATGTGTCGAGAGATAATCAAGTAGTTCGTCTCGTCTCTATTATCCTATTTGAGCACATATTCATGGTTTGGTTTTTCTTAACTAGGCAAAGAGTAAAGTAGATTGTAAACTTGACAATGTAAAGTAAACAAGACAAGTAAAGTGCAAATATGAAGATTCAACAATAGTAAAAGGCATGGATCCAAGTGATTTCCAATATGATGATGATGAAGGCTTTAGAATCTAGATGCTTCAAACCAATTTAATCCACATTGGATGGTTTCTTATATCATATATGCTAACCTACCTTACTAGGGTGATTAACAAGTGGATCAATAGAGCAACAAATGCTTTCTAAGCCTTTAAATACTCTATCAACTCCAAATAGCTCAAATTAGTCTAAGATAACCTACCAACTATCATCCAACCCATCTAATTCTTTCTAGGAACTATATGAGTTGAAATCAAGTAATATGGGTATGGATTGATGCCAAGTGCTATGAAAGGAAGCTTACTAAGTATTCCCTCAAACACCTTAGATGCACTCCTAGTGATCAATTATTCATGCATTCAAATTAAAGTCCCAATCCATAGGCAATCCAAGAGGAAGGTAGATCAACATCCTTGAATCTAACACCTATCATCTACATCAAATTATCCATCACTTGGAGCCATATGCTAGCTTAGCTAGCCATAGATCTAGCAATTAAACCATCAAAAATAAGAGAAAACATAATAGAAATAACAAGGAAAGGAAAAGGAATAGAAATGCTTCAATAATCTTCAATCTCCAAGCTTGATCATCCAACAATATTTGAAAATACCAAAGTAGAAAGAGGGAAAATAGCTAGGGTTCTAAGAGAAAATGCTAAAGTGAATTATAAGTGTTGTTGGATACCAAATAAGGAAAATAACTAGCTATTTATAGTTTTCCCATCAATTGGGGTCAAATTGCAAATAACATAGACTTGAGTTGAGAAGGTGGGGTAAAATCTGTAATTTCTGGAAAGTTGAGTAGAGGTTTGACTTGTGCATTTTCGGTTGACTTGTGCATTTCCGCCCACATTTGACAGTTTGCGCGCTCTCACGGTTTTGGCTCGTTCTCTCTCGTCCGGCATCGGAAAATTAATCCGCAAAGTGCTACGGCTTCCTCTCTCGATCCTCTTCGACATAGGATAAGTAAAACTTGCCCAGAAAATTGACACAGCACCTGAAATTAGTACGAAAACCGAGAGAAAACGCAAAGCATATAGAAAATGTACAAATTGTAAAAACCTATCATTTCCTATTCATTTAAACGCATATCTCAACCAAAACACGCATCGAGACGCACTCTAAAGCATGCTAAATATGTGGTTATCATTCAGTCATCTCTCGTTCTTGAGAAGAGAGCGTTCGTGCTGGAAGCTCTGCGTCTGGGTACGCGCGCTTTACTGCAGCGTCAAGCAGCTCCCAGTATTTGGCTTCATTGATAAAGGCATTGAAGCCGTCTACTCCAACGAATTAGAGCATCTCCGCCTCCTTCACTACAAGCGTGCTCTCCGAGAAGGCTTGGCAGAGGGCGAATATCTTGTAATATTCAGTCCCTCGGTAAGTTATATATGTGAGGAAGTCGGTGGCTTGGGTTCGGAACGCTTCACTCATTTGCAGGTTTGGGTACCGCCTCTGCAACTCCTCGGCAGCCTGATCCCAATCTACCTTGTAGCGACGTTGGGCTCTTTCGGCAGAAGATGGGGGTGGTGGTTTAGTAGGCATTTGGGAAATGGTGGCTTGGGTGTCGGTGGTGTCGGCTGTATCGGTGGGAGAGTTGGGAGTTGAGGCTTGGATGGTTTGAGGCTGGGGTTGGGTGGTTTGGATAGGCTCGTATATGGCGAAGGCTGTGGCTGGGTCGGTGTGAAAGAATGGTATATCTGGGATGGGGATTGAGGAAGCAGATTCTTCCTCGTAGAGAGAGTGTTCGGAAGCTTGGGGTTGAGTTTGAGGTTGGGCGGTTGTGGAAGCTTCGGGTTGAGGTTCAGTGATGGTTTGGGGTTGAATGGGTGGGAGTTAGGTTTGTGTATGGGCTGGGGAGGTTTAGGGTTGATCAACTTCCACATTTTCAAGCGGCTGCTCCTCCTGCTCCTCGCTTGCCTCCACTATCGAAGCGACTCGCTCCACTTTCTGTTACTTGGGAGCCGCTCGCTTTGCAGATGAAGCGGCTCGCTTCAACTTCTTTCCTCTCCTCTCGGCGATGGGAACTGCAGGATGCACCTCCTTCTGCAAGATCCCACGATCGACGATGATTTTATCAGTTTTGAACAAGTCGTAGAAGACTCTTGTCTTCTTGTATTCTTTCGTCCCTGTCTAGTTCCTCTCCGGGAACATCTGCTCCAGTGCATAGGACAGTTTAGCGAAGAAGCGAAGCTTCCCCTTCCGTACGATATCGACGGTGCTTCCCTTCTGGTACTCGAAATCCTTGGCTATCGTGGATTTGGTTGATGAACCAATTGTGCCAGTTGAACTTTGTCCCGGTTAGGCTATCTACTATAGCGCTAACGGCAAATATCTTGTTGTCGGAAAGCTTTCCAAGGGTTCCGATGTTGCACACCACGGATTTGGTGTACAACTCGCAGATTAGGTTGAAGGGCTTCTCAAGATCAGTCCGCATATTGCTTCCCTTCACCTTCCACTCTGCGTTTCTGTTGGCGGTGAATCTGGCGAACTCGACCTCCACAGACAGCTCTAGCTTCGAGAGAGTGTCCACTCCTTCTCTCGGCAGCTTGAATACCTCGGCAACGTCGGTAAGATCCACCTCTACCAACTCTCAATCAGCTGGATTTGTGATTGTCAACGTCGTCTGGCCCTCTTTTTAGATTCAATAGAAACTGGGCAACTTGAGGAGCCAGAATCCTTTCTGGTTTTGCAGTAACGAAGTTCCACAATCCGGCCGTGGTCACGGCCTTGCGGAAGAAGCCATCCTTCTCTACTATGGCTTCGTTGAGATGGGGCTTGACGTTGATGTTTTCATCTACTGTGGCCAAAAATTGTTTCATAGTCTGGGTTGCAGTCTTCTTCACCATGTTTTTAGATTTTGAGAGAGATTTGAAGATGAAGAAATAGGGTTGAGACTCATGAAATTTGCAGGAAGTGCAGAGAATTTTTCACAAGAATGGCAAATATGGGGAGTGATAAAATTTCTGCAGATCTGCATCGACGCCCATATATAGCTTTAGGGTTTGGCTGATGTGGCGAGAGAGAGGCGCGGTAATTTCCTCGAAATTTCTGTGTAGGCGGCGGCTATCGGTGACATGGCTGACGTGTTCGGTTAAGTTCGGCGTCACCATAGTTAAAAGTGAACCGCCTTAGTGAGTCAGCACTCCATGTGGCCTGCCGTGATTCGCTTGTTCGAACGGCGATGATCCAACGGTTGAGATTTGAAGACTGTTGCGATTCGATGGTTGGATCGTACGCGAATTAGGCGCTTCAAATTTGAAGTGTGCACCACGCGCCCGGATTCTCGGCCCTATTCTTCTACTGCATTAAATGCAAAGTAAATGGTAAAATTGCACTCGAGTGTGTACAGCTCATACGGCTAGCTTCGTACCCACCCGCTCGCTTGAGTGTGGCCGCTTGGCTTTTACTCGCTTGCGAAGTACTCGCTTGACGTGACAGTTACACACCCGCTTGCGATGGCTCACTTGAGTGACGAAGCACTCGCTTCACCATCTTAAAGCGAATAATTTTAAGAATTAAAATTTTGTTTGGCTCTTAATTTAAAATTTTCTAACTAACATACTTCGAGGATAAACAAGAGTGTCCTCTATGTATTTGTGTCAGATTCATTTATATTTTCCACATAGCAAGTTAAGGTTTCTAGCACGCTTCACTTTACTTAGTGTACTTAAATTGAAACACTTACCAGTCAATCTCACTTCGTAGGAGATTGATACCACGTATGTAGACTTTTCAAGCTTGATCTTCTTGGCATTCATCTCTTCCATCTTCCTCTACGAACTAGAGAGTCCTCCATCGAAGCGAATGGGAGGAAGAATGAATAATACACTTAAGCTTTCTACAACCCGAAGGGATACACGCTTGAGTGCTATTCACGATGAATGGGAGATGAGTACAAGTCCTTATCTCAGGTCGGAATAGGATAGGATGACAATGAGAAGCTCTGACAAACCATTGATATAGGTGAAATTTACCTTGTTTTTATAACCAAAAAGGGTCGATTTTGAGTCTCGATTGTGTAGTATTGTCTATAGTTTATATGGTTTTTATTATGTTGGACAATATTATGCTTGTGGGTGTTTTTCTGTGTTTTTAGGTATATTTTGATGATAAAACCCCGAGACGAGACAAGGCGTGAAGATCGGAGTTCGAAATTTAGAATTTGAAGTCGAATGAAGACCTCTCGATACCTCTCTCGATCGAGAGGTCTATCGAGAGGAAACCTTCTGGAGCAGTTCTCGATCGAGAGTGATTTTGGCACCTCTCGATACCTCTCTCGATCGAGAGGTCTATTGAGAGGCAGGGTGTCGAGAGGGGGGTTCCAGCCGGGATTTCATACCTTATTTTATAAGATTCCCTTTTGGATTATAATTCCTTATGTAAATTTCCCCTATATATATTCCTAGTCTAGCATTGTAAACCCTAACATTTTTCATACTTTTCTAGAACTTTTATATTTTTACTTTAAAGTTTTTATTCTTGTATTCGACATTGGAGATTATTCAAGTTTATGCAAGATTCAAGATTCGAAGTTCTTCGTTTGTGTTCAAGTTTTTCTTACTCTTACTCTTTAATTATATTCTTTCAATTCTTTGTGTTTATGTTTGCTTTAATTATGTCAAGCTAAATTCCTTAGTTGATTTTAGGGATTGAATGCCTAATTGAATTTATGTAAGTGTTTTTGTTTACAATTAGCCTTCCAATCTAGATGCATGTTTCATGGTGCTTATTCTCATGCATGATTACTTGATCACTAATTGTGTATGCATAGTTATGTGTTTTTGTCTTGATAGGATAATTGCATAATAGATCTCATGAATACATGGTATGATAGTTTGATTGTCTTAGTTGAGATTGAATTATCATATGTTTATATATAGTTGATTGGGTGTCATAATTGAACCTAGTTGATTATATCATTTATACTTGTTCTATTTTGCACTTAATTTGTTATCTATGCGTCCGAGAGGATATTAGGATCTTATTAGGTGACGACTTGCATTGCTTTAATCGGGGTGTAGGTTATTTTTTATGTATCACATTTAGATTGGATTAAATTGGTTAATTGTGTGCAGTAATTACTTGCATAGATTTGATTAGGTAGGCTTCCCTAGAATCAACACTTTTCCTTATTTGATTTATTTGACTTTACCTTGTTTAGTTATTTCCTTAATTGTTATTTGTTCTCTTAATTGTTTATTTCCTTGTTTACTTAAATTGAGTCTTTTATTTATTTGCCAAGCTTATAAATACCACAAATCCAAATTCCTAATTGCTTAGACATCAGTTTAATTCTATAGTAAAGGTACTGTGTGTGGTTTCGACATATCAAAGGTAATGTGGATACGATATTCGCTTATTCTATACTATACCTATTTCGTTTGGTAGAAAATAGTGCGATCAAATTTTGGCGCCGTTGCCGGGGATTGATTAGATTTCATACGAATATTTTGAAATAGAATTAATAGGTGATTTATGCGCTTTAATTTTCTGTTTTTTGGTTTATTGATCTAACGTTTTCTTGTCTTCTCTTTGGTTTTAGGTAGTGCATGACCACAAGGTCTGAAGAGATAATTCCTATTCTGATAGACTTGGAGTTGGAGCGCTCACTAAGGGCATTGAGACGAGAGAAGGGAGCTAGCAAGATCGATACACCACCCGATTCACCAAGGAGTTTCGATTCGATGGGGGATCAAGCGGCGAGGAGGACTTTGAACGAACGTTTCAAGCCGGTCGTGGACCAATTTCAGCAAGGAGGATGGGGGACCACGGATGTGAACAATTATGAGATCAAGACGTCCCTCATCAACATGGTGCAATCTAACTGATGAATCATATTTTCGTAAGACAATAATCGAAACGAAGGATTAAACGAAAGATTGAAAGAGAGACGAAGGATTTACGTGGTTCGATCTACCGGAGTAAATCTACGTCCACGGGAAAGGAAAGAGCGGCGGTATTTTATTTAGGGTTTCTCGTGTAGAGTACAAAAGAGTGTGTCCATCCCCTCTAACCCTTATCTAACATCTATTTATACAAGTAATTAGGGTTTTTCCCTAATAATAATCGGGCTTCGAGTTGGGCCTATTCTTGGGCCTGAATCCGAGTCTTCTACGTTTGGCTGAACCGCTTCTCGTGGGCCTAACTACGTGGGCCGAGCTTTATTGTTAGGCCTAGTAGTTGGGCCGTATCCTATCACATCCCCTCCCAAAAAGACGTAGAAGCGAGGATGCGATGGTGATGATGACATAGTTGAGTTTCCCGAACTGGGGGATGTGGTCCGAACTGGACTAGGTGGACCGAACTGGAGAATGTTGACCGAACTAGATGATGTAAGCCGAACTGGGGTATTTGGACCGAACTGGATGATATGGGCCGAACTGGAGTATTTGGGCCGAACTGGATGATGCGGGCCGAACTGGAGTATTTGGGAGAAATGAAGTATGTTAGACCGAACTGGAGTGTGTGGAGCGAACTGGATGGTGTAAGTCGAACTGGAGTATGTGGACCGAACTGGATGGTGTGGGCCGAACTGGAGGATGTGGGCCGAACTGGATGAACACAGAACCGTTTCGTCGAGGCCGAGCTGGAATATAGGGTATCGCTGTAGGGTAAAAGGTGGCTTCTCCCATACCTCCCACTCTTCTGCTATTCCGTGAAATCGAAAGCAAACTTTGCCCTCCTATTGTTCATCTTCTCCGGCGTTGCTATCCTCTCCGACGACTCGACCCCCACCTGCGAAATCAAGTGAGTGATCATGACTTCTTCTCCTTCTCTGATTCCGGCTACTTCTTCTTCTGCGGGGCTTTCCGACGGGCTGGTTAGGCTAGAGGTGGTGTCTGCCTGTCCTCCCAACATTTCCGGCTTAGATGTAGGGTTTCCCGATCGGGGAAGGGCGATAGGCGGGAAGGTTAGGGATTATCAATCCTCATTGAACTCCGACGATTTGATTCGGATCAGTAACACTTACGGATTCCCTCCCTCCACCATCCTTGCTGTTCCTCGGCCAGTAGATAGGGCCTGCTGGCCACCGTTAGGGTTTGTTGCGGTTTACGAAGACTCACTCCGGTGTGGTCTTTGTGTTCCGTATCCTTCAGTTTACAATGCGATAGAATCGCGTCTCGGTGCGCCTATATCTCAACTAACCCCCAATTCCTTTTACCATATAACCGCCCTTGGCGTCCTCTCTCATCGGCAGAACTTTCAGGTGACGGCCGGGCTGGTGGCCCATTACTTTTCCTTGAGAAATAGGGATAGCTGGTTTTACCTCTCTCCACGTCACCAACTGCGAGCTGAGGTGGAGAATAAAGTCCGGGGGGACTGGAAGAGGAAATTTTTCTTCTGTCAGTTCGGTGGCGCGTTGCAGTTCGAGTGGAAGACCAGTAAGGTCGAGGGGTGGCTCTCTCAGGATGTAATCACCAACTCCATGCCGATCTTAGATGGCTGTGGGACTGTAAAAGAGAGATTTGTCGAGTCCGATCTCGTGCGGGCCGGACTAGGTCCCAATGATCCAGCCATTTTATTGGCTCCGGGGAGGGGTGAGGTTCTTTTAGTTCGGGACGTAATAACAGCACTGATTTCTGCCTTGCTTCTTTTCTAGCTTTATTCTCTTCGGTTGTACTGACTTCTTCCGTTTGTTCTCCTCTTTTTTTTTTTTTTTTTTTAGTGGCATTTACTCCGGTTGCTCCACCACCCCCTCCTCCATCGAACAAGAACAAACGGAAGAGGACCATGGTGTATTCGACCAGCGATCTGGTGGCGGAGTCATCAGAGAGAACCCACGCCTCCTCGGATAAGACAGTCCCAGTGACGGAGTCTCCTCCCCTCGTCAGCCCTAAGCGACGTGAAGGGAAGGAGCCGATGTCGGCTGACGTGGTTGGCGATTGCTTCGATGTAGGGGCAAATCGGCCTCTGCCTGAATTCCCCGAGGTGAGTAGTATTGCCTTTAATTTTGTTCTTGTTGATCAGTGAATGTGTTCTGAGTTGGCATGGTGGTGCAGGGCACTGAGCAAGTGTGTGGCGAGCTGAATCGCGTAGCTGAATATCTTCGCTGCGCGGCTGTACAGTTTGCCTCGCTGGCCGAGGTGCGGGACACGATGGCTGGTGATAAGCACAGGCTCTTGCGCGAACTGCGGGAGAAAGAAGCCGAGATAGTGGACCTTCAGGCCACCATGGAATCGACGAGGGGGAAGGTGGCCGCTCAGGCCGAAACTATAGCTGCGTTGGAGGCCGACGTGGCTACATCGAAGGCTCGTGAGGCCGAGCTGTTGGGTTCGCAGGCCGGGGTGATACAGGCCGTAATGGAGAAGGTACTGCGATCCAATTACTTCTCCGACTTGGCCAGCAAGTTGGGATCACTGTTATCGATCCCGATGACGGCGGATAACCTGGACGCAGTGGCGAAGAAGTACCCTGACATCGATGTGTCCCAGTTCGGATATAAACGGCGGTCTGACGAGGATATGCTAGCGAGCTATGAGTCCACCATCGTGGGTTTCACTTCTTCCGCGCCCTTGCTGAAGAAGCTTTGTGCGTCTGACGAACTGCTCACGCCAGAAACTGTTATGGCTTGTGACGTGGATGAATACACTGACCTCGTTAAAGCCATAGCGGAGCTCGGGGTGGTGGAGGTGGAGACCACGGGTGAGAAGGTGGCGCAGCAGAAGGATGCTCCCGGGCAGGGGCTAGCTGGCGAGCATACGGGCGGGGAGGCGGCGCAGCTTAAGGACGCTCCCGGGCAGGAGCAAGCCAGCGGGCAAGGAGGGACCAGTGGATCCCTTCCTTACTTTTCCCCTTCCCTTTTCTATGATCACTCCGCAAATGATGTATTCTCTAGCTTTTTTGACTGAAAATTTTTTATTTTTGTTGATTGCGTCTTCATGCGCTGTAGCCAAACGATAAAACGAAAGCTGTGTCGCCGTTCATAGCCGAAGTTAGGCACTTCTTCCTCGTAATTCTTGCTCGTTCATCCCGAAATAAATCCGGATTTGATGGCCGATGTGAATCGGGCTTAGGTGGCCGAAATGTATCGGGCTTAGTGGCCGAAATGAATCGGGCTTAGTTGGCCGATATGAATCGGGCTTTAGTGGCCGAAATGAATCGGGCTTAGCGGCCGAAATAAATCGGGCTTAAGTGTTGGCCGAAGCAAACTTGGGCTTATATGTTTGGCCGAAATTAATCGGGCTTTTGGCCGAAGTGAATCGGGCTTTAGTCTCCATGTTTGCCGAGAAGTATCGGTAGGAGTGGGCTCCTCAAGTGGCGAAATTAATCGTGCTTCACTCTCCATGTTTGCCGAGAAGTATCGGTAGGAGTGGGCTCCTCATACGCGTTTATTATATTATTTACATACCCGAGATGCGTGTCTCTAGGGTAACACACTTTCCCCGTCAGGATAGTGTGGAGAGTAGATGAGGGGTGGTATGCATAGGTAGTAGAATATGCGTGACCGGACTGACTCGACAAAGACTTGACTCAAAAGACAAAGACTTAAAAGACTGACTCAAAATATGAACTCTCTACTCCTATGCATAGTACCTCTTAAGGTGAAATTCTGATGGAGGAAGCCTGAGATTCCGATGGAGGAATTCTTCGTCATCTCATGTCCACCCAACTTCTTATGCCGAGGTGGGAGATGGCGTCGCTTGAGTTCGGAGTTGCAAAACATGGGCTTGGTTAGCTCCATTTATTTTATACATAGACACTGTCCAACATGAGAGCATCACCGGAAAGCTTATTTGATCCATTGGCATGCATGGAAAAATGCTGCACCGATCTCATGAAATTCAGATTTCAAGTTTGATCTTCGGTATTCTCACGTGGCAATCAGAATGGAACTCGCAGCATAGAGCAATCCAAAGAGGTTGCATGCGGCGAAGTCAACACCGTCAAGGGTGAGAGGAAGTTCATCCGGAGGTAGGAGACCACCTCGGCTGCACCGTCCTCGGCGGAGAGCTTGCTGCGTAGAGCTACTCTCTCTCTCTCTATATATATATATATATATATATATATATGGCGGATGCCGGAGGGAGCCGGAGTTCGGCAGCGAAAAAGGGGGGGAGCCGAAGCTCGGCGGAGGCGTCGATGGAGTGAGGCCGAGCTGGAGTTTATCTCCCTCTCTCCGGGGGTAGGAGGTTGCCGAGGTGAATGTCGTGCAGCTGAGGTGAACTTTACCGAATTCGACTGCCTCCTCGGCGTTAAGCGGCCCACCGGTAGGGCCGATGGCCTTGAAATGGGGGCGGTTGGTTCCTTTCTTTGCCGGAGTCGAGGTGGCAGCGACGTTCATGACCGCGGCGGCGGAGTGCCGGAGTGGAGCTCAACTGCGCGGAGGGCTGGAGGGGAGCTCGGGAGCTCAGCGGCGAGGAGCCGGAGTACTGGAGCTCAACGGCGAGGTGGGCCGGAGCCTGAGCCGGAGCCGGATTGGAGCTGCAAGCGAGAGCCGAAGTGGATCTCGGCGGCGGCCATCGTTTAAGATGGTTGATTCCTGCTGCGGGGGAGGTGAGCCGAGGTGGAAGTTGAGCCAAGGCGGAGCTTGGCGGTGCTACAAGTGAGAGCCGGAGCCCGGCCGAGCTGGAGCTTCTCTCTCCCACTCTTGCCGAGGTGGGACGTGATGGGGTGAGGTGCTCGGCGGTGTTGGGGTGAGGTGCTCGGCGGAGAAGTGAAGGTATATATATATATATTTTTGTTTCCATCTCGTCCATGCCTTCTCGGTTGTATCAATGCAGGAACGCCTTTCTTCGGAAATATGGCGGTGAAGATAGCGTCAATCTATACGTCGAAGAGGGAGTAATACCTCAGGCTGTTGCCGGGGTCTACAACATCGGCGTTCGGCGGAGGACGGGTAAGAGTTCTGGAGCGTGTTGAGGGTGACTGACGACGGAGCCTTGACGACACCGTCGAGGTCGTACTTGGCCAGCCCCCCTTTTGATGTTATATATTGCGCGATATTCTTCTTCACCGAGGCGTCGGTGAAGGAAATGCAGAGGGCGGCGTCGGCGGTGCAGCAAGGTTGTCGCGTTGAACTCGTAGAACCTCCCCCTTGTCAGAGAGGCCTCCGTGCGGATCTGGTCTTCTTCGACGGCGGCACGATGTGTACACCGGAATTCTCTTGCTCCAGGTGACGTACATCGTGAGGAGGAACGGTCGCGTGCAGGACGTCGGCGTCGACAAGAAGCGCGCGCCGAATTGAAGTAGCGAGGGGGAGCGAAGCCGTTCTTGTCAAGGTTAAGCTCGGCAGCGGAGTAAGTGGAGCTCGGCGCCGGGGTGGTTCTCGCCAGTGGGCCAGAGTGGGCCTCGACGGCGGAGTGCGTCAGAGCTGGAGATCGGCCGTGGGATGGAGATGTCCGAGGTGCCACCGCCGAGGTCCACATCTCGTTGAAGATGTGGACGTTCTTCTCCCCTATTGTCGGCGAGGAGAAGGTGATCGTTGTCGACGTCTCTTTCCACTCCCGCAAGCCGTTCCGGATCAGCTGTTGATGGTGGTGTGGTAACGGCGACGATGAGTTCTGCTTGCACTGAGGTTGAAAAGTTGCCGCAGAGGAGGCGCTGCCGCACCAATTCCTACTTCGGTAGTGGGTAAGACAACAGCTCGACCGGTGGAGGTGAGAATAGCATGGTGTTTGATCGGCGTCATTGCGCTAGCGTCTCTGCTCCGAGCTTGAACTGTTATTGTCGGATTGGTTCCGTAGCGGTGAAGTTTAGAACTCCTATGCATATCTCCGAATAGCACATCGGAAGTTTGAACAATTCTTCCGGCCGAGGAAGGCGCAGGCGAGAGAGCGTAATCTTTCAGAGACTGTACGAGCTGAGGAACTGGTGAGGGAGCTCATGGCGGAGACGTTCTGCATTCGGCCGTAGTACCGCCCCGCTCTTCGTCTCGGGCATCGGTTCCGAGTAATGCGTGCAGCTGCTGGCGGAGCCGGGGGAGGACATCAGTCACCTGGACAATGGCGGCGGATTGACAGCGCTGCATATGGCCGCAGCTGCAGTTCGCGCGGCGGTTGGGGCTGGACAGCATGGTGGCGGTGTTTTTCCTTAGTGGGAGTTTTAGATGGAGGTTGTTGACCATCCACGCGAGCTCGATGATGTAGAGCTTCATCCCTGTCAAGCCGTAGCCCAGAGATTGAATGAGATACGATCGCGTTCGGGGTGCGGCGGGGTGAAGGCTAGGAGCTGCTTGGCACTTCGCTCGTCGCTGTTGACCGATTCGAGGTCGGAGACGAGCTGAGAGACGAGTTCGTCAGAACTGTCGGAGGCGCACGCGAGGAAGAGGCGGTGGGTTCTCGTCCTTTGGTAGTCGGACTTGATTGCTGACATCGTTTTCTTGTTGCTGGAAAATTCATAAATTGATTTTCAATTGAAGAATTGAAGATCAATGGAATTCCATTCACATAACATAATTTGATTGGCTGAGGTGGTGGTACAACTTGGATGGCGTCTGCATCTTTAGAAGGGCCCCAGTGTTTGTTCTCCTCCTGATCAACTTGCTCTCTTTGGAATGGAGGTGTAGTAGGCATCGCATATAGTAGTGTCGGCGTCGTTCGGCAGTAGCAGCGGCAAAGCTTCGTGTGTTCTTCGGAGTGGAGCTCTCGGTGGCGCTTCGAGCGAGGGCCCGAGTGGGCGGTGGTGCGGGCAAAGGCCGAGGTGGATGAGGAAGCGGCGAAGGTCCGTCGCGCGTTCGAGGTTGTTTTGCGGCGACAGAGGAGTTGCGGCAGCCATCGTCATCGTCGACGGTGGCGGCCGTGGTGGCGATTACTCCGGTTTGCTGTTTTCGGCGGTGATGTTGCACTGCCGATGCTCTACTCCGTGTATTGACCTTCATATGTTGTTATTCTTCTCTTGGAAAATTGTGGTGGTTGCATTTGATTGCCGCCAATTAGAGGCCATCATCAACAATTTAGAGAAAATCTCAGAGACGCTAGCGGCGTTGCTCTGTAGTTTTCTCTCTCCGCCTTGTGCGTTCTTCCCGTGACGATTAATTGCCCATGAAAACATTGATTCGAAACACAAAATTTATCGATTCCCACAGACGGCGCCAGTGATGAATCATATTTTCGTAAGACAATAATCGAAACGAAGGATTAAACGAAAGATTGAAAGAGAGACGAAGGATTTACGTGGTTCGATCTACCGGAGTAAATCTACGTCCACGGGAAAAGAAAGAGCGGCGGTATTTTATTTAGGGTTTCTCGTGTAGAGTACAAAAGAGTGTGTCCATCCCCTCTAACCCTTATCTAACATCTATTTATACAAGTAATTAGGGTTTTTCCCTAATAATAATCGGGCTTCGAGTTGGGCCTATTCTTGGGCCTGAATCCGAGTCTTCTACGTTTGGCTGAACCGCTTCTCGTGGGCCTAACTACGTGGGCCGAGCTTTATTGTTAGGCCTAGTAGTTGGGCCGTATCCTATCACTAACCAATATGGAGGCACACCCATGGAGGATCCAAATGCTCACTTGAAGCAATTTCTGGATATTTGTGCAACATACAAGGCTAATGGAGTATCTTCGGACTACCTCAAGCTCAGCATGTTCGTGTGGTCTCTCAAGGACGATGCAAGGGAGTGGCTTGATGGATTGAACAAGACGGAGATAAGGACTTGGGCTGAGATGTGCACCAGATTTTTGAACAAGTTCTTCCCACCTTCGAGAGCTCAAAAACTCATCAACGAGATCAACCAATTCCAACAATACAAAGATGAGTATTTTTACGAGGCGTGGGGGAGATTCAAGAAGCTATTGCGAGCATGCCCAAACCATGGAATTAGCAAGGAGGATCAAATCACGTGCTTCTATCGTGGTTTGAACAAGTTATGTAGGAAGGAGCTCGACTATGCTTCGAAAGGAGGATTTTTGAACAATGAGTATGATGTGGCTATGGAGATTATTAAGCTGACCGTGAATTCGAGCTATGAGGTGGCTACTGACCGTCGCGTTGGAAGAAGGACAGTTGCCAACATTGGAATCGAGGCTTACGAGGACTTGATGGAGAAGTACACAAAAACAGCAAGTGAGTTGGATACCATCAAGAAAGGAGTACTTCGGTGCGATGCTATCAATGATGAACAAGCAAACCCAACCAAAGAGGAAGATGCCAATTTTGTGCAACAAGGAGGCAAGTGGCAACCGAATCAAGGCAATAAGTGGCAAGGAGGACAAGGAGAACAAGGAGGTTCGAACTACCAAGGAGGATACAAGAAGCCTTACGTTCCCAACAACCGAAATCATCCGAACTTCTCGTATGCCAATCCAAACAATGCCTTGCAACCACCTCCCGGCTTCCATGTAGAGAACGGAGTCATCCAAGAGCCAAAGAAGGAGATGTCTACCGACGATTTGATTCGTCAATATATGGCTCAGTCGGAGATAAGGATGACACAACAAGATGCTAAGTTGAGGACGCTGGAGCTTACTCAAAAC
The DNA here is from genome assembly GCA_024222315.1 of Thymus quinquecostatus. NCBI lineage: Eukaryota > Viridiplantae > Streptophyta > Magnoliopsida > Lamiales > Lamiaceae > Thymus > Thymus quinquecostatus. Next base: position 21,474,651 of record CM044176.1, on the reverse strand, counting down.
ACCTTGAGCAACAATTTGGGGAGTAGCATCAACGCCTTGACCAAGCAAATGCAAATATGCTCAAGGAGGAGTCCATAAGCCCACACAATTCCCATGCAACACCGAGCAAAACCCGAAGAACAACCATCATGTTCATGCTATTGAGCTTCGGAGTGGCACAGAGTACACAAATCCATCTTTGGAAGCTGTGAAAAAAGATCCCGGGAGGTTCACTTTGGCATGCAAGATCGGTGATCAAGTCTTTCAAAACGTGTTATGCAATCTTGGTGCTAGCATCAATTTGATGCCTCTCTCTATATTCAACCGGCTCAAGATCGGGAGGATGAATCCAACCACCATCTCTCTACTTATGGCGGACCGATCGGTTTCTTATCCAAGGGGGATAGTGGAGGACGTTCTCGTTCAAGTGCACAACCTTGTCTTCCCGGCGGATTTCGTAGTATTGGACATGCCCGAGGATGCCAATCAACCATTGATCTTAGGACGGCCATTCTTAGCCACGGGGAGAGCATTGATCGATGTTCAAGATGGAGACCTCACCTTTCGAGAGGAGCTGAAAATTTCTATCTAAGAAGCCATGAGGAGACCCGACGATCATCGTGAGGATATCTTCTCCATCGAGACATTGGTACCACCTACTTCGGAGGAGGCACTCAACCATTGCATCTCAAAACCCTTATACACCTACTTGGAGTTGGATGAAGCTTGCGATGAGATTCTTGAGTATCTACATCAATTGGAGGCGAACCAACCACAACTTCCTCATGAGGAAGTTCCTTACCTCGACATCAACAAGAAGGTGGATGGTGTAGTTCTTGAGGAGGAAGAGAAAAAGAATGCAGCCCCTAAGGTGGAGTTGAAGCCACTACCCGAGCACCTCGAGTACTTCTTAGGAGAAGAAGAGAGATACCTGGTGATCGTTTCTTCTCAACTCACAGAGGCAAACACCGACAAGTTGGTGAGGGTCGGTCCTAAGGAAGCACAAATCTGCAATTGGATGGACGATTGCCGACATTAAAGGTATTAGTCCTTCGATTTGCATGCATAGGATATTGCTCGAAGATAGTCATCGCCCAAGAGTCCAACCTCAAAGGCGATTGAATCCGGCTATGCAAGAAGTTGTGAGGAAGGAGGTGTTGATGTTGCTTGATGTCGGCATGATCTATGCTATTTCGGGTAGTGAGTGGGTGAGCCCTACTCAAGTGGTGTCAAAGAAAGGAGGCATGACGGTCATCAACGATGAGAAAGGGGAGCTTATAGCGACAAGGCTTGTCACGGGATGGCGAGTTTGCATTGATTACCGCCTTCTCAACGCAGAAACTAGGAAGGATCACTTCACCCTCCCGTTCGTAGATCAAATGCTAGATCGATTGGCCGGCCATGAGTACTATTGCTTCCTTGATGGATATTCCGGCTACAACCAAATTGCCATCGCTCCGGAGGACCAACACAAGATGGCGTTCACTTGCCCATATGGAGTCTTCACTTATCGGAGGATGCCGTTTGGGTTGTGCAACGCACCGGCTACTTTCCAACGATGTATGATGGCCATCTTCCATGGATTGATCGAAAACATTATGGAGGTATTCATGGATGATTTTTCAGTTTTCGGTTCTTCTTTCGATCAATGCTTGGAGAATCTTGTCGCGGTGCTTCAAAGGTGTGAGGAGACGAACCTCGTTCTTAATTGGGAGAAGTGCCACTTCATGGTGCAAGAAGGAGTTGTACTTGGCCACAAGGTGTCGTCACATGGATTGGAGGTGGACCGAGCCAAGGTAGTAGCCATCGAGAAATTGCCACCACCAACCAACGTCAAATCGGTGAGGAGTTTCCTAGGACATGCCGGCTTCTATAGGAGGTTCATCAAGGATTTTTCAAAGATCACGAAGCCGTTGTGTGGATTGCTCGAGAAGGATGTCAAGTTCGTTTTTTGATGGAGATTGCTTGGAAGCTTTCGAGACATTGAAGAAGGCGCTTATCTCTACTCCCGTCTTGGTGTCACCGGATTGGAGTGCCCCGTTCGAACTCATGTGCTATGCAAGCGATTGGGCGGTAGGAGCAGTTTTGGGGCAGAAAAGGGAGAAGCTTTTCCGGGTGATTTACTATGCTAGCAAGACATTGGACTCAGCTCAAAGGAACTACACCACCACGGAGAAGGAGTTACTCGCTGTGGTCTATGCTTTCAACAAGTTTATGCCTTATTTGGTGGGATCTCACACGATTGTGCACACCGACCATGCCGCCATTCGCTATCTATTCAACAAGAAGGACTCGAAGCCAAGGTTAGTTCGCTGGATTTTGCTTCTTCAAGAGTTTGATATGGAGATCAAGGATAGGAAAGGATGAGAGAATGTGGTGGCCGACCATCTCTCAAAACTTGAGCAGCCCGTGGATGGAGAAGACGCGAGGATAGCAATCAAAGAGAGCTTCCCCGATGAGCATATTTTCGAGCTAGACGATTTGACTCCTTGGTTCGCCGACATCGTCAACTACTTGGTGATTCATCATGTGCCCAAGGATCTCTCGTCTCATCAAAAGAAGAAGTTTCTCCACGATTGTAAGTTCTACTATTGGGGTGATCCCTACTTGTACCGGAGGTGTGCCGATGGAATCATAAGGTGATGTGTTCGGCAATCGGAGTGGAAAAAGATCATCGAGGATTGCCATAGCGCTCCGAATGGGGGACACTTCGCTGCAAATCGCACCGCCCTCAAGATATTTCATAGTGGCTTTTATTGGCCATCGATCTACAAGGATTGTCACGAGTACATCAAGTCATGTGATCGATGCCAAAGGATGGAGAACATCACGAAGAGGGACGAAATGCCGCAACGCGCTATTATGGAGGTAGAGCTTTTCGATGTTTGGGGGATCGACTTCATGGGTCCCTTTCCCAAATCTCAAGGGTTCTCTTACATCTTACTTGCGGTGGAGTATGTTTCGAGATGGGCCGAGGCCATTCCCACGACAACCAACGATTCGAAGGTGGTGATCAAATTCCTCCAATGGAATATTTTGACTCGGTATGGAACTCCGAGAGCTTTGCTTAGTGATGGGGGGAGCCACTTCAACAATAATTGGTTAGGATCGCTTCTTGCAAAATATGGAGTCAAGCACAAGGTTACGACGCCCTACCACCCTCAAGCAAACGGTCAAGCCGAGCTAGCTAATCGAGAGATCAAGAAAATTTTGGAGAAGACCGTCACCAACAAGAAGGAGTGGGCGAAGTACTTGGACGACGCACTTTGGGCTTATAGAACGGCTTTCAAGACGCCAATTGGAAGGTCTCCATATAAATTGCTATTTGGAAAATCTTGCCACCTACCAATGGAGTTGGAGCACAAAGCTTATTGGGCAACGAGAAGAATCAATTTCGAGTTTAAGGAAGCCATGGCCAAAGGTGTGACGACTTATTGGAGCTTGTTGAATGGAGGAACGAGGCATTCAAAAATTCGAGGATTTACAAAGAACGAGCCGCAAGATTTCACGACGTGAGCATAAAAAAGCGTAAGTTTGAAATTGGTGATGACGTCCTTGTTTTTAATTCTCGACTTCGTTTGTTCCCAGGAAAATTGCAAAGCAAGTGGTCGGGGCCGTGCGTTATTTACAAGGACTTGAAGAACGGTGCATTCGAAGTATTGAAGAACGACGATGAAAAATTCGTGGTGAATGGACATCGACTTAAGCACTACTTCAAGTCGTTGCCTCTATACCCCAAGAAAGCGGCCACTTATCTTGATGACCCGAGCTAGAAAGGAGGTATCGTCGGGCTAAAGACGTTAAACGTAGCACTTGTTGGGAGGTAACCCAATATTCGTATCCCGTTTTAATTATTTTTTTTGGTTTTTCTTTTATTTTAGAGTCGTAGGTAAATTTTTCGTATTTTAGAGTCGAACCCCTTAATATACTAACGAATTTCAAGTGTTGTGTAGAAAACAAAAATCGGGCAGGTCCTCTCGACACCTCTCTCGATCGAGAGGCCTGTCGAGAGGTGAAAGTTTGTTGTCCAGTAGGGGTCTCTCGACACCTCTCTCAATCGAGAGGTGTATCGAGAGATTCTGAAACATGGTGCCCAGGTTTCTCACGTGATGCCTCTCAATCGAGACCCCCGTGTTTTCGATCGAGAGGGGAGGACAGTTTGTGCAGTGCAAAACCTCTCGACACCTCTCTCGATCGCGAGGCCTGTCGAGAGGTCAAAACACAGAGTCCAGTAGGCACCTCTCTCGATCGAGAGGTGTATCGAGAGGGTCGTTGACGAGCCCTAAACTGACTTTGACCAGGTTTTATTTCCCTTATTTATATACCATATACACACAATTCACATACCATTCACACACAAACACAAATTCTCTCAAGAACACAAGAGCACTCTTCAATTTTCTCTCTTCAATTCATATCAAGGTACTCGATTTCTCGCCCCTCTCTTATTAATTCTTGATTCTCTACATGAATATGCATGTTTTGACCGATTGAAATTCGTTTTTGTTGGTTAAAATCGTGGATTAATGGATTGGGTATTAGATTGAGAATTTTGGATTGAATCTATGAATTGTTTGGTATTATTTGAATGATTTGGATTCATTGAGGATTGAAGAGATGAATGCATGCATGTTGATTTTTGAATGGGTATTTGAATTCGTCTATGAATTTGATAAAATTCATTGATTTGTATGCATTGGATGAATATTGTGCTATGAAAAAAAATCATGTTTGGAGATTTGTGGTGTTGAATGTGTGGATTTGTGATGTGAAAATTGAGTTGATAATGGGGGAGAATTGGATTTGGTTGAAGTTTGGGGGAAGATAAATTCATGTTGCTATATTCTTGCACCTCTTGGACTAATTTGTGAAATTTTTAGGTACTAAAATGGGAAGAGACAAGGGGAAGAATGTTGCTTCGACTTCTTCAAGCAAAGGCAAGGGGAAGGAGAAGGCCAAGGAGACATTGAAGAACGATAAGACTATCCCGGAGAACCGAATGCCGCCGGCAAGGTCGTTGCCCGCAAATTTGGAGCCCAAGGCGTTCAAGCTAAAGCTCACCACAGCGGAGGCGAAGAGGAGATGGTCCCATCTTGTGCAACTCAAGCACAAGCATTGTCGTTTCCTCCATCAAGAGATGATAGTGGCGATGGGGATAGCCGATGAGATCACCCAAATGATGCAAAGAGGAGGCTTCACCAACATATTTCAAGTCAACCACTTGACCTATCATATTTTGACAGTGGAGTTTCTCTCGACTTTGGTGGTGGAGCGAGTCAATCAATTGCCCCACATCATTCGTTTCCAATTGGGTGGCCAACCAAGGGAACTCACCATGGATCAACTTAATGACATTATCGGAGGAGATAAGAATGGGGAGTACTTGGGTAACAACCACCCTAATCTTCAACATTTGTGGGGTCAATTTGTGGATTATGAGGAGGAGAGGATGAAGTCCTACAACCCGGCGATTGCAAAGGCCACCTCGATTCGAAATCCCACGATTCGCTACTTCCATAGGCTGATTTCGTCCACCATTCACTCCCGCCACGACTCCGGCACCTTCCTTGCCACGGATGCACATCTCGTTTGGATGACTTATCGAGGACAATCTCAAGATGCAGCCCTCTATCTTGTTGACCACATGGAGAATCAAGCCTACTTGTTCGGGGGACAAAAGATAGGGATTGGAGCATTCGTCACTCCGATTGCTAGACACTTCAACGTGCGAATTCGGGAGCAGTCGGTGTCCACATCCATCTTTGTGGATAGGAGAACTTTGGAGTTTGCGAGGATGATCTCTTTCGACACTTCCGGGTGGTTCCTCAAGCTCCATGGGTTGAGTGGTGACTTTCTCTTCCCATTGCCGAACAACTACTTAACCGAGGTGATTGGGAATGAGAAGTTACAACGAGGCAATGGAAGGATGAATTCTCCACAACACAAGCAACTCATGAGGCCCGAAGGAGGCGCGAGGCCACAAGAAGGAGAAGATGATGATGAGGAAGAGGAAGAGGACGATGAAGAAGAGGCCGAGCAATATGAGCAAGGATATGATCAAGAGGAGGATGCTTATGAGCAAGGGTATGAAGGCGTTCCACAGCCCGGTTTCTACATGAGAGCTCCACAATTTTCTACAATGCGAGATTGGCACACGGAAACAATGGAGGCAATGGACAACTACCATTGGGATGGTAGAGAGTTCGTTGAATCACAAGTGCAAGGAGTTCGAGAAGAAGTTCAAACTTTGAGGACCGAGGTGGGCGATCTTCGTACTTACATTGGAGGTCATTTCGATGCTCTCAACACCTACTTTGAGAATGAGGCGAAAAGACGAGAGGAGGAGGAGAAAAGGCGTGAGGATGAGCGAGCTTACATGGAGAACTACAATAGAATGGTGCATGAGATGCACTATTTCTATCCTCACTACCCGTCTCACCATCATCGATTCGACCCCAATAACCCCGGCAACCCTCCCTTCCCTCCACCATATCAATGAGGTAAGTTTGTTAACTTAGTTCCTTCTTTTTTTTGCAAACTTATTCCTTAATCTTTGATTTCGAAATAAGTTTGGGGGAGGGGGAAGAGTAACTAATGTTAACAATCTTTTGAGTATTTTTAATTGCTTTAGTAGTTGGTTTATTTTGGGGTATGTTGAGTCTTTTGTTGCTTTGAGTCTTAAGAGTCTTAGGTTAAATAGAGTCGAATAAGCATGTGATGATAGTATTGTGAATTTGGCCGATGACAGAAAATTTTTGATTGATTCTTGGAGAAAATTCATGATCTTTATTATGCATGGAACCTTGGCGAAGTGACGCGATTTATTTGATGAGTTTGAAGCATGTTATGATATCGGGAACTAGTTAGTTTGAACCTGTGAGAATTGAGCTTTTTGTGCATGATATGCCTATTTCTTTGATTGAGTAATCGTGTATGCTTCATTGTTTCTAGAACTTGCCCTTTTTCTCCATCAAGACCTTAGTATATTTATGAACTAGGAGATGATTTTAGGCCATCTTTCTATAGCCACATGATTCCCATACACTAACCTTGATCATAATCTTCGTTTACCCCCTTTGAGCCTTTTTATGAGCCTTTCTTTCTTAAGCTTGGATGATAGGAGGTTTGGATGGATAAGAGTATCTTTAGTGGATTTAGTTAGTGATGTGGGAGGAGTTGAAGAAAGAATATCTTGTTGTGGTGTAGAAGGAGAAGAAAAGAATTTTAGATGCTTGATTAAGTATAGTTAGCTATCCCTATAAGCTTAAAAAAAAAAGAAAAAAAAACAAAAAAAAAAAAAAGAAAAAAAAAGAGAAAAAAATATAGAGCCTTTGTTCAACATTAGAAAGAACATTCATTAGTTGAGCTCTAGTAAAAGAAAGAAAATAATAAAAAAAGAATAAGAATAAAAGCATAAGGGGATAGTTAGCTTGAGTTATATACATTGCATCTATGATGTTTGAGTTTTGTAGAGGTGTTGGATGGTAGAAGATGGAGTAAAATACCATACTTTGGTTGGAGTTGAAAAGAGGTTGATGATTTAGATTATTTTTTAGTCACTTAGCCTATATATTCCCTACCTTAACCAATGTCCCTACATTACAAGCTTATGTAAAGTCCTTTTTGATCTTAGTTTGTGAATATTACATTAGGTGGAGATGTTGAGATTAGGGGCAAGCATATGGTAAACATGTTGCATTACATTGATATTGAGTGAACCCATATGATGTACATTATTTCATACATCTTTTCTTTGAGAGAGTTGAGTGTTCACTTACATATAAATATCTCACATGTTGGAGAGAGTTCTTTGACGGATTGGCATGATTTGAATTTGTTGGATAGATTGTGTTATTGATGCTAAGGTTGTGTGCATAGTTTTGATCATGATCATGAGTTTATTGTTGAAAAAACTTTGAGGCCTATATAGTTCACAATGCTAGAGTCTATTGTTTATGTTTTGGTATTGTTCGGGACGAACAATGTTTAAGTTTGGGGGATTTGATATAGGTGAAATTTACCTTGTTTTTATAACCAAAAAGTGTCGATTTTGAGTCTCGATTGTGTAGTATTGTCTATAGTTTATATGGTTTTTATTATGTTGGACAATATTATGCTCGTGGGTGTTTTTCTGTGTTTTTAGGTATATTTTGATGATAAAACCCCGAGACGAGACATGGTGTGAAGATCGGAGTTCAAAATTAAGAATTTGAAGTCGAATGAAGACCTCTCGATACCTCTCTCGATCGAGAGGTCTATCGAGAGGAAACCTTCTGGAGCAGTTCTCAATCGAGAGTGATTTTGGCATCTCTCGATCGAGAGGTCTATCGAGAGGCAGGGTATCGAGAGGGGGGTTCCAGCCGGGATTTCATACCTTATTTTATTAGATTCCTTTTTGGTTATAATTCCTTATGTAAATTTCCCCTATATATATTCCTAGTCTAGCATTGTAAACCCTAACATCTTTCATACTTTTCTAGAACTTTTATACTTTTACTTTAAAGTTTTTATTCTTGTATTCGACATTGGAGATTATTCAAGTTTATGCAAGATTCAAGATTCGAAGTTCTTCGTTTGTGTTCAAGTTTTTCTTACTCTTACTCTTTAATTATGTTCTTTCAATTATTTGTGTTTATGTTTGCTTTAATTATGTCAAGCTAAATTCCTTAGTTGATTTTAGGGATTGAATGCCTAATTGAATTTATGTAAGTGTTTTTGTTTACAATTAGCCTTCCAATCTAGATGCATGTTTCATGGTGCTTATTCTCATGCATGATTACTTGATCACTAATTGTGTATGCATAGTTATGTGTTTATGTCTTGATAGGATAATTGCATAATAGATCTCATGAATACATGGTATGATAGTTTGATTGTCTTAGTTGAGATTGAATTATCATATGTTTATATATAGTTGATTGGGTGTCATAATTGAACCTAGTTGATTATATCATTGATACTTGTTCTATTTTGCACTTAATTTGATATCTATGCGTCCGAGAGGATATTAGGATCTTATTAGGTGATGACTTGCATTGCTTTAATCGGGGTGTAGTTTATTTTTCATGTATCACATTTAGATTGGATTAAATTGGTTAATTGTGTGCATTAATTACTTGCATAGATTTGATTAGGTAGGCTTCCCTAGAATCAACACTTTTCCTTATTTGATTTATTTGACTTTACCTTGTTTAGTTATTTCCTTAATTGTTATTTGTTCTCTTAATTGTTTATTTCCTTGTTTATTTAAATTGAGTCTTTTATTTATTTGCCTAGCTTATAAATACCACAAATCCAAATTCCTAATTGCTTAGACATTAGTTTAATTCTATAGTAAAGGTACTGTGTGTGGTTTCGATTTTTTACGCAAAGACATGTCACCGGTCATGCAACCTTTAGAAGTAAAGGGAACCCTTCAAGCTCTCCACTTAAAGTCTACAGAATGAATTAGCATCCGACTAGCTTAACCCTAACGAGGGAAAATTAGAGCGATGCATTATTCAAAGAGGGGGGGGGGGGGGGGGGGGGGGGGGGGTAAAGAATAAGCACCCGGCAGCTCAACTCAGTTAAGAGTGAGTAATAATTGAGTGATTATTCACGACGAAGGAGATGAGAAGACATGCTCCTCTTCGGCGGAAAGATGGGAAGAGGACGCAAGGTCTAGGTGCCAGCCCTGCCTAAGCTTTCACCGTTTTTATGTGGGAAGTCCCGATACAAGACCCCACAACCTTTACTAAAAAGGTACTTGCAAGTGTTTATACCCACTTGCTAGGAATCCTAGGCTAGGTAGCAGCTTTCCTTGCTCGCCTTGGAAGTGGATTACTCTAAGAGCAATCGATAGTTCCCCCTTAACCATAGCCTTAACAATCCTGTTAGTTGGTAGGGAACATCTTCCAACACTCCACCTTTCTCCACCTTATTTCTCCTTCATCAAGCGAGTAAGATTTGAAGCGACTCGCTTGAATTGGTGAAGATACAAGGCGAGGGACGCTTGACGCCAAGCTTCCACTCCCTTGTGCATCCTGGAACTAGCACTCTTCACCAGGGTCTAGTAACCCTAATTCCATGCATAGCTGGTTGAAGTGAGACTCAGCTAGAGGCTTGGTGAGGATATCTGCTAGCTAGAGATCTGTATGGATTTTCTCGAGCTTGATATCCTTCTTCTCGACATGATCACGAATGAAGTGATGTTGAATTTCCACATGCTTGCACCTGGTGTGAAGAACTGGTTTCTGCGAGATACAAATAGCATTGTTGTTGTAGCAGAAGATTGGAATCTCATTCGCTTCAACTCGATAATCCTTAAATTGCTGACGAAGCCATAAGATTTGAGAATAGCAGCTTCCGGCGGCCATATACTCGGCTTCAGTCGTTGAAGTAGCTACGCTTGTCTGCTTCTTCGAGAACCACAAGACAAGCTTGCTTCCCAAGAACTGACACGTGCCCGAAGTTGATTTCCTATCAATTCGGCATCCTCCATAGTCAGCATCAGAGTATCCTGTGAGCTCTAGATTATCTTCAGTAGGATACCATAGCCCCATATTGATGTTGCCTTTGAGATAGGGAAGGATTCGTTTGGCAACTTCAAAGTGGCTAAGCTTGGGATTGTTTTGGAAGCGAGCACATACTCCAACTGCAAACGTTACATCTGGCCTGCTTGCTGTGAGATAGAGAAGGGATCCGATCAAAGCTTGGTAGTCTGTAGCACCCACAGACTTCCTTCTAGGTCTGGCTCCATCTTCCAGTTGGTGTTCATCAGAATCTTCACAGCTTTAGCATGCTGAACACCAAATTTGGCAAGCATATCTCGTGTATACTTCGCTTGTGATGAAAATCCCATCATCTTGTTGCTTCACTTGGAGACCTAGAAAGCAACTCATCAAGCCTATCATAGACATCTCATATTTGGTTTTCATCAGCTCTCCAAACTTCTCGCTAAGCGACTGGTTTGGTGAACCAAATATGATGTCGTCGACGTAGATCTGGACCCATAGCATATCTTCTCCATTATTGATGGTGAAGAGTGATTGGTGTTTATTTGTTAGGTTTTTCGTTGTATTTTCGTGTTCGTTTTCATTATTGTGTCTTTTAGTGTGTCCTTTAGCTATGATTGTTTGTTTGGAGCTTCGGGTATCGTAGGAGCAAAAGGTGAGAAATTGGAAGAAAACGGGACGGAAAGTGCACGAAGAGAAGGAAAAGCCGTGAGAGACCAGAACCTGATCTGGCCGATCGGCCAGATTTCCTTAGGAAGCTGGACGATCAGCCAAATGCCTACGCAAGGGTTCACCAGTCCCTAATCTGGCCGATCGGCCAGAATTCCTTCACAATCTGGACGATCGGCCAAACACATGCGAAGCAGTTATCCAGTTCCTGATCTGGCCGACCGGCCAGATTTCCTTCAGCATCTGGCCGATCGGCCAAAAGTCGGCGGCCAGCTATCCTTTCCTTATTTATCTAGGTTTTTACCTATAATATATATATCATCCTTGTGCACAAATTTGTACAATCTTTTATCATTATTTAGCTTTAGTTTTCAGATTCAAATACTTTAGTTTAGCTTTCTATTGTTCGGATCCAGATTCTTCGTTATTGCAATTTAATTCAAGACGTTTAATTTACTTCAAGTTCTCCGTTCTTCGTCTCAATTTTCGTAAGTTCTTTTATTGCTTTCGTTTACTTGTTTTAATTGCTTGCTTTCGTTTTAGATTCGATTTAGTAATTGATTCGTTTAAATTCCTTAGTTTAATTTCGTTCTTTAGATTTCAAGTTAAAGTTTAGATTTGTTTTCCTTCGATTTCAATTCTTTCGTTTTTCAAAGTTTTCAAGTTAGATTAATTTGCCTTTAATTTCCAGATTTCAATTCATCATGTCTAGATTTATTTATGCTTCTTTCTTTGCTTTCGTTTCCTTCGTTGCTTCCTTTATTGCTTTCTTTTCGATTCTTGCCTAGGTAGATTAATCGTTTTACTTTAGTTTAATTCTTAGATTTATTTCTTGCTTTCTAGATTAGTTGATTTACTTGCTTTTATTTATTGCTTTGATTTATTTTATTTGCCTAGGATTTAAAACAAAAACCCCAAAATATTCTTTACTTGCTTTCTTAGGTTTAGTTTTACTACATAATTGATTGCCCAGTTAAGTTTTCCTTGAGATTCGATACTTAGGTTTTACTTGCTAGTGCTACGATAGATTTCGTCTATTGCGAACACTTTTTAGTGAAACAAATTTTGGCGCCGTTGCCGGGGAAAACTTTAGGCGATTTATTGTGTAGTATTTTTATTTGTTTTATTTTTATTTGTGTTTATTTCGATTTCTTATCTCTCCCACTCGGTGCGTTTAACCCGTTTGTTGAGTGTTGTTTATGCATGGTCGCCGAAGTCTTCAAAGGAATTTAGCGCCCTACGTCAACAACATCCATCAAAGGAAAGCGATCTTAGCCGCGAAGGAGAAGGAGGAGATCGATTCTCAAGACTTTGGTTTAGTCTTGTTGTTTGCAGAGCCCGAAGCCATGGCAGCTAGAGTCGTCATGGGCGATTTTGCTCGCCCCACATTCACAGCCACCACTTCGGCGATTGTCCTGACGGAAGCAGTCAGGAATCATGAGCTTAAACCTCACCACATGGCGTTGCTCCCATCCTATCACGCGCTGCCCAACGAGGATGCCTTGACGTTTATCCGAGAGTTTTGCACGGTGGTGCAAACTTTCCCACTTTCGGGACTCACGGAGGACAATTCGAAGATGAAGTGCTTCCCGTACACCTTGAAGGATCGAGCAAAGTCGTGGTATTTGGCACTCCCGGCCAACTCTCTCACCACATGGAATGCGGTGTGCGAGAAGTTCATGCTCAAGTACTATCCCAACCGCAAGACTCAAGAGGTGCGGTCAAAGATTATGAATTTCTCCCAAGACAACGATGAGCCATTTCACGAAGCATGGGAGAGGTTCCAAGAGCTACTTCAACAGTGCCCTCATCATCAAATGGCACCGGAGTTGCTCTGGCAATATTTCTACGACGCCCTCAACCAGACTTGTCAATTCATGGTGGATAGTTCGGCCGGAGGCAACATAGCGGTCAAGACAGCTGAAGAGTTGAAGGATATATTCGAGACGCTCGCTGCGAGTTCTCAACAAAAATCAGCTAGGCCAAGGAAAGTGGAGGCGAGTGCAGTTTCGATGAGCCCCGACTTGAAGAAGCAAATTGCCGACATTTATAGGGATCTCGAGAATTTGAAGATTAAGCAAAGTGCACCGGCCCCGAAGGAGGAAGAGAGGAAGCCCGACCAATGCGAGATTTGTGGAGAGCTTGGTCACATCAAGGAAGTGTGCCACAACATGGGGGAGTTTCCATACGAAGGAGGAGCCGAGGTCTACGCCGCTCAAGGATACCCACCTCAAGTACCACATCAAGGATACCAAGGGGGATACAATGGACGCTACCAAAATCCGAGGCCGACACAAGGGCAAGGTAACCCTCCTACCTATCCGAATAGGCGTCCTCCACCATATAATAACCCCTATCCTCCTCCACCAAATCCCTACTACCCTCAACCTCCACCATATTATCCACCTCCTCAATACCCTCCAAATCCATATTATCCACCACCTCCATATTACCCTCCTCAATCTAATCCTACACCACCACCACCATACCCAAACTCTCGTCCTCAAGGACCTCCAAAAAAGCCTCCCGCCGATGAGGATCGTTTCCATGCACTTGATGCAAACATAAAGCGGCTCGAGACGGCCATTGGCCAAATTTCTGGATCCATGCACTTGATGCAACAACCGGGGCGGATTCCGAGTCAAGGGATTCAACCCCAACAAGCTAACGAGGTGCAATACCCCCCATATGTTCCTTCTTTTCCACCGCATCAAGCCCAAGCTGTCTCGGTGTTGCGGAGCGGGAGGCACGTGGATAATGGAGTGACAATGCCACCTCAAGGACGCATGGGAGATAGATGGGGCCCCAGCCCCCGTTGGAATGGACCGAAGATGCCGGCGGCACCTCCACATCAACACGTCCATCCAGCCCCCAATCTGGACGGTCGGCCAGATGTTGGCCGATCGGCCAAAACGCAGGCGCCCGAGCCCCGTCCAGTAGCTGATCTGGACGGTCGGCCAGATTCTGGCCGCTCGGCCAGAATGCCAAACTCGCCCGAGCATCCATCACCCAATCTGGACGATCGGCCAAGTCACCCTGACTCTGGCCGATCGGCCAAATCAGGCGAGCAGCACACGGAGTCCGAAGAGCCCGAGAAGGAGTCCCCACCTCTACACAAGACTTCCAATCCTTATGTTCCTCCCATTCCTTATCCAAGTCGTGTGAATAACAAGAAGCGCGATCAACAATTCGCCGATCTTTACAAGCTTCTTTCAAAGGTGGACGTGAACTTGCCTCTCCTTGATGTTATTCGCAACGTGCCGCCATTCATGAGGTTCGTGAAGGAGTTGACATCGAGGAAGAAGCCGTTCGATGAGATGGAGACGATTGCGGTATCGGAGGTGGCGACATCAATTATGCAACACCCTCTTCCACCTAAGCAACGAGATCCAGGTTCTTTCGTTATCACTATCTCTTTAGGTAATGGTAAGGAAGCATGTGGTATGCTAGATTTGGGTGCCGGCATTAATCTCATGCCTTATTCTATCTTTAAGCAATTAGAGTTAGGAGAACTTAAACCCACTCGCATGAGCCTTCAATTGGCGGATATGTCTATTAGGTACCCTAGAGGTATTATTGAGGATATTCTTGTTCGCGTAGGGGGTTTGATAGTTCCCGTTGATTTCGTGGTTTTAGAGATAGGTGAGGTGCAAGAGAATGGTATTGAGCACACACTCTTGCTAGGTCATCCTTTCATGGCTACTACTAACACTTTGATTGATGTAAAGAGTGGTGTGATTAAGATGTCTGTTTTAGGAGAGGATGTTTCGTTTTCTGTGCATAAGAGTCGGCCTATGTCATCAGTTAATTTGATTGATAATTGTTCTTTCATCGATAAGGTTGATGCCTTGGCCGAGTGCTCTTTTGTGCAGGATTTCGTTACCGAGGAAATATGTTAGGGATCCGGAGATCAAATGGAATGGGAGCGAATGGAGAGGGATATTGGAATCAAGCTACCGTTTCCACCTCAAGATCCCGAGCCCGGCTCGAAGATGCCAGAGCCGTTGGAGTTGAAAGAGCTGCCATCGCATTTGAAGTATATATTTTTAGAGGGAGGCAATCAAAAACCCGTAATCATCTCTTCTTCTTTGTCTCTTGCAGAGGAAGGAGCTTTGGTGGGCATACTCAAGGAGAACAAGCTCGCTTTTGGATGGAGCTTGGCGGATATCCGAGGAATTAGCCCGGCCACGTGCATGCATCGCATCAATCTCGAAGAAGGTGCTCGCCCCAAACGAGATGGACAAAGGAGGCTCAACCCAATGCTCATGGAGGTCGTGCGCAAGGAGATTTACAAGCTATTGGCGGAGGGGATTATCTATGCCATCGCCGATAGTGAGTGGGTTAGCCCGGTGCACGTCGTTCCAAAGAAGGGAGGAATTACGGTGTCAAAGAACGAGAAGGACGAGTTGGTCGCCTCGCGCCCGGTTACCGGTTGGAGGATGTGCATTGATTATAGGAAGCTCAACGCTTCCACCAAAAAGGACCACTTTCCCCTCCCTTTTATTGATCAAATGCTTGATAAGTTAGCCGGGCAAGAATTTTATTGTTTTCTAGATGGCTTGTCAGGTTACTACCAAATAGCGATAGCTCCGGAGGATCAAGCAAAGACGGCCTTCACAAGCCCTTTCGGGACCTACGCCTATAGGAGGATGCCATTTGGTCTCTGCAACGCACCGGGTACGTTCCAAAGATGCATGATGTCTATTTTTTTGGAATTTATCGGTGATTTTGTAGAGATCTTTATGGATGATTTTTCTGTTTTTGGGTCGTCTTTCCATGATTGCTTGATGAAAATAGAGAGAGTCCTTAAGAGATGCATTGAGAGTGGTCTTACTTTGAGTTGGGAAAAGAGTCATTTTATGGTTAGAAGTGGAATTGTTTTAGGCCATATAGTTTCGAGTAAGGGCATAGAGGTCGACAAAGCGAAAGTGGAGGTGATTGAAAAATTGCCACCACCTAGTGATGTCAAAGGTATTAGGAGTTTACTTGGTCATGCGGGCTTTTATAGACGATTCATTAAGGATTTTTCTAAAATTAGCCAACCTCTTTGTCGATTGCTTGCTCAAGATGTGCCTTTCCACTTTGATGAGACTTGTATGAATGCTTTTCTCACTTTAAAAGAAAAACTCATCTCTGCTCCCGTTGTAGTCGGTCCCGATTGGTCATTGCCTTTTGAGATTATGTGTGATGCGTCGAATAATGCCGTAGGGGCTGTTTTGGGTCAAAGAGTCGATAAGATGCTTCGTGTGATTTACTATGCTAGTTTAACTCTTAATCCTGCTCAAGTGAATTACACCACCACCGAACAAGAGATGCTTGCTGTTGTTTTTGCCTTAGATAAATTTAGATCATACATCATAGGGTCTAAGGTGATTATTTATAGTGATCATGGTGCTCTTAAACATCTTTTGACTAAAGCCCAAGCAAAACCTAGGTTGATTAGATGGGTCTTATTATTGCAAGAATTTGACATTGAAATTCGTGATAGGAAAGGTAGTGATAATCTTGTGGCCGACCACCTCTCTCGTCTCGATTCACCTCCCCCTTATGCTTCTCTTGATGATATTTGTGATTCCTTTCCCTTTGAGAATGTTAATGAAGTGAATGCTACTCCTTGGTTTGCCGATATTGCTAATTACTTGGCCGATAAGGACACTAAACCCGTCCTTAACGCTCAAGAAGAGAAAAGGTTTCTTCGTTTGTGTAGGCAATACTATTGGGAGGATCCTCACTTGTTCAAGCTTGGGAAGGACGAGGTGATTCGAAGGTGCGTTCCCGACCACGAGCAAACCGAGGTGTTGCGACATTGTCACGAGGAGCCGAGTGGAGGACATTTTGGAGGCCAAAAGACTGCTCATAAGGTGCTACAAAGTGGATTATATTGGCCTACCTTGTTCAAGGATGCTCAAGCCTTCTACCTTGCATGCGATCGTTGCCAACGCACAGGTTCTATAGGTCGCCGTAATGAGATGCCCCTTAATCCTATTTTAGTGGTTGAGATTTTTGATGTGTGGGGCATCGACTTTATGGGACCTTTTCCTAAATCCCACGGTTTTGAATACATTTTACTTGCAGTTGATTATGTGTCCAAGTGGGTTGAAGCCATCCCCACAAGGACGTGCGATTCTCACGTTGTCTTGAAGTTTGTGCAGGAAAATATTTTGTGTAGGTTTGGTTTCCCTCGTGTGATCATTAGTGATGGGGGAAAGCATTTTTGCAACAAATTGTTCGCCAAGCTCATGAAGAAGAACGCCGTCACTCACAAGGTGGCGACCCCTTATCATCCACAAACCTCGGGACAAGCGGAGACGAGCAATCGCCAAATCAAGGGGATTTTAGAGAAGACGGTCAAGCCATCGAGGAAGGATTGGGCCGACAAGTTGAACGACGCTCTTTGGGCATATCGTACGGCTTACAAAGGCGTGCTTGGGATGAGTCCCTATAGGCTCGTCTATGGTAAGTCGTGCCATTTGCCCGTTGAGATCGAGTTCAAGGCATATTGGGCTCTCAAGCGCATCAATTTCGACCTCGACGATGCTCATGATCGGAGGATTTTGCAAATGGAGGAGCTCGACGAGCTAAGGAACGAAGCCTACGACAATGCCAAGATCTACAAGGACAAGGTGAAACGTCTACATGATAGACGCATAGCTTACAAGGAGTTCAAACCCGGAATGAAGGTACTTCTCTTTCACTCTCGACTTTGATTATTTCCGGGTAAGCTTAAATCTAGGTGGGGGGGTCCATACACGGTGGTACAAGTCTTCCCCCATGGCGTGGTAGAAATCAAGAACGAGGATTCGGGATACATCTTCTCGGTCAACGGGCAACGATTAATGCCGTACATCGAAGGGACGACACTTCCTCACACGGTGGAGACGATTCTCATCTCCGACCCCCCACTCTCCTCTTGAGTATTTGGTACGTCAAGCTAATGACGATAAACGAGCGCTTGGTGGGAGGCAACCCACGTAAAAAAAAAAAATTTAAAAAAAAATTATTTTTCATAGTATTCTTGTTAATGTTTGATTTTTTTGTGTTAGTTTGAATGATTTTGCAGGAATTGGCGTCACGCATACAGTCTCTCATTTGGCCGATCGGCCAGATTCCTTAGGAATTCTGGACGATCGGCCAGATCGTTGCAAATAAGTGGCCATCAGTATCTCATTTGGCCGATCGGCCAGATTCATTAGGAAATCTGGACGATCGGCCAGAATTTTGTGGGCCCACTCCTTTGCCGAGTCACACTCGAAATTCAGCCCATTAATTGTCTTTGACCAATTTTCCTCCTCCACCTCCCTTCTCTTATCTCTCTATTCTCAGATTTACTCCCACAGCTCATACAAGAACCAGCCACCATCACCACCGAACGCTGCTGCCGTGCACCACCACACCAACGCCACCAGCCGCACCACGGCATACCACCGACGCCGCTGCCCGCAGTCCGCCGCAGCACCTTCGCCGCCGTTAGCCAGAGCCTCGACTGCCGTCGTCCGTTCCAGTCACCTTCAGCCACCACCCAGTCGCCGTCGCGTCACCGTGCTCGGCCAAGTTCACCGCGCTCGGCCAAGTTCTCCGCGACTGGCCAGATATTTTTGGACGACCGGCCAGAAATCAAGAAGAATCTGGCCGAATGGCCAGATTGGAGGCTGCTCAATTTTTCGATTTCATCATTCGTTCTCAGTTCGTGTGCCATCCTTCGTCAACCGCTTCTCACCATCACCATGAATCGTACTCCCTTTATTGTGAGTCTCGATCGCCACTCTCCGGGTGACAATGAGCAAGAGTACGGGCGTCGCCAACGGGTTCCTTTTGAAACTGATAGGTACGCTACTACCAATCTCTACCCCCGTTTGAAAAGTCTTGATATACGTCCTCCTAGGCATTATGATATGGATTTTTTGAGGCGTTTGTCTATTTTTCCGACTATTCGCGAATATGCTCTTCGATTAGGATTAATGCAATGTATGTCTAGACAATGGGAGGCGCATGATAGTTTGTGTCTAGAGATGTGTAGTAGTTTTCGATTATCTAGACGTGGTAATGATGTTGTGATGGAATGCACTTTTCATGGTGTCTTGTGGGAAGTTTCTAAGGAAACGATGAAATCGGTATTTGGTTTTCGTGCTCATCCTAATATCTCTGATTGTGTGCCTGCGGATTTTAATATTAATGAGGCTTGGATGGAATTGACGGGTGTTAATAATTTCAGAACTTCGGGTGTGTCTAGTGCCTTTTTACGCGATGATGCTTTGATCATACTCCATCGCTTTATATCTAACATGGTCTCCGGTAAAAAGGAGGCTAGTAAGGTAACGGGCATGGAGGTTTATTTGCTTTGGTGTGCTAGGTTCAATCGGAAGGTGTGCTTGGCTCCATTCATATGGACGCAGCTCTCGAATGTGCAGTCGAAGAAAGGCGCCCATCCCACTCTTGGATATGTAGCGACGGCTCTAGCTCGTCACTTTGGAGTGGATATTTCGGAGGCCGAAGGGTTGGTGCAGAGTGTGGAGATGTCATCCACCGAGTTGATCAATGCCCACTTGATGAGGAGTCCAACCGAGTTTACTCGGGTTGAGGACCGAGCCTCTGTTCGTGCCTACTATGCTGACCCGCGTCGTATTTGAAGAGCCGGGCAAGAAGCCGAGCACCAAGAGGAGGAAGATGCTGAGCAACAAGAAGAGTCACAAGAAGAGGAAGAAGAAGAGGAAGAGGAAGAGGAAGGCGAGGACGACGGGAACGGAGACGAGGAGGAGCAGCAGCATGTTCCGGACGAGGATGAGCGAATTGTGCACTACTACACTTGGAGAGATCGCGTCCGGGCTCGCCAGAATATGGAGGCCGAAGTCCCGCCCTATTGGGCCGACTTTCGAGCTGATTTTACACACTTTCAACAAGGTGTGTTTGATCGGTTCGATTCTTTGTCGACCCAAGTGACGGGCTTGGATAGGCCGGTGTCGAACATCGAGAGCCATTTGATGAGGAACACCGACTTCTCCATTGGCTCCACCTCCGCTCCACCAAACCCGAATGATCCCCGTTATTGGTCTCTGCACGATCCCCGATGGAATGAATCACGGTTCGGAGGTCCATTCAATTGATCATAGCTTTGTTTTGTGTCTTTTTATTTTTGTTTTGAGTCTTTAGTTTTTCTTTATTTTGTGTAATTTTATGCTTTGGTATTTTGTTTTGTGTTTGTTTTGTAGGTACTCACTTGGAACCTTCGGGGGATTTCGAGTGTGTTGGTTGTCTTCATGCGATAAGTTTTTCTATCCCTTTCCTTTGAATTTTCTCACAATGGGGACATTGCTTGTTTTTAAGTGTGTGTGTGTGTGTGTGGGGGGGGGGGGGGGGGGGGGTGGGGGGGTCTTTGAACTTTTGGCATGAAGTTTTTAATTTTGTTGAGTCTTAGGTGTTAATTGAGTCAAATGAGCATGTGATGATAGTATTGTGAACTTTTGGCATGAAGTTTTTAATTTTGTTGAGTCTTAGGTGTTAATTGAGTCAAATGAGCATGTGATGATAGTATTGTGGACTTGGCCAATGATAGAGAATTGTTGATTTTTGAAAAAAAAAAAAATTCATGATCTTTATTATGCATGGAACCTTGGCGAAGCGACGCATTTTATTCGATGAATTTGATGTATGCTATGATGTTGGGAACTAGTTAGTTTGAACCCGTGAGATTTGAGCTATTTGTGCATATTTATGCCCATTCTTTGATTGAGTGATCATGCATGCTTCGTTGTTTCTAGAACTTGCCTTGTTTCTCCATCAAGACCTTAGTATATTTACGAACTAAGAAATGATCTTAGGCCATCTTTCTTTAGCCACATGATTCCTATACACTAACCTTGTTCATAATCCTTTGTTTACCCCTTTTGAGCCTTTATTAGCCGTTCTTTGTGAAACCGGATGATAGGAGGTTTGGATGATTATGGGGTATCCTTAGTTGTAGTTGGTGATATGGAAGGAGATAATTTGAAAATATTTGTTGTGGTGTAGAAGGAGAGAAAGAGAAAAAAATTTTAGATGCTTGTTTAAGTGTAGTTAGCTATCCCTATGAGCTTAGAAAAAAAAAAAAAGAAAAGAAAAAAAAAAGAGATAGAAAAAAAATTAGAGCCTTTGTTCAAATTAGAAAGAACATGTATTAGTTGAGCTCTAGAAAAAAGAAAAGAAAAGAAAAAGAAAAAAAATAAGCATAAGGGGATAGTTAGCTTTGATTTGTATAGCATCTTTGAGTTTGTAATTGGTGTGTTGGAGGATAGAAGATGGAGATTAAAATCCATACTTTGGTTGGAGTTGAAAAAGAGGTTGATGATTTAGAGCATTTTGAGTCACTTAGCCTATATATTCCCTACCTTAACCAATGTCCCTACATTACAAGCTTATATAAAGACCTTTTTGATCCTAGTTTGTAGGTATTACATTAGGTGGAGATGTTGAGATTAAAGGCAAGCTTATGGTAAACATGTTGCATTGTACTGATGATGAGTGAACCCTCTTGATGTGCATTATATTACATCTTTTCTTTGAGAGAGTTGAGTGTTCACTTTCATATACAAACTTTCACATGTTGGAGAGTGTTCTTTGATGGATTAGCATACTTTGAATTAGTTGAGTAGATTGTGTTGATTGATGCTAAGGTTGTGTTCATAGTTTTGATCATGAACATGAGAGTTTGTTTTTGAAAAGTTTTGAGGCCTATATAGTTCACAATACTTGAGTCTATTGTTTGTTTTGTTTTGCTTGAGGACAAGCAAAGGTCTAAGTGTGGGGGAGTTTGATTGGTGTTTATTTGTTAGGTTTTTTGTTGCGTTTTCGTGTTCGTTTTCATTATGTTTTTGTGTCTTTTAGTGTGTCTTTTGGCTATGATTGTTTGTTTGGAGCTTTGGGTATCGTAGGAGCAAAAGGTGAGAAATTGGAAGAAAACGGGACGGAAAGTGCACGAAGAGAAGGAAAAGCCGTGAGAGACCAGAACCTGATCTGGCCGATCGGCCAGATTTCCTTAGGAATCTGGACGATCGGCCAAATGCCTACGCAAGGGTTCACCAGTCCCTGATCTGGCCGATCGGCCAGAATTCCTTCACAATCTGGACGATCGGCCAAACACATGCGAAGCAGTTATCCAGTTCCTGATCTGGCCGACCGGCCAGATTTCCTTCAGCATCTGGCCGATCGGCCAAAAGTCGGCGGCCAGCTATCCTTTCCTTATTTATCTAGGTTTTTACCTAGTATATATATATCATCCTTGTGCACGAATTTGTACAATCTTTTATCATTATTTAGCTTTAGTTTTCAGATTCAAATACTTTAGTTTAGCTTTCTATTGTTCGGATCCGGATTCTTCGTTATTGCAATTTAATTCAAGACGTTTAATTTAATTCAAGTTCTCCGTTCTTCGTCTCAATTTTCGTAAGTTCTTTTATTGCTTTCGTTTACTTGTTTTAATTGCTTGCTTTCGTTTTAGATTCGATTTAGTAATTGCTTCGTTTAAATTCCTTAGTTTAATTTCGTTCTTTCGATTTCAAGTTCAAGTTTAGATTCGTTTTCCTTCGATTTCAATTCTTTCGTTTTTCAAAGTTTTCAAGTTAGATTAATTTGCCTTTAATTTCCAGATTTCAATTCATCATGTCTAGATTTATTTATGCTTCTTTCTTTGCTTTCGTTTCCTTCGTTGCTTCCTTTATTGCTTTCTTTTCGATTCTTGCCTAGGTAGATTAATCGTTTTACTTTAGTTTAATTCTTAGATTTATTTCTTGCTTTCTAGATTAGTTGATTTACTTGCTTTTATTTATTGCTTTGATTTATTTTATTTGCCTAGGATTTAAAACAAAAACCCCAAAATATTCTTTACTTGCTTTCTTAGGTTTAGTTTTACTACATAATTGATTGCCCTGTTAAGTTTTCATTGAGATTCGATACTTAGGTTTTACTTGCTAGTGCTACGATAGATTTCGTCTATTGCGAACACTTTTTAGTGAAACAAAGAGAGTCCGATCTATCTTTCCTTTGCGGAATCCATTATCCACTAGGAATTGAGATAGCGTATCATACCACGCTCTAGGCACTTGCTTCAATCCATACAAGGCATTCTTCAATCGATACACCTTATCTCCTTGCTCGAAACCCGGTGGCTGCTCCTCATGCACTTCTTCTTTGAGGTATCCATTGAGAAATGCCCTCTTGACGTCCATTTGATTGACCTTGAATTTCTTAGCCGCTGCACAGGCAAGAAATAGTCTAATGGAATCAAGCCTGGCCACTGGAGTGAAGGTCTCATCGATATCGATCCCTTCCTCTTGGCAGTAGCCCTTGGCGACGAGTCGAGCTTTGTTTCTCACGGCGTTGTGGTCCTCGTCCGTCTTGTTCTTGAACACCCACTTGGTGCCAATCACATGCTGAAATTTGGGACGATCCACAAGATACCATACGTCGATTCTGATGAATTGATTGAGCTCCTCTTGCATGGCGATCACCCAATTTGAATCTGCTAGAGCTTCCTCCATGCTTGTCGGCTCGATATTGGATAGAAAGCAACTGAACATGGCACTTTCTCCAATCACTTGACTCCTGGTCACCACGCCTTTGGAAAGATCTCCAATGATTTGGCTAGGTGAATGATCTTTGAGCCATGCACACTTGGATCCTCCAGCTTCAGCTTCCTCTTCAAGTGGGTCGCTTACTTCACCATCTGAAGCGAATGGAACGGGTGCTTGGCCTGCAGTCTCTTCATGAATCTTGGGGGCAGCTTCAACCTTCTCTAGAGCAATTTGATCACTTGAATCTTTGACTTCTTCATCATCTTCAAGCATATCCCATGTCAATGGATTGATGGGTTCCTCGCATGAATTCTAGTAATTCGCTTGAACCTGTTCCTGTGGAAGACTTAAAGAAGATTCATCAAATACAACATGGGGTGATTCCTCCACAATTGGGGTTCTACAATTGAACACCCTGTAAGCTTTGCTAGATGTAGAATACATAAGAATATTCCTTCATCCGCTTTTCTTTCAAAGGATTTCAATTGTGACTTCCCATTGTTGTGAATGAAAACCCGACAACCAAATATATGGAAATAAGAAATGTTGGGAATTCTCCCTGTCCATATTTCATATGGTGTCTTGTCGAAGCATTTGTTGAGAAGCATCCGATTCTGGGTGTAGCATGCGGTGTTGGCCGCTTCAGCCCAGTACTTCATCGGAAGCTTTGAATCTGCAATCATTGTGCGAACAGCTTCTTTGATGATTCGATTTCTTCGTTCAGCAACTCCATTCTGTTGAGGTGTGCGAGCTGCAGATGTTTGGTGTGCTATCCCATGCTCTGTGCAGTATGCTTCAATTGTAGAGTTGAGAAACTCTGTGCCTTTGTCGGAGCGAATGGTAGCGATTGCTTGATTCTTTTCCACAATGAGGCGCTTGAGTAGTTGAGGCAGTTTGGACAGCGTCTCCTTCTTGCTAAAGAGAAATACAACCCAAGTGTAGCGAGAGAAGTCATCGACTACAACGAGAGTGTATTTTCTTCCATTGACGCTTAATGGAGTGACTGGTCCAAACAAGTCCATGTGCAGTAGCTCCAGTACTCGCTTAGAAGATACTTATTCTAAGCTGGCGAAGTGCTTCTTTGTCTGCTTCCCTCGTTGGCATGGTGAGCAAGTATGTTCTTTGACGAAGACCTCATTTGGTATGCCCTTCACCAAACCCTTACAAGCTAAGCGGTTGATCATCTTGAAATTGAGGTGGCTTAAGCGTCGGTGCCATAGCCATCCTACATCCGTTGCACTTATAGCGACCAAACATGTATCTTCTTTGCAGCTCTCCTATTGTGCTATGTAGACATTTCTTTGTCGTAATCCAGTGAGCGCAATCTGGGATGTGAGTTTTCTCTGCACAACATACTTGTTGGAGATGAACTCCACCTTGTATCCTTTATCACAAAACATTGAAATGGATAACAAGTTGTGCTTTAGTCCTTCCACATAGGAAACGTCTTCAATTCTAAGCTTTCCTATCTTCAGTACGCCGTATCCCTTGGTGGTTGCACGAGAGTTGTCACCAAAGGTTACTTGTGGACCCTTCTTCTCTATGTAATCTTGAAATAGAGACTTCATGCCCGTCATATGTCTTGAACATCCACTGTCCAAGTACCAAATCGGTTGACCTCCTGATGAGACTGAAGCTAGCATTGGAGAGTTGAATCCGGATTTGCAGCTTAATGGACCAATGACAAGATCGAGAGCTCAAAAGCTTCAAGGATATTTGCAGTGCTACCTTCAACACAAATTGGAGGATGATGGAGTCGGATTTTGTCAATACAAGTTGGTGAACTTATCAAGCGTTGAAGATGGAGATTCGGAGGCCCATCAAGGATGAAAGGAAGACAAGCCCGTTATTTCAGATTTATTATATTTGTTTGGGCTTAAACTTTGTATTTTATTTATTATGAATTTTCGAGATTTTCAGGCCCAATTACTTAGTAATTTCGGCCTAGCTTCTTCAGAATTAGGGTAGTATTTATGTGATTTTCGAAATTAACATTGGACAGACTTGATTGAATGAAAACAGCTTTTACGCTAATTCTCTTGTCTCACAAACTGAAAGTTCTTGGTAGAGTTTGTTGTTTGGCGACCTCAAACTTGAATTCAATCAATTCGTTCGTGATATCTCGTAGTATCCGGGTTAATCGAGCCACGAAGATTGCTGCACAGGCGCGTTTCGAATCCTTGTAGATTCGAGGTTCGTTTTTGGTAATTTTCACAACCTTATTTCGTTTCTTTTGTTTCCAGCCATCATAAACCGTCTAAACATCATCAAAAATCATTCCCACCGTCCCTTACCCATCCCTTAAGCCTGAATCCAGTTTATTTATTTTCAGATCCGTTTTTGGAACCCTAAAACGACCTGAAACTGACCACCGAGCCAAACTGAAATCCACCCGTGCGATTTTGCTGAATTTTGGATATTTTGTTCCTAACCCTAGGTTGTACTTCGTGTCCAAATTTGAGCGTAATCCGAGTTGTTCTGCTTAGGTTTCTGTTTTTACCTATTTCGTGTATTCTAGAGTCGTAGTCAGGGAGTTTGTCACATTCGTGGATTGGGTTGAATCAGTTGCTAGTTGGCGTGTGTTTTCGTTTCCGTAGCTTCCGCATAGCGTGATCGCATCATAAATTTTGGTACCAGAGCCACGTCGACTTTTGTTGATCGTGGTTCAATCCAATTAGGTGTCGTGACATATTAGGGGGCAACAGTTTCGATTAAAAAAAAAAAAAAAAAAAAAAAAGAGATAGATAAATCGAGGGCCCTAGTGTGTCACAGTGTGTTCCTATATTGTTTCTTGGGTGTTTATTGTGTGGGGTAGTCATTGTATCTTCGTTTCTTGAGTTTTTCGTCGGCCAACACTAAAACGGCCATAACTTTTGCATACGAACTCCGATTTGGCTCTATAATACCTTTTCGGAAAGCTCTCGAAAAGATCTATACGGTGGTTCCCACTTCGTCGGAATCGGTTCCTTATTTTGTCAAAAAAAGGCCGTTTAAAGGGTCAAATCGCTCCCTGAAGTTTTTAGGGATTTTTCCAGTTTTTTCAGTTTTGGAGTTTTTCCACATACCGTTTAGGCAGCTCCTCTTCTATGATATTTGGGTGCATTAGGTAGTGTAGGGTCAGTCCTAAGTCAGTTCAAGTAGGATTAGTGCTCATAACGAAGTACAGCTTATAACCCCATCCAAAATTCCTTGTGCCTTTTTTTCCATAACCGTGAACCATACCCACAAATATCCAGTAACTTTGTGTCTTATACGTACCTGTGATTTCTGGGAATTCAAGTTCGAGTCTTTGATTCAAGGTAGAGGAGTCATCATCAGTTCTGCCGTGGATTTGAGGTTTAGAGATATATGTTACAATTCCGAGAGTATTGAGTGATATACACGAGAGTATTGAGTGATATACACGAGAGTATTGAGTGATATACACGAGGGTATTGAGCGACATACACGAGAGTATTGAGTGATATACACGAGTGATAGTGAGGTTTGTGAGGCTACTTGTTTTTCTTTTACGTTTGCTCGTTTTGCAGGTACAATGTCAAACGGAGGAGACGATTCCGGTGGTGATCCTCCTAAGACGCCTTGGGATGCTAAGTTTCACTTTGATGCCATGGCTGCCCACTTTGAGAGGAGGAACCGATTACTTGAGCAGAAGATGGACGACACATTTGGCAAGTTGATGCAACAGTTCGAACGCCTTGAAATAGTCGGTCGGCAGCCTGAGCAACAACCAGAGCCGGTACGCCGTGAGCCAGTACGTCGTAAACCTCTACGCCGCCAGCCTGAGTTAGTGCAAGAGAATGGTGCTGATGAGTACGAGGGTGATTTTGACGATTATAGTGAGGGATCAGTGGCTGAAAATGAGCATCCATGGAGACGTGATCGGCCACGTCCACCTCCGAGGCGTACTTTTCGTGCCAATCACAACCGACATGGAGGGGCAGATAGCTTGTTGAATAATATCAAGACAAGCATTCCTGAATTTGAGGGGTTACATGAGCCTGACGTGTACCTCGATTGGGAGAGGAAAGTCGACAAGATCTTTGAGTGCTATGACTTTCCAGAGTTGAAAAAGGTTCAGCTTGCATCGTTGGAGTTTAGAGGATATGCAGCCTCATGGTGGGAGAATCAGCAAGAGAGGAGACGCCGTGACAGATACCCACCTATAGACACTTGGCAAGAGATGAAGGACGTTATGAGAGGACGTTTCATCCCGGTACACTATGAACGAGAGCTTGAGAAGAAATTGAACAGAATCAAGCAGGGAACTCGTTCGATTGAGGAGTACCACAAGGAGCTTGAGACAGCTATGAACTGGGTTGGCAAGGAAGAGACATTGATTGCCACAATCAATCGGTATGTTGAGGGGATGAACCCAGACATAGCTTGTGAAGTAGAGTTGAGGGACTTCGCCAGTATTGAGGCTATGATAAACTATGCCTCAATTGTGGAACGGCAGCTTAGAGAAGGACGTAGGAGATCTGCCTTTTCGACCCCAGCACGAAATTCTTGGGTCCGAGGAGGTGATGCGCCTGCACCGAGTGCATCTGCGTCGAGGTCAGCCCCTACACGTCCTCAAGGTCAGTCCACGCAACCCGTTCGCCGTTCTGAGCAGAATACTCCACCGGCACCGAACCGGAATGCTCCGACTCGTCCTGCACCCTCAGGTCAGCCTTCGAGTGGCAGCACTCCAGGAAGAGCACGTGACGTTCAGTGTCACAAGTGCAAAGGATGGGGACACTTTCAAGCTCAGTGTCCCAATCGCAGAGTTTTATTCATCACTGAGCAGAATGAGTTAGAATCAGCTAGTGAAGAGGAAGTTGATGAAGGAGAAGACGCAAGGGTTGCCGATCAGTCCTTAGAGCAGCCCCTAGTCAGCACTCTCTTTGGTGCAATTGATGTTGAGGATGAGCAGCCAAAGCCAGCTAACGTCAGCCTTGTTTCGATCCGAGCGTTGAGCATTATTAGAGACGAAGAGCAGAATGATCAGCGGGAGAACATCTTTTACTCACGCTGTTCGATTTAGGATAAGGTGTGTTCGCTCATCATTGATAGTGGCAGCGTTGTAAACGCCATCAGTCAGTATGCAGTTGGAAAGTTGGAGTTGGTCCCACAGAAGCATCCGAAACCGTACCGATTGCAATGGTTGACAGACAGAGGCGAGATTCGTGTCGGATATCAGGTACCTGTCACCTTTTCAATTGGTCATTTTACTGACACTGTTTTGTGTGACGTCATCCCTATGGAGGCGGCACATATTTTGCTTGGTCGTCCTTGGCAGTTCGATAGGAAGGCGATACATGATGGATTCGCCAACACTTATGTCGTGACTCGAGAGGGACGCACCACCAGATTGTGGCCTTTAGCGCCTAAAGATGTGATTGAAGATCAGAAACGGATGCAGGAGAAGTTCAAAGAAGAGAAAGAGTAACGTGCAGAGGGCAAGCGACCCATTCCATCGGGACAGGCCACTGTGGAATCTCAGAGTACTAAGGGCACCAAGGGCCTTTCTAAGGCTAAAGCTACCCACGTTACCACTTCTTCCACTTCAAGTGAGAACAGTTCTGAAGCGGTGAACCGAAACCTGTTCATCAGTATAAAGGGAGCTCAGAAAATTGTCAAAGCAGGTAATGCTGTCGTTCTGGTTAATTTTAAGGTTGATGATACTTCTGATGTTGTTATTACTTCTGTTTTGCAGCCATTGATGGAGGAGTTCACAGATGTCTTTCCAGATGAGATACCAAGTGGTCTACCACCAATTCGGGGAATTGAGCACCAGATCGATTTTCAGCCGGGAGCAGTTCTTCCGAACAGACCAGCTTACCGCACCAGTCCCGAGGAGACAAAGGAGATTGACCGTCAGGTCAGGGAGTTACTGGAGAAGAAGCAGATTAGAGAGAGCTTATCACCGTGTGCAGTGCCCGTAATCCTCGTCCCAAAGAAGAACAATGAGTGGCGCATGTGCATGGATTGCCGAGCTATCAACAAGATAACGGTGAAGTATCGTTTCCCTATCCCTCGATTAGATGATATGTTAGATGAATTATCTGGAGCGTCTGTCTTTTCAAAAATTGATTTACGTTCTGGTTATTTTCAAGTGAGAATGAATGAGGGAGATGAGTGGAAAACTGCATTCAAAACGAAGCATGGATTGTATGAATGGCTTGTGATGCCTTTTGGCCTTACAAATGCTCCTAGTACGTTTATGCGTCTAATGAACCATGTTCTGTGTGAAGTCATAGGGAAATATGTAGTGGTCTATTTTGATGATATCCTTGTCTATAGCATGAGTGTTGAAGAGCATTTAGGCACCTTAGGCATGTGTTTGTGTTGCTGCGTGATGCGAAATTATATGCTAATTTGTCTAAGTGTTCCTTTTGTATGGATGAGGTTATATTTCTTGGCTTTGTTGTTAGTAGTCGTGGGGTTGAAGTTGATAGGACTAAGGTGAAAGCCATAGAGGAGTGGCCAACGCCTAAGTCGTGTGCTGATGTTCGGTCTTTTCATGGTTTAGCGGGCTTTTATCGTCGTTTTGTGCGTGATTTTTCCACTATAGCAGCCCCTTTGACTGAATTGACTAGGAAAGATAGGAAGTTTGAGTGGGGCAAAGCCCAAGAGCATGCTTTTAACTTGCTGAAGTCGAAATTATGTAATGCTCCTGTGTTGGTTTTGCCTGATTTTAACAAAATGTTCGAGATTGAGTGTGATGCCTCTGGTATAGTGTTGGGAATTGTTAAGGACTAAATTGTTAAGGGGGAACTTCATGGGACATTTGATAAATGAAGTCATTTGTTTTGATTAGATCCCAAAACCCCAAGCGTCCTTTTCCCAAGCGACCCATTTTGATGTAGTTAATAGGTTAGAATTTTCCTAAGCCTACATTGTTAGGATGGCTCTTTTATTTTGCTTAGATTAGGCTTCAAAAGTTCAAGTGAAGGCCACTCGCTTGAGTGTGTTTTTCAAAGCGAAGCAAGTCAAGCAAGCTGGAGTGAAGCGTGCCGAAGAATAGCGAAGCGAAGCGATCGCTACAGTAGATTCAAAGTGAGTCTGCCAAAGTGAAGCGAAGCGAGCGCTACAGTTCAAAGCAAAGCGAAGCGAAGCGAGCGCTACAGTGGAATCAAGTGAACCCACTAAAGCGAAGCGAAGCGTGCACTACAAAGAAAAGCCGAAGCGAGTCAACGCGTGTCAATATTCACTTAAAAAGTTTCTCGGGAAAATTATTCCCAAGTGACTCACTACAAATTTGACTGCAAAGCGACTCACTTCAGAGCGGCCACTACAACTTCAAAGCTAAGCGAGCCACTACCTACCAGAAAGCGACAGCACAAATTCCCGCTCCGAATTTGAACTCCAGTCAACTGGAGATCTCCGCATTTATTACGAGATCTCCACGTGTCGAAAGCGGAGTGGAGCAGAGGAGTTGACTGCCAGGCCGACAAAGACGCCGCAACAGTACTGGGTCGCTCCAGTTACTGTTACACTTGGAAGTTAGCCAATTTTGGCAAAATGCCAAAACTGCGCGTCTGCAAAAGCTACTGCCTGCGCAAGTACTGTCGAGAGGAGGAGGGACAAGGCCACCAACCAAGCAACGGATCTCAGCCAACCCTCCGCCTATAAATAGTGAAGGATGAAGACGTGAAGAGGTAGAACACTACTTGAGCATTCGAGCGCATACAGCAAACAAACACTCCCCAGCTTTCTAGCAATCTTCGAGTCTTTGTTGTCAAGTGTTCTCCGAGTTTCCAGTTCATCGGAACTCGTCTTCACAGCCTTCACACTTAGATTCTAAGCCCACTTCAAATATCCAAGCTTAGAAGAAGAACTCTAGCCAATCTTTGCACTCACTGTAAAGAGTTCTTCATAGTGTGTCGTCAACCAAAAACCCTATACTTCGTCTGTTAGGTTTTGAGTGTTGTCGTTAGGTTGTTCAGATCTAAGGCCCTTCTTTCATCGATTGAAGAAGCCTCGATCGTAGAGTTGAGATCCAAGCTTACACTTACATCGTTTGTGTAAAGCTCGATCGAAGCTAGGCTGTAAGGAGAGCCCGTAATCTCCCTGTCCGTCTGACTGAAGCGAGTGAAGCTTCCAGTCTTTGTTAGGTTTGTGTAGTGAACCCGCAATCACTACGTCTGTCGTTTGATCTAGGCAAGTGAAGCCCGATCCCGACCAGGTTTTTGAAGGACCCGTAACCTTCAAGTTCTTGAGTGAAAAGAACAGTTGCCGTCGTGCAACAAAGTGGACGTAGGAGCGTTATCTCCGAACCACTATAAATCTCTGTGTCGTATCTCTCTTACCTTAATCTCTTTACAGTATTCGATTATCCATTGCACGTGCATATAAACAAACTTAACTTGGATTTTCAATTACTTAGGAAAGATTTTAGCTCACCAAATTCCGCACAAAGAGTAAAGTCTCACTCTTGATCAAGCTCTAAGCTTAGGTCAAGAGATTCGTGATTGCTTTCGATCTAGCCCTCGGTTAGGTCTTAGTATTTCCAAGAGCACTTTACTTTATACTATGAGTTAAGGAATTGAAGTTGAAAAACTTCAAAATACGTATTCACCCCC
This sequence comes from Thymus quinquecostatus, assembly GCA_024222315.1. Classification (NCBI taxonomy): domain Eukaryota; kingdom Viridiplantae; phylum Streptophyta; class Magnoliopsida; order Lamiales; family Lamiaceae; genus Thymus; species Thymus quinquecostatus. The sequence goes on along the minus strand of CM044176.1, from coordinate 21,442,401 downwards.
CCCCCCCCCCCCCCCCTCTACGTATTTTTCCTATAGCAAACCGGGACCAACATATAGGCATTGGTGCTGTTTTGATGCAGGAAAGAAAACCAGTTGCATTCTTCAGTGAGAAGTTGAACGGTGCAGCCCTTCGGTATTCCACATACGACAAGGAGCTGTACGCGTTGAAGAGGTCTTTGGAGACTTGGAAGCACTACCTGAGGCCAAAGGAGTTCGTGATACACACTGATCATGAGTCCTTGAAGCACCTGAAAGGGCAGCAGAATCTGAATTCACGCCATGCCAGGTGGGTAGAGTTCATCGAGTCATTCCCCTACGTGATAAAGTACAAGAAAGGTGAAGAGAATGTTGTTGCTGATGCTTTATCGCGCAGGTACACTTTACTGTCTGTTGTGCATGCCCATTCCATAGGATTCGAGCATATTAAGACATTCTATGAATCAGATTCGTTCTTTGGTCCTATATTTACATCTTGTATGGCTAAGTCTAGGGCTATTGATTCATTCTATGTGTCTAATGGGTTCTTGTTCAAAGAATTGAAGTTGTGTGTGCCTGATTGTTCCATGCGAGAGTTGTTGGTTGTAGAATCACATGCAGGAGGTTTGATGGGTCATTTTGGTGTGTCCAAAACATTGAGTCTTTTGCATGAGCATTTTTATTGGCCTCACATGAAACGTGATGTGGAAAGAGTCTGTTCTCGTTGTATTACTTGTAGGAAAGCCAAGTCTACGTCTAGTCCTTTTGGGTTGTATACGCCTTTGCCGGCACCGTCGTCCCCTTGGGTTGATATTTCCATGGATTTCATACTTGGTTTGCCTAGATCTAAGTCTGGGAAAGACTCTATTTTCGTGGTAGTTGATCGTTTTTCCAAGATGTCACATTTCATTGCTTGTAGAAAAACTGATGATGCTGTTAACATTGCCAATTTGTTCTTTCGTGAAGTAGTCCGTCTGCATGGTGTTCCTAGAACCATTGTGTCTGATAGGGATGTCAAATTTTTGGGACATTTTTGGCGTGTTTTGTGGGGAAAGTTGGGTACCAAACTGTTATTTTCTACTGCTTGTCATCCACAAACAGATGGACAAACTGAGGTAGTTAATAGGACAGTAGGCACTCTACTACGTGCTCTTGTTAAGAATAATTTGAAATCATGGGAAGAATGCCTTCCATTTGCTGAGTTTGCTTATAACAGGGTTGTGCATTCTTCTACCCATATGTCTCCATTTGAGGTAGTTTATGGATTTAATCCGTTAACTCCCACGGACCTTTTACCTTTGCCTACTGATCATCTTTCGAGTTTGCAAGGTTCTCGTAGGGCTGAACAGGTTCGGGAGATGCATGAGAAAGTCAAGGCGAGGATTGAGCTTCAAGGTGTCAAGAACGCAAGAAAGGCGAACACCCATCGCAAGCAAGTGTTGTTCAAACCAGGTGATAAGGTTTGGATTCACTTCAGCCCGGGCCGTTTTCCTAACTTGAGGAAGTCGAAGCTAATGCCTCGTGGAGATGGACCATTTACTGTGGTTGCACGTGTCAATGATAATGCATACCGAATTGACCTTCCAGGTGAGTATAAATGTTCGTCAACTTTCAATGTTTCTGATTTGTCTCCATTTCCTGTAGATGATCGAGATGGTGAGGAGGACTTGAATTCGAGGACCAATTCTTTTCAGCAGGGGGGGAATGATGAGACTGAAGCTAGCATTGGAGAGTTGAATCCGGATTTGCAGCTTAATGGACCAATGACAAGATCGAGAGCTCAAAAGCTTCAAGGATATTTGCAGTGCTACCTTCAACACAAATTGGAGGATGATGGAGTCGGATTTTGTCAATACAAGTTGGTGAACTTATCAAGCGTTGAAGACGGAGATTCGGAGGCCCATCAAGGATGAAAGGAAGACAAGCCCGTTATTTCAGATTTATTATATTTGTTTGGGCTTAAACTTTGTATTTTATTTATTATGAATTTTCGAGATTTTCAGGCCCAATTACTTAGTAATTTCGGCCTAGCTTCTTCAGAATTAGGGTAGTATTTATGTGATTTTCGAAATTAACATTGGACAGACTTGATTGAATGAAAACAGCTTTTACGCTAATTCTCTTGTCTCATAAACTGAAAGTTCTTGGTAGAGTTTGTTGTTTGGCGACCTCAAACTTGAATTCAATCGATTCGTTCGTGATATCTCGTAGTATCCGGGTTAATCGAGCCACGAAGATTGCTGCACAGGCGCGTTTCGAATCCTTGTAGATTCGAGGTTCGTTTTTGGTAATTTTCACAACCTTATTTCGTTTCTTTTGTTTCCAGCCATCATAAACCGTCTAAACATCATCAAAAATCATTCCCACCGTCCCTTACCCATCCCTTAAGCCTGAATCCAGTTTATTTATTTTCAGATCCGTTTTTGGAACCCTAAAACGACCTGAAACTGACCACCGAGCCAAACTGAAATCCACCCGTGCGATTTTGCTGAATTTTGGATATTTTGTTCCTAACCCTAGGTTGTACTTCGTGTCCAAATTTGAGCGTAATCCGAGTTGTTCTGCTTAGGTTTCTGTTTTTACCTATTTCGTGTATTCTAGAGTCGTAGTCGGGGAGTTTGTCACATTCGTGGATTGGGTTGAATCAGTTGCTAGTTGGCGTGTGTTTTCGTTTCCGTAGCTTCCGCATAGCGTGATCGCATCACCTCCACTGGGCATGGGATCCATGGCGCTCACCTGCAATTAAGCCAATTTTGGTACCCAAATCAACTTGGGTCCTTGCAGGTTAGCTTTCTTAGGTACCCACACTTGCTTAACTCTCCTTTGAGTGTTCGCTTGTGTTTTAGTTTCCTTGGCCTTACTAGCTTGTGACTTCTGCTTGGACGCAGCTTCACAGGTGCAGCAGTGTGTGCATGAGGGGAAGCGACTCGCTTGAGACACACCTATGCTCTTGCCTTTTTGCTTATATCCTGAAGCGTCTCGCTTCGGATTAGCCGTAGGCTTGGAGACTGACTTAGGGTTTCTAGTCTTGGCAAGCGTCTCGCTTGGTTTCTTCTACGCAGTCTGATAGGGATTAATATCAGCCTCACTATGTAAATTCACATCACTAATAAAAGCGGATATTAGCCTAAAGAGCTGTAGGGAACTTTCTGAGATCAGGAAGGATCAAAGGATCTGATCAGCTTGTTGGGGTTGTTGTATACCTAAAGCAAAACCGGTTGTTTTAGTGGTTACGACACAGGTCCACTGTTAACAATCCCTATCTGGAAGAATATGTTTAAGCAAGAATAAAGCCCATTATCTCATGTTTTAGACCACGTGTCGATCTGAGTTCGGAGAGGATCACGAAGGTCGTTAATAATGATGAGATATAAACAGTTCACAGTCGAGACAGCTTGGGCTGAGCTGTCGGTCTTGACTGCAGCTTAATGGTAGTGATGAGTCCTAATCACTAATTATGCTGGTACGGTGGAACGTATTGAAGGATCAACAGAGATAATGCTCTTCTGATACTGACCCTATATCAGAGGTGATATAGGTGAAGAGCTATAGATCTCAGGCTCTAGCTCGATCTTAACCTTGGTAAACTATTAGATGTATATGTATTCTTCGATGTTACTTTGATTTACGAAGATATGAACTTCGTTAGTTCATCTAAATCATGTCGTACTTTGGGTAACACGAAGATGCATAGTATGTCTAATAAGTGTTATCAATAAGCCGTGTCCTGTGTGAGTGCAGGCTGACGTTATCCCCTCAAGGGAGTTCACAATGTTTATTATACCAAGTCATGCATGCTGATTAAGTTCAGGTATAATAATGAGGAGTGAACGGGTACTACCTGAGGAATAGATGTTAACAATTAGGAGCAGTCATGGTAGCTCCAATTGATTAACGGATAAGGAGGTCTTAAACACGGGGGTCGAACTATACAAAATACCTACCCAATCTACATAATTGGGACAGTGCGGTGATTCAGCTATGACACTTTAGTGGAGTGCGTCATAGTTCTAATTAGATACATGTTCAGGGGTGGACATGGAAATATCGAATTAGATAAGGCCCAACTCTGTCTGGTATCCGATCCCTAGGATGGCCCAAACAGACCTCGGGAATCGATCTAAATAGTATTATTGAGTTTGGACTCAATAATTGGACTCAGGCCCAGTATATGATATATATTGGATTTATATCCTATGAATGGATATTAAATATAATTAATTTAGATTTATATCTTGTTGGATAAGATTAAATCTAATTAGTTATTATTTAGTTATTCAAGGATAAGATTAAATCTAATAAGATAAGATTTATTTAATTAAATCTTATGGGGATAAATATCATATATAAATATATTTTGTATATATTTAGTTATTTATTCTTCTACTGATATTAGAATAAATTCTATTTGTTAGAATTAATTCCGGATATTCAGTTGCATAACAGAACAGATTAATTCCTTATTAATTCCGTATTAATAAAGGAATAAGATTTGTAAGTTATGGAATGGAATAAATATGGGATATGGCAAAGATATGGTTGGAGATAAATAAGGAATCATATCTCCTTATTTATGAACCATATAAATACTCTCCATGTCTCTCACCTAAACCCTAGTTCTCATAATCTGACCTAGCCACCAGAATTGTGTTTTTTGTGAGATTGGCGCAGAACCCTAAGGGCGAGAGAGAGAGAGTCGGCCGAGTATGAGTGAGGGAGATCGAGGTTCCAGTGATCTCGAGACGCCCACCAAGTCTCGGATTTCAAGGTGTGGGATCACATCCTAGAAGATCAGAACCGTAGATCGATTAGACACGACTCAGATTGCACGTTCTTCATAATCAAGGTATGTACTCGAACTATTGCATGAATTTATGTGCACGATCGAATCAACACATCCGAACCAAGATCTGGGTCGGGGCGGCTTTCAAGCAGCCGTTTCCCAACAAGTGGTATCAGAGCCCGAGGTTTCTGGATCGGCTCTGTGTTGAGTCGAATTTAATGTTCATGCATTCGAGTAATTATGATTATGTGTGCATGCTGCTGTCCGGGAAAATTATGTGCGTTGTTTATCGTTTTTCGATTTATCGTTGTTCGTTTGTTTTGAATCGGCGAGATAATAAGGTGCCGATTAGAATAGGATTCGTTTTTCTTGTATTTTTCGATTTTCGTATTATATTGTATGCTGTAAATCGGAAAATTGCTGAGGAACGAGGTCCGAGGAACGAGCAAGAGACGAAAAGGAGACGACGGCCGCAGGCGGCGGCGCGTCGGACGCACGACGGCGGCGGGCGGCGTAATCTGCCTCGGTTTAGCACCGCTGCTCCTCGTCGTTTTTCATGGCGGCTGAACCCTAGGGTTCATCCTAGGGTTCAGGCAAGCCGAAGACGAGAGGCGGCCGTGGCAGAACCGGCGGCGGACGGCGGAACGGGCGAAGGCAGCGGCGGCGATGCGAAACCCTAACGGGTTTGGGCTCGTGCGCGCTGCTGGGCCTGAACCGTGGCCTGCCCGACGGCCCACCAAGTCTCGGATTTCAAGGTGTGGGATCACATCCTAGAAGATCAGAACCGTAGATCGATCAGACACGACTCAGATTGCACGTTCTTCATAATCAAGGTATGTACTCGAACTATTGCATGAATTTATGTGCACGATCGAATCAACACATCCGAACCAAGATCTGGGTCGGGGCGGCTTTCAAACAGCCGTTTCCCAACACAGCTCCCGTGAGCATCTGGGGTAATCTGAGGATCTGTCGAGGTCCTAGTGGTGCAGAAGCCGCAGGCATCTGTAGAGGCTTATGGATCTGCACAACACGTCGTCCGCGTGACTCTATACGCTCTAGAGTAAGGACCACCAAATTGATGACGGGGAAGAGTCTTGTCCCCATGGAAATTCCTTTAGAGTCCTCTTTTAGCATGAATGCTCACTTTTTCACACTTCCTACCTCTATAAATACCGAGTAGTTGTACAGCTCACGATCATCATGGTAACCACAATCACAACACAGGAACACATTCACTCTCTTACGAACAAACACGCTCCTTAGCGAACTGTTCCATCCAACTCCATACTCTCTCTCTCTCTTGAGCTCCTCCGAGCTCAGGTAAGCCAAGGCAGGCCAAACCTTCTCCCGGGAAGTCGGAGTTCACTTTCACATCCCTCTATTCTTCTCGATGCAGGGAGGAACCTCTTTCTTATACACATCACCTTGAACTTAAGGTAAAACCCTCATCACTGGAAGGGGAATGAGGCTCGGAGTTCCTTGCCTCTCGTTTCTCCCCTTCTCCTACCTTGTTTCTTCATTATATGCTTATATGAGTATAAAACTCCATGAATCTTGCTAGTTTATGGCTAAACATGCCTTGTATGCCCTGCTCATAGTTCGACTATTATTTATCAATCACTACGCGAATTATGCTCTGTTAAAAATACTCATCTATGGTTCTATACATACATGAATCTCTTGCTCTTTACTGCTTTAACGCTTTACCCATAAATGCTCTTTGCAAAACATGATGAATAATACTCTAAGTTGTTGTGGATCTCAAACCCGGATCTATCAACTGCGCCGTCTGTGGGAAGTCCTTGAGTTGAGATGTCGATTTCCCCTGCTTCTTATGTAAAATTTCAGCTCGTTGTTATAATGTTGTGTGCGATTTCCCTTTATTATGTCCTTATGTGAAGAGTATGAGGAAATCTGATGTTGTATTAAGTGGGAATGCTGTGTTTGTTGCTTAATCTACAAAAACTGCCAATGTGCATACCACTGCCTGATACTTGCCAAAGCCCTCTACGATTATGAGCTTTTGAGAATGGTGTGATTCTAGGATTACGCTTCCGCTGAAACGGAAACTGTGATAAACATGTCGGTTGAGAGAAAACTTGTGTTTTGAAAGACTGATTTTCTTTCCTTGAATGTGGTTGTTGGTCCCGGTTTGTTAATAGGGGAAATACGTAGAGGAGGGGGGGTGAATACGTATTTCAAGTTTTTCAAATTTTACCCTTTAACTCAGAGTGACAAGTAAATAGCTCGCTTGACACTTAAGACCTAGCTGAAGCTAGATCTACAGTACGTAGCATGCCTACTTGACCGAAGTAAGAACTTGATCAAGAGGGAGTCTTTACTCGTGTATGCGGAAATTCGGTGAGCTAAAATCTTTCCTAAGTAATTAAAGAATTCAAGTTTGTTTGTTTAGATGCACGTGCAATGGATAATCAAATACAGTAAAGAGATTAGGGTTAGAGAGATACGACACATAAATTTATAGTGGTTCAGAGATGAAGCTCCTACGTCCACTTGTTGCACGACGGCAATTGTTCTCTTTACTCAAGAACTTGAAGATTTCGGGCTCTTCAAAAGCCTGGTCAAGATCGGGCTTCACTTGCTTGGATTCGACGATAGACGTAGTGATTGCGGGTTCACTACACAAACCTAGACAAGACTGGAAGCTTCACTTGCTTCAGTCAAACACAGATAGGGAGATTACGGGCTCTCCATACAGCCTAGTTTCGATCGAGCTTCACACAAACGATGTAGGTGCAAGCTTGGATCTAAACTCTATGATCGAGACTTCTTCAATCGATGAAAGAAGAGCCTTGGATCGAGACAACCTAACGACGACTCAAAAACCTAACAGACAGAGTTTAGGGTTTTTGGTAGACGAACACACTATGAAGAGCTCTTTACAGTAGATGCAAAGTAGGCTAGAGCTCTTCTTCTAAGCTTGGATATTTGAAGTGGGCTTAGACTCTAAGTGTGAAGGTTGTGAAGACGAGTTCCGATGAACTGGAAACTCGGAGAACACTTGGAAACAAAGACTCGAAGATTGCTCAAAGGCTTGGGAGTGTTTGTTTGCTGTATGCGCTCAAATGCTCAAGTAGTGTTCTACTTCTCTTCGTCTTCATCCTTCACTATTTATAGGCGGAGGGTTGGCTGAGTTCCGTTGCTTGGTTGGTGGCCTTGTCCCTCCTCCTCTCGACAGTACTTGCACAGGCTGGCTGCTTTTCAGACGCGCAGATTTGGATTTTTGCCGGAAATGGCTAATTTCCAATTTCAACAGTAACTGGAGCGGGCCAGTACTGTTGCGGCGCCTTTGTCGGCCTGGCAGTCAACTCCTCTGCTCCTCTCCGCGTTCGACACGTGGAGATCTCGTAATAAATGCGGAGATCTCCGGTTGACTGGAGTTCAAATTCGGAGCGGGAATTGTGCTGTCGCTTTCTGGTTGGTAGTGGCTCGCTTCGCTTTGAAGTTGTAGCGTCCGCTTTAGTTGAGTCACTTCGTAGTCATTCTGTAGTGAGTCGCTTCGGGAAATAAAGTTCCCTAGTGACTGCTTTGGAAATTGCTGACTAGAGTTGACTAGCTTTGACTTTAAACTGTAGCGCTCGCTTCGCTTCGCTTCGCTTCGCTTCGCTTCGCTTCGCTTTGGCAGACTCACTTTGAATCTACTGTAGCGCTTGCTTCGCTACACTGTTCTTCGGCACGCTTTACTTCAGCTAGCTAGACTTGCTTCGCTTCGAAAAACACACTCAAGCGAGTGGCCTTCACTTGAACTTTTGAAGCCTATAATCTAAGCAAAATAAAGAGCCATCCTAACAGAGTAGGCTTAGAAAAATTCTAACCTATTAACTACATCAAAAATGGGTCGCTTGGGAACAGAACGCTTTGGGGTTTTGGGATCAAATAAAAACAATAGAATATCCCTTATAGGTTCCCCCTTAACATGTTGTTCTTAACAATTCCCAACAATTTCCCCCTTTTTGATGATGCCAAAACCCAAAGACTTAACTTTATCGAAATCTAGTCTATCCAACCGTGGAAGGAACTTCAAGCAACTGCTTCCTTTGCAGCTTCGTTTGAATTATAATTTTTTTTTTAAGTTCCTTTCCCTTTTTTTTCGGTTAAATTTTGTTTGAGTTTGTAGCAAAAAGTAAAGTCATTCACAAAGCAAGTAAATGACACATTTTGACAGAAATTGAAATTTGGATAAATGAACATTAGTTCACAAAACATCAAGGGACTTGAAACTCAAAGGTTTCCGGCAATCCCTTCCCTGTCATCCTCCTTCTTCTTCTCTTCTTCCTCTTCCTCCAAGTCCTTCGCAATCATTTCTTCAGGAATAGTGTATGCACTGAAGACCTTCACTTCTAATGAGCCAATATTGTGGATACTTGGCCTCCTCCAAGTCTCCTCCAGTCCGAAGGCTTCATCTACTTCTGCATCGATGACGCTACGATCGGGGACGCATGTACCGGGTAGGAAGGGCATGGGGAATTCCTTCTTAGCTGGTACCTTGATGATTAGAGGCATGGGCTCTGCAAGCTGTGCAAGTGAGAAAGCCTTCCGCCTGAACTTCTCATCATATGCACTTAGAAAGTTATTGAGCGCGCTGATCCTTGAGCATTCAGTCTGCAGTGGCACTACCTCCCAATAGTAGTATGGTTTGATAAACTTTTCTTTGTAGTGTAGCCACTGCTCAAGTAACTCGTCCGGGATGAACTGCTCAATCTCACGGGCATCAGGGTGCTCATTTCTGCGCACAGTCAACTCTTCTTCCGACCGGCTGGCCATCTGTGCCATGATCGCATTGAATTTCTTTCCTGACTCGCCACTCCAGATAGGAAGCTTCTCATTGAGTCGCTTGCGAATGTAATTCTGTTCCTCCTTGAGGCGGTAGCGGCCAGATTCAATCATCTCTTTCGTAGTCGCATGGCATGTGTCGATCATAGCCTGAGCTAGGCACGCTTCGGACTCCTCCGGCATGAACGGAACAAAGGCGCTATGAACTAGAGCGGACTGGATGAGTCTCACTTCATTGAAGTGTTCCTCGATCCGGCCGTCTATCACTTGGAGTCGCTTTGCCTTTATTCTCCTCTCCTTCTCTACTTCGCTCCTTCCTTCCTCTCCTCTTTTCCTTCTCCTTTCTTCCTTCTCTGCCCTTGTAGCGACTGCTTGCTTGACCTTTTGGCGCTTGGCCGCTAGGTCGTCTCCTTTTGTCTCCGGAGCAGTTCGCTTCAATGGTTGCTTCGGTGGTGGGGGAGGCGGCATGTCCACCTTTGAAGTGCTTTAAGGAACGATTGCAGACCAAGTGGCTCCTACGGTCGTTGTAGCGAGCGCGGCAGTTGAAGCGGGCGTGATGGCTGAAGCGGGCGCTTTGGAGCCTGAAGCACCTGCAAGTGTTAGTCTTTTTAGGTCAAACTGGCGCTCCATCTCCCGAGCCATGGCCGCATCCGCCTCCACTTACTTCCGCCTTTCCTCCTTGGTTAGCACCGTCACTGGAGGATGTCGAGCAATAGAAGAGGCAAGCACTTTTTCTTGATTCGGCCTCCTGGGCTCCTCGGGCTTCTTCATCAGCTCCTCCTCCGTGAGCTTTTCTTTGCCTTTCTTTGCAAGCTTTGCCTCCTCCGCTTCTCCAGCACCACTGCCTCCTTCAATCATCCTCTCTACTCCAACAACTCCACTTTCTCCACCTTGTAGCTCCAAGAAATTGGCATCTTTCAGTACAATTCCTCCCCCCTTTTTGGCTTCATCACTGCCAGGGGTTGGAACGATTGTTTTTCCATCAAGAGACTTCCGAAGTTCTTCGACCTTATCAAATACAACATGGAGCATCTTTTCAGCACGTGTCGCGAAGACTTGCTCTTCCGACAATACAATTTCAGCTGTTTTGATGGAGATTTCTTCCAGCAAGTATTCGCATTGCTTCTCTCTCTCTCTGACTGAGGCCATCGGCTTCTCAATTGACTCAACGTTCCCAATCTCTGAACGAATGTCTTTGCGCTCTTCCTCGATCGTGAGATTGAGGAATTCTTGAGAAGCTTCAAGTTCGGCTTTTGCCGTAGCCAGAGCACTTTCTTGCCTGTTGAGAGTTGTGCGGAGCTGGGCAGCTTCGATGATCTTCTCTGCTAGCTTACTGGCATTTTTCTGCGCTTGATCGATCTGCTCATCTAGTTCTGCTTTCTTCAGATTGACTGAGTCAATCTCTTCGGCTTGAGCAGCTATTTGAATTGCAGCGCGGGACAGTCGACAATTCATCATCACCATTTCTCCATCCTTATCCTCCACTGCTCTAATCATCTTCTCAGCATATTTAGAGACTTTCTCCATCTCTTCCTTGTGACTTGCGATCAGAGCAGTCTTCTCCTTCTCCAGACTCACCATCCTGCTGTTCAAGTCTATCAGCCTGCTTCTTTCGGCATCAAGCAGCTGTTTGAGTTCAGCAATGGTCTTTTCTTGGTCTCCGACCAGCTTCACTTGAACCTCTAGAGCCTTCTCCTTCTCTTTCAGTAATCCTCCCGTCTCTTCCACCTTTGTCTCCAGTTCCCCCTTTTTCTTGTCAAAGTCTTCACGAAGACACTTGACCTCCTCTATCCTCTTCTCCAACTCCATCTCCTTTTTGGTGATCTCGCTTTGCAGACTCGAGATCTCTGCTTCTTTAACTTCCACCTCCTCCGCGTGCTCCCTCATCAATTTTCTCTCGTGGATGGTTGGGGTGCGCTCAGGGACTATAGCTTCCGGATAGGCACGCTTCACTTTAGCGTCCAGCTTATCCCAGAAGCTGGTTCCGGTGAGAAATGCATGGAAGCCATTCTTACCGATGAAGTCCAGGAGCTTCCCTTCCATTTGGATAAGATCGTCCTTTGAGAAGGCATCCAGGAGTTTAAACACTTTGTAATACTCCGTGCCGCGGTATGTGACGTACGTCAAGAAATTGACAACCTTGGTGAAGAAGTCGTCTGACATAGGCACCGAGGGATAGCGGGTTCTGATGGTTTCAGCTGCCTGCTCTCTATCTCTCATGTATCTTTTGAAAGCATCAACTTGGGTAGGGGTTTTGGAGATTTGGAATTGAGGAATAATGGATGTATGGGCGGTATCGGCTGTTGCTGCCGATGTCGAAGGGGATTAGGATGGTGTGGCTTCAGGAGTTTCAGGGATCAGAGTAGGTTCTGTGGCTGGCTGGGTTGGCTGGGATTGAAGAGGTTGGAATGTGGTGTAAGCAACAGATGGATCTGTGCTGAGGAATGGGACAGTAGGGATATGGAAAGAAGATGCAGACTCTTCTTCCTGGGGAGAGAGGGGGGTTGACAGTGTAAGAGGTTGGTGGGTTGATGAGGCTTGTGGTTCTGGGATTTGGATAATTTGTAGTGGGGGAGTTTGGGCTTTGATTGGTGAAGGTTGGGGTTGAGTAACTTCAGTGTCCTCAAGCGGCTTCTCCACCGCATCGCTTTCTTGGACAAGTGAAGTGACTCGCTTCATCTTCTTTTTGCCTCGCTTCGGCGCGGCTCGCTTCCCGGGTGAAGCGACCTGCCTAGCTTGGCTCACTTCAGCCTGCCTTTCGGCAACTGGTCTTGCTACGGGCACTTCAACCTCGAGAAGTCCCAAATCTATCAACGTATTGGTTTTCCTCCACTTGTCATAGAAGATAGATTGTTTGTTGTATACAGCAACGTCGGAATCCGGCCACACTTTGCCCGGAAACTTCTCCTTCAAGACAACAGACAGTCTGGAGAAAAACTTCAGCTTCCCCTTGCGGAGAATCTGATCGGTGCTCCCTGGCACGAACGCAAAATCCTTGGCAGCTTCGTGGATTTGGTTGAGAAACCAACCATGCCAGTTAAAATTTGTTCCAGTGAGGCTGTCGACGATAACTGCGGTGGCGATCAGCTTCGTCTCCAAGAGAGTATCTAGAGTTCCAATGTAGCATGCGACGCTTTTCGAGAAAAGTTCACAGATATGGTTGAAGGGGTCCTTCAGGCTTGAACGGATACTGGCCTCCTTGAAATTTGGATCTGCTCCGTCGGCTGCAAATCGGCCATATTGAACTCCGGCCGAAAGTCCCAATTCCAATAGAGTGTCTCCTCCCTCTCTCGGCAAGTTGAACGCACCGATGAGTTCGCTCATATCCACCTCCACCGGCTTTCTCGTCTGTGGATCTGTGAACGAAGATGTATTTTGCTCCTTTTTCAAGTTTAGCAGGAGCTCACCCACCGCCTTGGCCAGAATTTTTGATGGCACTGTTGTCACGAACTTCCATAGACCGGCCGTGGTCACGGCTCTACGGAAGAATCCATCCTTCTCGATTAAGGTTGGGTCGAGATGAGGCTCGACGTTGATATGTTTGTCTACCTCTGTGAGAAACTCCTCCATCGTCTCAGTTTTCTGCTTCTTTCCCATGGTTTAGAATAAGAGATTTCGAACGGAGTTTTATCGTTTAAAAAAATGGTTGAGACTCGTGAGTTGCAGATGTTGCAGCTCTAAGCACTAGAATGGCAATTTTTGAGGGCTGTGAAAGGTTCTGCAGTTCAGCGAAGTCCCATATATATAGAATTAGGTCTTGGCTGACGTGGCAGGGGTAAGACGGTAATATCGCGGTAAGTCCTGTAGGTAGGCGGCGGACGTGCGGTGATGGATCTGATGTGTCTGGCGTCATCACAGTAAAAGTGAACCGCCACTTGCTCGGCGTCTCCACATGGCCTGCTGTGATTGGTTTGTCTTATACGGCGTCAATCCAACGACTATGGATTGAGGACTGTTGAGATTCGACGGTTGGATCTTTTCCGACTTTTCCCGCTTCGAATTCAAAGTGAATTCCACGCGCCCGTTCTTTTCGCCAGTACGTGAACCTGCATTAAATGCTCGGCAGAAAGTGAAATTTGCACTCGAGTGCAGGCAGCTCATACTCGCTTCGTGCCTGCTCGCTTTGAGTTGGGCCGCTAGGTCTTGACTCGCTTGAGAGGCACTCGCTTGAGTGACTGTTCCGCACTCGCTTGCGATGGCTAGCTTTGAGTGACGTAGCACTCGCTTGGCCATCTGAAGCGACTGAAAATAAGAAATTGAATTTCTTTGCTTAATTTTAAAATGTTTCTGACTTACATACTTCGAGGATAAACAAGAATGTTTTCCTCTTAGTATTTGTGTCAGATTCTTTTCATATTTTCCACATAGTGAGTGAAGGTTTCTGGCACGCTTCAGCTCACTTAGTGTACTTAAAAATTGAAACGCTTACCAGTCAATCTCACTTCGTAGGAGATTGATACCACTTATTGAAGACATCATTTGATTTGAACTTCAAGTTGTTGAATCCACTTGTTGATGAATGCATTTGTTGATTCGCTTTGAAGTTTGTTGATACCACCTGTAGAGTACTTCATCTTCTTGGCATTCATCTTCATGGCATTCATCTTTCTCTACCAATTAGAGAGTCCTCCATCGAAGTGAATGGGGGAGGAAATGAATATAGTACACAAGCTTACTACAACCCAGAGGGGAGCTTCACGTAAGTATACATATTCACGACGAATGGGGGATGAGTACAAGTCCTTATCTCAGAGCAGAAATGGACAGGATGACAATGAGAATGCTCTGACAAGACAATCTCATATTTTACGCAGAAGCATGTCACCAGCCCTGCAACCTTTTGTAGAAAAAGGTAAACCTTCAAGCTTCCTCCTATAAGCTACAGAATGAACTTGCGATCGACTCGCTTTGACCCAAGTTAGGGCAAATTGAAGCGATGCAAAATTCAACGTGGGGGAGAAATGGATAGACATCCGGCAGCTCAACTCAATGAAGACTGAGTAGAGAATGAACATTTATCCACGATGAAAGGGATGAGAAGACTTGCTCCTCTTCGGAGGAAAGATGGGAAGAGGACACAAGGTCTAGGTGCCAGCCCTGCCTAAGCTTTCACCATTTTTACGTGGGAAGGCCCGATACAAGACCCCACAACCGTTACTAGAAACGGAACTTGCGAGTATTTATACCCACTCGCTTGGAATCCTAGGCTAGGTAGCAGCTTTCCTTGCTCGCTTTGGAAGTAGCCTGCTCCGAGAGCAAACAATAGTTCCCCCTTAACCAATGGCTTAACAATTCCTGTAAGCGGGTAGGGAACGTATTCCAACACTCCACCTTACTCCACCTTATTTCTCCTTCTTCAAGCGAGTGAGATTTTGAAGTGACTCGCTTGGGTCGGTGAAGATCCGAAGCGAGTGACGCTACGAAAAACTAGCGACCACTCCTTCGTGCATCCTGGATCTAGCACTCTTCACCAGGTTCTAATAACCCTAATTCCATGCATAGCTGATTGAAACGAGACTCAGCTAGAGGCTTTGTGAGGATATCTGCTCGCTGGAGATCGGTATGAATTTTCTCGAGCTTGATATCCTTCTTCTCGACATGATCACGAATGAAGTGATGTCGGATTTCCACGTGCTTGCATCTGGTGTGTAGCACTGGATTTTGAGAGATGCAGATCGCACTGTTGTTGTCGCAGAATATTGGAATTTCATTTGCTTCAACATTGTAGTCCTTCAACTGCTGACGAAGCCATAGAATTTGGGAACAGCAGCTTCCAGCGGCCATATATTCGGCTTCAGTCGTTGAAGTAGCTACACTCGTCTGCTTCTTCGAAAACCATGAGATCAGCTTGCTTCCTAAGAACTGACAAGTGCCCGAAGTTGACTTCCTATCAATTCGGCACCCTCCATAGTCAGCGTCTGAATATCCAGTGAGCTCCAAATTATCCTCCGTTGGATACCACAGCCCCATATTGACAGTGCCCTTCAAATATCGAAGAATTCTCTTGGCAGCTTCAAGATGGCTGTGCTTGGGGTTGCTTTGGAAGCGAGCACAGACTCCAACTGCAAAAGCTATATTCGGCCTACTTGCAGTGAGATATAGAAGGGATCCGATCAAGGCTCGGTAGTCTGTAGCATCCACAGACTTCCCATCTATGTCTGGCTCCATCTTCCAGTTCGTGTTCATCGGAATCTTCACAGCTTTGGCATGCTGAACACTGAACTTGGCAAGCATATCTCTTGTGTACTTCGCTTGATTGATGAAGATACCATCATCCTGCTTCTTCACTTGAAGACCTAGAAAGCAGCTCATCAAGCCAATCATTGACATCTCATATTTGGTTTTCATAAGCTCTCCAAACTTCTCGCTAAGCGACTGGTTTGGTGATCCAAATATGATGTCGTCCACGTAGATCTGAACCCATAGCATATCATCTCCATGATTGATGGTGAATAGGGTTCGATCTATCTTCCCTTTGTGGAATCCATTATCCACTAGGAATTGAGACAGGGTATCATACAAAGCTCTGGGAGCTTGCTTCATCCCATATAGGGCTTTCTTCAAGCGATACACCTTATCTCCTTGCTCTAAACCCGGTGGCTGCTCCACATACACTTCTTCCTTCAATTCACCGTTGAGGAACGCGCTCTTCACATCCATCTGATATACTTTGAATTTCTTGGCCGCTGCATAGGCTAGAAATAGTCGGATCGCTTCAAGCCGTGCCACTGGAGCGAAGGTCTCATCGAAATCGATTCCTTCCTCTTGGCAGTAGCCTTTAGCGACTAGACGCGCCTTGTTCCTCACAACGTTGTGGTCCTCGTCTGTCTTGTTCTTGAACACCCACTTGGTGCCAATCACATGCTGAAATTTGGGACGATCCACGAGATACCATACGTCGTTTCTGGTGAACTGGTTCAGCTCTTCTTGCATGGCAATCACCCAATTGGAGTCGGCTAGGGCTTCCTCCACGCTTGATGGCTCGATGTTTGAGAGAAAGCAACTGAACATGGCACTTTCTCCAAACACTTGGCTTCTGGTCACTACATCCTTGGATGGATCTCCAATGATTTGACTAGGGGAGTGATCTTTGAGCCACGCACGCTTGGATCCGCCAGCTTCATCTTCATCTTCTTCCTTGTCGCTTGCTTCAACATCTGTAGCGACTGAATTGGGTGCTTGACCAGCACTCGCTTCAGAAATCTTGGGGGCAGCTTCGATTTCTCCTTTGGGATTCTCCTCGCTTGAGTCTTTGATCTCATCATCTTCATCGAGCATGTCCCAAGTGAGTGGATTTGAGGGTTCCTTGCTTTGATTCTTTTCATTCGCTTGAGCCTGTTCCTGTGGAAGACTTAAGGAAGATTCATCAAATACGACATGGGGTGATTCCTCCACGATTAGTGTTTTACAGTTGAACACCCTGTAGGCTTTGCTTGATATAGAATATCCTAATAATATTTCTTCATCAGCTTTGCTTTCAAAGGCTTTCAACTGCGACTTCCCATTGTCATGGATGAAGACCCTACAACAAAAAATATGGAAATAATATATGGTAGGAATTCTCCCTGTCCATATTTCATATGGTGTCTTGTCGTGCCATTTGCAGAGAAGCGTTCGATTCTGCGTGTAGCATGCTGTATTGGCAGCTTCAGCCCAATACTTCATCGGAAGCTTCGAGTCTGCAATCATGGTGCGAAAGGCTTCTTTGATGATTCGATTCCTTCTTTCAGCAACTCCATTCTGCTGAGGTGTGCGTGCTGATGAAGTTTGATGTGCTATGCCATGCTCCGTGCAGTAAGCTTCAATGGTAGAGTTTAAGTACTCTGTGCCTTTGTCGGAGCGAATGGTCACAATTGCTTGATTCTTTTCCACAGCCAATCGCTTGAGTAGTTGCAGTAGCTTGATCAGTGTCTCCTTCTTATTGAAGAGAAATACAACCCAAGTGTAGCGAGAGAAGTCGTCGACTACAACTAGAGTGTACTTCCTTCCATTCACACTAACTGGAGTGACTGGACCAAACAGATCCATATGAAGCAGCTCAAGCACTCGCTTTGATGAAGCTTCTTCGAGACTGGCGAAGTGCTTCTTCATCTGCTTCCCTCGTTGGCATGGTGAGCAAGGATGGTCTTTGATGAAGACTTCATTTAGTATGCCTTGCACCAAACCCTTTCGAGCTAAGCGATTGATGGCTTTGAAGTTGAGATGGTTCAAGCGTCTGTGCCATAGCCATCCTATTTCTGTAGCACTCCTTGCTAATAAGCACGTCTCCTCTTTGCAGCTGTCCCATTGTGCGATGTAGACATTCCTTTGTCTAACTCCAGTGAGCACTATCTGGGACGTGAGCTTGCTCTTCACAATGCACTTGTTGGAAATAAATTCCACCTTGTATCCCTTGTCACAGAATTGTGAAATGGATAACAAGTTGTGCTTGAGTCCTTCCACGTAGGAGACTTCTTCAATTGTGAGCTTTCTAACTTTCAGTGCGCCGTACCCTTTGGTGCTTCCTCGGGAATTATCACCAAAAGTAACGTGTGGACCCTTCTTCTTTATGTAGTCGTGAAGTAGAGCTCTCATGCCGGTCATGTGTCTTGAACATCCACTGTCCAAGTACCATACTTGTTGACCCTCACTTGGCATGGGATCCACGGCGCTCACCTGCAATTAGACAGATTTTGGTACCCAAATCAGTTTGGGTCCATGCAGGTTAGTTCCCTTAGGTACCCACACTTGCTTCACTTTCTTATGAGATGAAGCTTGTGTCTTGGGCTTCTCGACCTTCGAAAACTTGGTGTACTGCTTTGATGCAGCTTCACACGTGCAACAGTGTGTGCAAGAGGGGTAGCGGCTCGCTTCAGTCCTACCTATGCTCTTCCCACTTTGCTTGTATCCTGAAGTGACTCGCTTCGGATTAGCTATGGGTTTAGAGACTGACTTAGGATTTCTAGACTGTCGAAGCGGCTCGCTTGGTTTTCTCGAAGCGGTCCAACTAGGGTTTTGACCCTGACTCGCTTGAGTAGCCTTGGGAATCTGAAGCGACCTAGTGGAAGCTTCAAAATCTTCCCCCTCAACATTAGTCCGGTTGGACCATCTCCAGTCCGGATAACGTGACACATAGACATTACTCCTTTTCTTGAAATGAAGATCCTTTGTCTCTCGTGTCTTGGCTTGAGACTTAGAAGCTTCAACATTTTTCCCATTACCCTTTGATTGGTAAGCTTTAGCAGTTTGAGCTCTAGGGAATGTTGAATTTTGCTTGCCCTTAGTTTCTGCCCTTAAAGATACAGACATCTTCATTGGCTTCCTTTTAGGGTTCTCAGCCACTTTGCCTTTGTCTTTGTTAGTGGTCGCTTTGGATGCAGTGGGCAATTCCAATGTGACTAATGGTGTGGTGTTTGAAGCACCAACAAAGACAGTAGGCTTGGAAGGTCCACCCTCATATCCGAGTCCTCCCTTTCTACCAAAAGGTAGAAGTGAGCTCTCTAGTGCCTGCCTAGCATATGAAGCTTTGTTCAAGTTGGCAACTAGCGCGGATTGGGTTTCATACCTTCTTTCCAAGTTTTGATGTCTAGCGAAGAGATCCTCGAACTTACTAGTCATAGCCCTTAGATTAAGTTTGACTTGGTCAAGTTCAGTGGCTAGCTTTCGGTTCACCTTCTCGCTTTGAGACATAGCTTGCTTCAACACTTCGTGGTCGCTTGACAGTTTAATGTGCTTGTCAAGCAACTCACTCTATGTCGAGGAATTAGCTTCCTCTTGGTGAGTGTGTGCGAGTGTAATTGAACTAGGTGATGGATAGATGAATACCTCTCCAGTCTCTTCGTCGGTGAGCGCCATGAGTCCTAGATCCTCTCCCTCACTGGAGTTGGGATCTGTGAATGCATCCGAGTCGCTAGCGATTTCTTCAGTTGAAGCGACCAGCATTTCACTCGCTACGAGCGCTCGCCTTGGAGCATCCCTCTTCGCTTTAAGTTCCTCTCGCTCCTTCGCACTCAGCTTTGGGCAATCGGATTTGTAGTGGCCCATCTTGTGGCAGTGATAGCACTCCACCTCCATCATGTCCCTTGAGATCGGCTTGGTCGTCTCTTCTCTCTTCCCTTTTCCTTCTCGAGCATCAGTGCTCATCCCTTTGTACTGCTTGTAGAATCTTTTGTATTTGCCCACTCAAGAGTTCATCTTGTTGAAGTTCTTGGATAAGAACGCAACATGTTCTTCCAACTCTTCCCTCGTCATTTTTGCTAGCGACTGGTCGCTTGGCCCTTCAGCAGCTTTGAATGCTACTCCTTTTGATGTCGTGGGAGCTTCATCCTCTTCGTCGAGGTTCATTCGATTTAGATCGAATTCATGAGCTTTAAGTTCGGAGAACAGCAATTCTGGCGTGAGCTTCGTCAGATCCTTGGTTGCTAGATAGAGCTCTTTCATGGTCTGCCCTTTGTTGGGAATTGTTAAGAACCACATGTTAAGGGGGAACCTATAAGGGATATCTTATTGTTTTGATTTGATCCCAAAACCCCAAAGCGTTCTGTTCCCAAGCGACCCACTTTTGATGTAAATAATAGGTTAGAATTTTTCTAAGCCTAAACTGTTAGGATGGCTTTGTTTTGCTTAGGTTTAGACTGCAGGAATTCCATGTGAAGGCCATTCACTTGAGTGAGTTTTCTAAGTGAAGCGAGTCTACCAAAGCTGAAGTGAAGCGTGCCGAAGCCAGCGAAGCGAAGCGAGCGCTACAGTGGAATCAAAGTGAATCCACGAAAGCGAAGCAAAGCGAGCGCTACAAAGAAAAGACGAAGCGAGTCAATGAGGGTCAACACTTACTTAAGAAGTCTCTCGGGAAATTTATTTCTCAAGTGACTCACTACAAATATGACCGTGAAGCGACTCACTTCAGAGCGGCCGCTACAACTTCAAAGCGAAGCAAGCCACTACCTACCAGAAAGCGACAGCGCGACTCCCGCCCATATTTTGAACTCCAGTCAACAGGAGATCGTAGCATTAATTACAAGATCTCCACGTGTCGAAACCGGAGTGGAGAGGAGGAGTTGACTGCCAGGCCGACAAAGGCGCCGCAACAGTACTAGCTCGCTCCAGTTACTGTTAGCCTTGTAAGTTAGCCAATTTTGGCAAAATGCCAAAAACTGAACGTCTGAAAAGGTGCCAGCCTGTGCAAGTACTGTCGAGAGGAGGAGGGACAAGGCCACCAACCAAGCAACGGATCTCGCCAATCTCTCCGCCTATAAATAGTGAAGGACCAAGACGTGAAGAAGTAGAACACTACTTGAGCATTCGAGCCTACTGCAAACAAATACTCCCAAGCCTTCGAGCAAATCTTCAAGTCTTTGTTTTAAGTGTTCTCCGAGTTTCCTGGTCATCGGAACTCGTCTTCACAACCTTCACACTTAGAATCTAAGCCCATTCCATATCCAAGCTTAGAAGAAGAGCTCTAGCCATCTTTGCACTTACTGTAAAGAGCTCTTCATAGTGTGTCGTCGTAAACCAAAAACCCTAAATCTGTTCGTTAGGTTTTTGAGTTCGTCGTTAGGTTGTTTCGATCCAAAGCTCTTCTTTCATCGATTGAAGAAGCCTCGATCATAGAGTTTAGATCCAAGCTTGCACTTACATCGTTTGTGTGAAGCTCGATCGAAGCTAGGCTGTAAGGAGAGCCTGTAATCTCCATGTCTGTTTGACTGAAGCGAGTGAAGCTTCCAGTCTAGTTAGGTCTTTGGTGTGAACCCAGAATCACCCAGCGTTTGACAGATCCAAGCAAGTGAAGCTCGATCTTGTCACAGGCTTTTGAAGAGCCCGAAATCTTCAAGTTCTTGAGTGAAGAGAACAGTTGTCGTCGTGCAACAAAGTGGACGTAGGAGCGTTTTCTCCGAACCACTATAAATTTTTGTGTCGTATCTCTCTAACCCTAATCTCTTTACTGTATTTGATTATCCATTGCACGTGCATCTAAACAAACATAACTTGGATTTTTAAATACTTAGGAAAGATTTTAGGTCACCAAATTCCGCATACACGAGTAAAGACTCCCTCTTGATCAAGTGCTCACTTCGATCAAGCAGGCAAGCTACGTACTGTAAATCTAGCTTCAGCTAGGTTTTAAGTATTAAGTGAGCTCTTTACTTGTTACTCTGAGTTAGGGGATTTGAAGTTGAAAAACTTCAAAATACGTATTCACCCCCCCCCCCCCCCTCTACGTATTTTTCCTATTAACAAACCGGGACCAACACACTTCCTTGTTAGAGCTCGAACTATCTTCAGGTTCACTTCCTTGTCTGTGAGTTGAAGGAACCATATCTGATCGGTGAAGATCGGTTCGCCCGAGGATCTATTTCGGATATCTAACTATCGAATTAAACCTATCATGCTACTATGAATTTAGTGCGGAATCATAGGGGGTTTATAGATCGATTACCTGAAGAAGTAGAGAACTCGCGAATAGAACTTCTGATCTGTATCCCTGCTCGATTCTGACGTTGGATGGACAACGAACCTCGGAATCAGCCACGGAAAACGGGATCCCCACCGAACTGCTCTGCCCGGCCGCGCGTCTCTCACTCTCTAACCCTAGCCTCCCTTTCTTGTTCAGAATGTTTAAGTGCACTCGATTATTCTGATCATTAGGTTTGAACAAGACCTTGAGGGGGTATATATAGAGGAGACCAAGTGAGACTTGGGCTTAAGTTGCAGGCCAGGCCTGCAACACATGGACTAGCCGTCCATAGCAGTATTGGCGCCCTCACTGGGCCCAATTAAGTGGTGGCCCACTTATTCCTTATACTGTGGCCTGTTGAGCTTTTTGGGCTAGATCAGGGATCTACTAGCTGGTAAAACCGAGGCCTCCCAATGGCTAAATTCTCCATACTCAGCCCAGAGTATAATTTAGTCCACAAGTACTAAAACATTCCACAAGAGTAATAGTACTGAATTACCTGTTTTACCCCTGTTGAGTTCAGGGCTAGTATTAGACTTAGCGACCCCCATATTTAAGATATCCCACATCCGTTGATTAACTTAGAGCTTCTGACTGCTCGTGTTATTCAACTTCTTTTATTCCTGAGTAGTACCATTCATTCCTTACTCATCATACCGGAATTTAATCCACCTGCAGGGTTTGGTATGATAGTCCTTAATGAATTCCTCAGGGGATGTGATCAACCTGTTCTACCAGGATATGGTGCTCTGTTGCAGTTACACTAAGAGTCGTACTAATTATAGTTGCTTCCCAAGATACGGAGCATATTGAGTTACAAATGCTCTGAACTCTCACCCATGGTAAATCAAAGAAGTAGACTATAACTATACACCCTTAGGACTCAACTAGAGTTAAGGTTCATCTTAAGTCACCGAGGTCTTGATTCTTTCTACATTCGGTCAGAATAGAAGAATACACCTCACCGTGATCCTATCAGTACACGCACGTACTAGTATAGACAAGTAGCCAAGACAAGCTACCTATGCAGCCTATACTACAACCTAAACCGACAGTTATATCCAGAATTGTCTCGACTGTGATACCCTTTTATATCTCGTGAGGAACCGGCAACTATGGTCTCCTGTGATCTACAACACACCATAAAGCCTACAACTTTGAGATAATGGATAGATGTTTGATGCATAGATAACAATTCATACTTAATCAGATAGAAGATTGTTAGTGGCTATGGACAACACATGCATACAAGCTAAAAGGCCTGCTTTCTAGTATACAAATCCATCAATCTCCCACTTATACTAAAGCAAACTTTTAGTATATCATGTGACAAATAGGCAGTGTCTACAATCTAGCATCTATTACACATCTTCTCCCACTTATACTCAAAGTTTACTAGTATGGGAGGCGCTCCTTGTGCATAGATCCGCTAGATCTACCGTTGAAGGGATTATCTCAACTTCCACTTCTCCTCTTTATACGATTTTTCGTATAATATGGTACTCTCTATGTTGTTACTTGCCTTGTGAGCTCTGTGTTCCTTGCAGTTTGCAACTGCTCCAACATTATCACAACACGGTGTGATACCTTTGGGCAAACTGGGAACCAGATCTAGCTCATCCAGGAAGTTCAGGAGC
Organism: Thymus quinquecostatus; assembly: GCA_024222315.1. Taxonomy (NCBI): domain Eukaryota; kingdom Viridiplantae; phylum Streptophyta; class Magnoliopsida; order Lamiales; family Lamiaceae; genus Thymus; species Thymus quinquecostatus. The sequence continues at coordinate 21,418,775 of CM044176.1, read as the reverse complement.
TTCACAACCTTTTTGTGGCGTTACAAGAAGCCACATACTCGGCTACATGGTAGATTCTCCGTGACGCCCTCCCGCGTCACACCCTTCCAAGTGATAGCTCCACTTCCCAAGGTGAACACATAGTCCGAGGTAGATTTCCTCTCATCTCAATCACAGCCTGGAAGTCTGAGTCCGTATACCCTATCGGGATCATCTCATTGGACTGATAAACAAGCACATGATCTCTTGTCCTCTTGAGATACTTCAAAATGTGCTTAACAGCCGTCCAATGTCCCTGATCAGGGTTAGACTGATATCTTGCCATCATGCCAACGGCATAGCAGATATCCGGTCTAGTACACAGCATTGCATACATGAGACTTCCAACCGCGGAAGCATACGGTATAGTCTTCATGCCCTCTATCTCCTCTTGTGTCTTCGGACACATGTCCTTAGATAGAGGTATGCCATGTCTGAAGGGAAGAAAACCCTTCTTGGCATTCTGCATGCTGAAACGGGCGATCACAGTATCTATATATGAAGCTTGGCTTAAGCCTAACATCCTCTTACGGCGATCTCTGATCACCTTGATCCCTAGGATGTAACCTGCTTCTCCCAAGTCTTTCATCTAAAACTGTTCAGACAACCAATCCTTTACGCCTGATAACACGTTCACATTGTTGCCAATGAGAAGTATGTCATCTACGTACAGCACCAAGAATACCACGCTTCCGTCCGAACTGAGCCTGTAAACACAGCTTTCGTTTAAGCACTGGACAAATCCATAGGATTTAATCACTCCATCAAAACGAATGTTCCAGGACCTGGATGCTTGCTTAAGTCCGTATAAGGACTTCTTGAGCTTCCATACGAGATGCTCCTGGCCATCTTTCACATAACCTTCTGGTTGGCGCATATATATGTCCCTACCTTTTTCAAGGTACCCGTTCAAGAACACAGTCTTGACGTCCATTTGCCAAACCTCTAGGTCTAAATGTGCCGCCATGGACAAGAGTATTCTGACGGACTTAAGCATAGCAACCGGCGAAAATGTCTCATCATAATCGATTCCCTCTTTCTAAGTGAATCCTTTCGCCACCAATCTAGCTTTGAAGGCTAAAACCTTCCAGTCAGGTCCTCTCTTTCTCGTGTACACCCACTTGCAACCGATGGGTTTTACCCCATCCGGCAGCTCCGCAAGGTCGTACACGTCCATGTTAACTATGGATTCTATCTCCGAATCCATAGAAACTCTCCAGGAATCTGCATCCTCGTCCTCCATCGCTTCCTTGTAAGTCCAGGGGTCGATCTCATCATGTTCGATACCCGAGAGTAGTTCAGTGGATTCTCCCACGAACATGAAACGGTCCGGTTGACGAACAACCCTCCCACTGCGACGAAGCGATGGTGGAGATACAGCATCGGATAAGGGTGCAGTTAGTGGTATAACCTCTTGTACACTCGGCTGTTCTGGAATACTGGCTACTGCTGATGCTCGCAACTCATCGAGCATTATTTCACTTCTTGACCGATGGTTACTAATAAAGTCCTCCTCTAGGAATCGGGCATTAGTGCTCACAATGACCTTCTGATCCTGGGGACTATAGAAATAACCTCCTTTCATTCCCTTTGGATATCCTACAAACAGCCTAACCTCAGTCTTAGACCTCAATTTGTCGGCCTCCTTAGTCAGCACGTATGCTGGACATCCCCAAACCCGAATATGACCCAAGCTGGGCTTACGCCCTGTCCATAATTCGGAAGGAGTTTTAACTGTCGACTTTGTAGGTAGTAGATTGAGGAGATAACCTGCTGTTTCCAAGGCATATCCCCATAACGAAATTGGCAAGGATGCATAGCTCATCATCGATCTCACTGTATCAAAAGAGTACGATTCCGTCTCTCAGCTACACCGTTCTATTGGGGAGTACCAGGCGTAGTTAACTGAGATGAAATCCCATTTTCTGACAAGAAAGTTCAAAACTCAGTTCCGAGGTACTCGCCACCTCTATCAGAGCGAAGTGACTTGATACTTCTACCCGTTCTCTTCTCCACTTCCGCTTTGAATTCCTCAAATTTGTCAAAGCACTCGGATTTCTTGTGGAGCAGGTAGATGAAACCGTATCTCGAGTAGTCATCGATAAACGTGACGAAATACTCGTAACCTCCTCGAGCTTGAACGGACATCGGTCCACACAAGTCAGAATGAACCAACTCTAAGAGCTCTTGAGCTCGATATCCTATGGACTAGAAGGGTCTGGTCACCATCTTTCCTTCCAAACATGATTCACACGTTGATAAAGGTTCTATTTGGAAATCCAAAACACCTTCTTTTATCAACCTTTGAATCCTCTTTTGGTTGATGTGACCCAATCGTAGGTGCCATAATAGAGTTTGGTTCATTAGAGACGGATTCTTCCTCTTTTTAGTATTCAATGATGAGGAAGCATTATAAGAAGAAAAATCATTCATAGGACAAGTAATGGTATAGAGAGGCCGGGACAATGTGCCAAAACTATAACTTCATTGTCTTTCATTTCATGATAGAAACGCCTCTATCTAAAACATCTGAATATCCGTGAAAGTTTCGAGACCGAAACCAAGTTTCGCCACAAGGCAGGCACATATAAAATGTCTCTCAAAACCAAAACATAACTATCAAATGATAAATGAATGTCTCCAACTGCGACAGCTGCAACTCTCGATGCATCGCCCATGGAGATGGTAATCTCGTCATCACTCAACTCCTTTATCCGCAGAAAACACTGCAAGGTGTAACACATATGATCAATTGCTCCCGTATCTACTACCCCAGCCTGGGTAGAACATGCAGTTGATCATTTCCCAGTATGACATACCAAAATTCTTCTTCTTTAGAGGGCAGTCAGCGCCTTCCAGTGTCCTTTCTTGTTGTATATGAAGCACTTGCCCTTCCCCTTTGGCCTTTCTTGCCATCGGTAGGCTCAACACCTTTATCTTCTTCCAAGCTCTTGTTAACTTGCTAGTGTTTGTCACCTTCTTCCTCACTTTCATCTTTCGATGCCGTCTGAGGAGCAAACATAAGCACACAAGCTTCTTGACTCGCAAGTTCCATATCATCCAATTTCTAGAAGATTTCCAGGAGTTCTGGGATTTCTGCAATATCTGCCAAGTGAAAACACAAGGCTTGCAACCCTGGCATCAGAGAGTATTTGACTAATCTTAGTCGAATCGTTACTCTCATGCCACAACATGTGTAACTCTCTATCTTCAATCGATGAAACTAGAGCTTTCAGATAAGGTGCAGTGAGTACTAACTTGTACTCTTCATCAACAAGGACAATATCGAGATTTATTCCTTCACTCCAAACAGTTGGAATCCGTAAGAGGACTCGAAGCGAGAACATTTATCAACGGGCCTAAAGTCATATCTGATAAAGCAATAAACACGTAGACACTCGTAAGAATAGATCATGCATCAATTCGTAACGAAAATTATTGTAACCTTTTGATAAACCAATAATTTCGAAACCTTCAACAGCCCAAACAATGCAGATCGCAAGCCACGTTCGTGTGGACGTTTACGCTCCCACTGTTCGACCAGAAACTCGGATCTTTAACTCTACTTATCTTGCCAACCTATCCTTATGGCAAATAGAGCTAATAGTTGAACCTTACTAGACCATATTAGATTAGAAAAGGGACTCCGTTGGGGAGTTGTATTCTAATTAATATCTAAGCTTTTAACTACAATCTTAGCCTAACTCGGAAAAAGCACTATTTTCCTTAAGCTATCTTTGTTCAAAAACCAACTCCAGAGAAAACCGTAGTTACTATTCCGAGCAAGCCACGTTAGTGTGGACGTTTACTCAGCCGAGCAAGCCACCGTAGTTACTATTCTCATTTTGGTTAGAACATTTTTGTTAAGAAACCCTAAGTCTGGCGAACTCGTCCGATACGATGTGCAAGCCACGTTCGTGTGGACGTTTACACACTCGCACCAAACTTCACCTTAAGGTCAGTTGTGGAGGTCTTAACATTTTCTATACCAAAAATGTTTTTATCTGCTTAGTATTTTTCTTTCAAAAGGTTGTCGACATGCTCGATCACGTTGTCACATAATCCTAAGCATAATTTTCTAAACGCAGCAAATAAACCATCCTCGCAGAAAATTAAAACATGCTTATATTGACAATCCTAAAACATGCTCGACTAAGCGCAATTTAATCACCTCGACAGGCAAAACATGCTATAATAATTTAAATTGCATCCATAGCATACTTAAGAAAAACGAGATAAAAACAAAAATAAAACTCGCTTTTCGTGGTGTGACGACCCGTCTAAACTATTACATGAAATAATAAAATCCGAAACAGGCTTCGGTCTTGAATAAGTCCTCCGAGTTGATCTCCCGTTTCTCCCCGAAAATAAATAAATTAATTAAATAATTTATTCTCTAATTTTCGTTGCCATTGGGCTTCTCTGACCGAGATTGGGCCCACACCACGTGACCCAAAACTCTCGAAAAAGCCCAAACCGCGCTCGTTTCACTCTCATGGGCCCACGAACCCGAAACCGAACCTAACATGGCCCGAATTCGTGACTGGGCCCGAGCCCGAACGCTGGAGGCAGCCCGTAAACGCGAACGGGCCGGGTTGGAAACCCTAGGCCCGTCCATGAGCTAGGGCACGGGCGCGCAAGGCTGCCTGCGCCGCGACCGACGGCGTGAGGCGCTGCCGCCGGCCGCCTCCGCCTCCCTAGCGCCGCTGCTACTGCTGGACGTCGTTCCCTGCCGGTGGCACGGCCGGCAACCCTCCCGGCGAGGCTCGCGGCGTAGAACCCTAACTAGGGTTCTGCCGCGGCACCCCTCACCTCGCTGCCGCCGTTCCAGCCGCCGGCGACTTCCGCTGCGGCTCCTGCTGCTGGTGTTGATGTCGCCGGTGTGCTCCGCCTCCCTGGACGCTGCCTCCGCCGCCCTCGCCGTCGCCTTCAGCCGCGTTAACCCGCGGTAGAAACCCTAACGGGTTCTGCCGCCGCTGCTGCCCGCTCCGGCGCCGCCCGCACCTGCCGTCGACGATGGCGACCGCGTGGAGTCCGTCACCGGACTCCGTGGTTGCTGTCTCCGGCTCCCATGCTGGCTGCAGAGACTGCCGCAGCGTCGAGCCCTAACTAGGGTTCCGCCGCGGCTCTCCTTCGCGCTGTCGTGCTTCTCGCCGCCGTTCCCAGCCTGCTCCGCCTCCCTCCGACGACGTGCAGGCTCCAGTAGCCTGCTGGAGCCCCGTCGATCACCGGAGATGAGGGAGACTCGCCGTTGGGCGACTGCACGCGCGTGTGCGCTGGCGCGTGTCCCTCACGCACCGCCGCGTGCGGCGGTCGTCCATCGGTGTTCGTCTCGATGTTCTTCGCGTTCTTCGTCTCGATGCAGCAGATACAAACGAAAAACAAAAACGAATATCTATCTAATCCTATTCTAGATCGCACCTTATTATCTCACGATCAAAAATTACATAGATTGCCAAAACGGCCCCGAAAAACGACAAACACCACGAAAAGCGACATCCTAATCAATCTAACATGCATAATAATCGATAATTACTCAGATAGAGCCGAAAATCTGATCCAGGGCTCTGATACCAACTGAAGGAACCATATCTGATCGGTGAAGATCGGTTCGCCCGAGGATCTATTTCGGATATCTAACTATCGAATTAAACCTATCATGCTCATATGAATTTAGTGCGGAATCATAGGGGGCTTATAGATCGATTACCTGAAGAAGTAGAGAACTCACGAATAGATCTTCTGATCTGTATCCCTGCTCGATTCTGACGTTGGATGGACAACGAACCTCGGAATCAGCCACGGAAAACGGGATCCCCACCGAACTGCTCTGCCCGGCCGCGTGTCTCTCACTCTCTAACCCTAGCCTCCCTTTCTTGTTCAGAATGTTTAAGTGCACTCGATTATTCTGATCATTAGGTTTGAACAAGACCTTGAGGGGGTATATATAGAGGAGACCAAGTGAGACTTGGGCTTAAGTTGCAAGCCAGGCCTGCAACACATGGACTAGCCGTCCATAGCAGTATTGGCGCCCTCACTGGGCCCAATTAAGTGGTCGCCCACGTATTCCTTATACTGTGGCCTGTTGAGCTTTTTGGGCCAGATCAGGGATCTACTAGCTGGTAAAACCGAGGCCTCCCAATGGCTAAATTCTCCATACTCAGCCCAGAGTATAATTTAGTCCATAAGTACTAAAACATTCCACTAGAGTAATAGTACTGAATTACCTGTTTTACCTCTGTTGAGTTCAGGGCTAGTATTAGACTTAGCGACCCCCAGATTTAAGATATCCCACATCTGTTGATTAACTTAGAGCTTCTGACTGCTCGTGTTATTCAACTTCTTTTATTCCTGAGTAGTACCATTCATTCCTTACTCATCACACCTGCAGGGTTTGGTATGATGTCTTTAATGAATTCCTCAGGGGATGTGATCAACCTGTTCTACCAGGATATGGTGCTCTGTTGCAGTTACACTAAGAGTCGTACTAGTTATAGTTGCTTCCCAAGATACGGAGCATATTGAGTTACAGATGCTCTGAACTCTTACCCATGGTAAATCAAAGAAGCAGACTATAACTATACACCCTTAGGACTCAACTAGAGTTAAGGTTCATCTTAAGTCACCGAGGTCTTGATTCTTTCTACATTCAGTCAGAATAGAAGAATACACCTCACCGTGATCCTATCAGTACACGCACGTACTAGTACAGACAAGTAGCCAAGACAAGCTACCTATGCAGCCTATACTACAGCCTAAACCGACAGTTATATCCAGAACTGTCTCGACTGTGATACCCTTTTATATCTCATGAGGAACCGACAACTATGGTCCTCTGTGATCTACAACACACCATAAAGCCTACAACTTTGAGATAATGGATAGATGTTTGAAGCATAGATAACAATTCATACTTAATCAGATAGAAGATTGTTAGTGGCTATGGACAACACATGCACAAGCTAAAAGGCCTGCTTTCTAGTATACAAATCCATCATGAGTTCCTTCCCAAGTGAGTTGAGAGTTGCAGTGATGTTGGTAACTCTCAGCTCAAAGGTGTCGATGGATTCTCCAGGCTTCATTGTCAGACCTTCAAACTCCCGCATTTGTACGGCGAGTTTGTTCTCTTTGATTTTGTCTGTGCCTTGAGAAATGAGAGCTACGGTTTCCCACATCTCTTTGGCAGTCGCGCACTTCCTAATTCTTGGTAGATATGCGTCCGACACGGTGCTCTGCATCGTGTGGCGTGCGATCTTGTCGAGGTTGGCGACCTTGAAGTCATTTGGAGTATACTCATCCTTATCCTTTTCCACGTACTGTTGACGAACGTGGGCTGGACGAGCTTCAGCGGCTGGAACATCCACAAATATGGCTTTCTTGATCTCGATTGGTCCGTCCTCAATGACCTCCCACATTCGGTCATGGATGGAGCATAGAAAGCTCTCCACACGGAAGCTCCAGATCTCATAACCTTCGATAGAGAACTGTGGAAGACTAGAAGCATTCATGGTAAACAGTTAGTAGCAATGCAGTATGTGTGGGTGAGGTTTTGATGCACTTAGGAAAATAGGATCCGGTTCAATGAGACAACGTGAAGCGAGTGGGGGCTCGCTTCAGGTATGGAAAGCAGAGGCTCGAAAGAACCGCTGCTCTGATACCACTTGTTGGTCCCGGTTTGTTAATAGGGGAAATACGTAGCGGGGGGGGGGGGGGGGGGGGTGAATACGTATTTCAAGTTTTTCAACTTTTTCCTTTTAACTCAGAGTGACAAGTAAATAGCTCGCTTGACACTTAAGACCTAGCTGAAGCTAGATCTACAGTACGTAGCTTGCCTGCCTGACCGAAGTAAGAACTTGATCAAGGGGGAGTCTTTACTCGTGTATGCGGAAATTCGGTGAGCTAAAATCTTTCCTAAGTAATTAAAGAATTCAAGTTCGTTTGTTTAGATGCACGTGCAATGGATAATCAAATACAGTAAAGAGATTAGGGTTAGAGAGATACGACACAGAAATTTATAGTGGTTCAGAGATGAAGCTCCTACGTCCACTTGTTGCACGACGGCAACTGTTCTCTTTACTCAAGAACTTGAAGATTTCGGGCTCTTCAAAAGCCTGGTCAAGATCGGGCTTCACTTTCCTGGATCCGACGACAGACGTAGTGATTGCGGGTTCACTACACAAACCTAGACAAGACTGGAAGCTTCACTTGCTTCAGTCAAACACACATAGGGAGATTACGGGCTCTCCTTACAGCCTAGTTTCGATCGAGCTTCACACAAACGATGTAGGTGCAAGCTTGGATCTAAACTCTATGATCGAGTCTTCTTCAATCGATGAAAGAAGAGCCTTGGATCGAGACATCCTAACGACGACTCAAAAACCTAACAGACAGAGTTTAGGGTTTTTGGTAGACGAACACACTATGAAGAGCTCTTTACAGTAGATGCAAAGTAGGCTAGAGCTCTTCTTCTAAGCTTGGATATTTGAAGTGGGCTTAGACTCTATGTGTGAAGGTTGTGAAGACGAGTTCCGATGAACTGGAAACTCGAAGAACACTTGGAAACAAAGACTCGAAGATTGCTCAAAGGCTTGGGAGTGTTTGTTTGCTGTATGCGCTCAAATGCTCAAGTAGTGTTCTACTTCTCTTCGTCTTCATCCTTCACTATTTATAGGCGGAGGGTTGGCTGAGTTCTGTTGCTTGGTTGGTGGCCTTGTCCCTCCTCCTCTCGACAGTACTTGCACAGGCTGGCTGCTTTTCAGACGCGCAGATTTGGATTTTTGCCGGAATTGGCTAAGTTCCAATTTCAACAGTAACTGGAGTGGGCCAGTACTGTTGCGGCGCCTTTGTCGGCCTGGCAGTCAACTCCTCTGCTCCTCTCTGCGTTCGACACGTGGAGATCTCGTAATAAATGCGGAGATCTCCTGTTGACTGGAGTTCAAATTCGGAGCGGGAATTGTGTTGTCGCTTTCTGGTTGGTAGTGGCTCGCTTCGCTTTGAAGTTGTAGCGTCCGCTTTAGTTGAGTCACTTCGTAGTCATTCTGTAGTGAGTCGCTTCGGGAAATAAAGTTCCCTAGTGACTGCTTTGGAAATTGCTGACTAGAGTTGACTAGCTTTGACTTTACACTGTAGCGCTCGCTTCGCTTCGCTTTGGCAGACTCACTTTGAATCTGCTGTAGCGCTTGCTTCGCTACACTGTTCTTCGGCACGCTTTACTTCAGCTTGCTAGACTTGCTTCGCTTCGAAAAACACACTCAAGCGAGTGGCCTTCACTTGAACTTTTGAAGCCTATAATCTAAGCAAAATAAAGAGCCATCCTAACAGAGTAGGCTTAGAAAAATTCTAACCTATTAACTACATCAAAAATGGGTCGCTTGGGAACAGAACGCTTTGGGGTTTTGGGATCAAATCAAAACAATAGAATATCCCTTATAGGTTCCCCCTTAACATGTTGTTCTTAACAATTCCCAACAGTGGTTTTCTACCCCTGAATGAATTGAGAATCGATATCTGTAAGTGTTGTGAAAATCCATGAGGGCAGAGGGTTAATCCCCTGTTTATCCTAAAAGTTTTAATTGATTCTGATGATGCGTGCATAAAGTTGTCTCGTTATTTACTCCGTCAGGGTGATCACATGGAATGGTGGCTATCTAATAGTGGGAATATGCATTGAACTCAAGATTTATATTATTCCTGGAAAATGTTAGTATGTATGCTCTGAATTGGTTATGACTGTATTGCTCATAGCACATCAATATGATAGTTGAAGGCAATCTCAAGGCCATATCCCTTTCATGCTATGAATTGTGATAGCTAATCTGTTGTTGTTTTGTTGGAAACCTAAGGTTGTGAGAGATCCGGAGGAAAGCCGGGTTACAGACTGCAGCAATCTCAAAACACATTTGATTCACCTTGCGTACTTGGTGAGCATACAATTCTGTCTATTATCTGCTCAATATGAAACCCATTTATGAGCTGCAAAGGATTGGTGATTACAGAATAAGCATCACTACTAAAGTTAATCGAATGCTTCTTGAATCGCCATAACGTAAAAATCTATGAAATAACAAAAACATTAAAAAGTGGAGAGCCGAGGATGACAAGGTTACCCCATTCACCTTGATGAAGGGGTCTTGCATCTGGAAGCAGAACCTCTCGTAAGCCCCGTATAACGGGCAGAACCCTCTCTCAGAAGCCCTGTCTAACAGGCAACTCTCTCTCGTAAGCCCCGTATAACGGGCAGAACCCTCTCTCAAAAGCCCTACACTGTAGGCAACTCTTTCATAAGCCCCGCATAGCGGGCAGAACCCTCAAAAGCCCTACTACCTAGTAGGCAATACCCTCGTAAGCCCCATGTAATGGGCAGAACTTCTTCTCAAAAAGCCCTGTTCAACAGGCATTACAATCGTAAGCCCCATCTAATGGGCAGAACCTCCTACAAAGCCCTATCTAATAGGCAGTTCATGCGTAAGCCCCATGCAATGGGCAGAACCCTTCATAAGCCCTATTTAATAGGCAATCCTCCTTAAAAAGCCCTGTTCAACAGGCATTACAATCGTAAGTCCCATCTAATGGGCAGAACCTCCTACAAAGCCCTATCTAATAGGCAATTCATGCGTAAGCCCCATGCAATGGGCAGAACCCTTCATAAGCCCTATTTAATAAGCAATCCTCCTTAAAAAGCCCTATTTAACAGGAAACATCATCATAAGCCCCATATAATGGGCAGAACACCTTACAAGCCCTACTTGCTAGGCAACCCTTTCACGAAGCCCTATCTAATATGCACCTCTTCTGTAAGCCCCATTCAATGGGCAGAATCTTCTACAAAGCCCTATCCAATAGGCGACTCCTTTGCAAGCCCCCTGCAATGGGCAGAACTTTTCCCAAGCCCTACTCAGTAGGCAACATCCTCCTAAACTTCATACGATAGACAAAATTCCCTATAAGTCTCATTAAATGGGCAGTACACCCCTAAGCCTTGCTCTAAAGGCGACATTTTTGTATATCACTCCTATAAGTTTTACCCATTGCATTCCAGTGGGTAAAATCCCACCTAAATCCCGCTTCACAAGTGGTATTCTCAAAAAACTCTATTTGATAGACAGTACCTTTATAAACCTCTAAGGAGGATATTGCCTTCATAAGCTTAACCTGATAGTCAGCACTTCTGCAAGCTTTATAAAATGGACCAAGTTCTTGTAGGCTCGGTTCGATAAGTAATGTTCTTAGGAATCCCGCATAAGGGATACCATTCTCATAATCCTTAGCTAACAGGGAATATCTTAACAAGAAAGTCCTATAAAATAGGTGCTAATGATAAAAAGGGCCTATACGGCCGGGGCATATCATATTAAGCTTAATAAAATAAGATGCCACACAAACTTTTAATAACTTCTCCTTCTGATCAGATCCCTCCCAGAGGTCTCGCCAGGAAGGTCTCAGGAAGATAAACAACCTAGCAAAATAAATTTTGTAAAGACAAATGTCACTAACATCAGCTCCATGAAGGCGAAAGCCATTCTTGAAGAACCTCATGCTAAATAGACCGCGCTTGTTAAAACCGCTTTGAATGGTTAATACTTGCAACAGGATCTGCTAAGCTAGCAGTAGGTCGTAACTAAATCTCATATGATTAAGATGCCTCATCTTAATAGGAAGGAACTGTGTCAAAACCCTCTGTCATAATCGAATTCCTATCTTTAAATCATTACTTACCTTCGTCACATGTTGGCAAGGGTCGCCCCCTTCCAAGAACCCTATAACCAATAAGCTACACTTGTCAAAGCCACTATAAATAACGCTCGAATGCAGAAAGCTTGTTAATAGCTAGTTACATATACTGCAAGTCTCTCTCAAAGAGCATCTGGAATTAATCCTCTACGCGTACTCAAACCTTTGCAGATCCCTATAAGGATGAATGATACATCAGATGCCGTTTCCAGGGAAGCCGGTCAAGCTACCGGGAATCCAGAAAACTCTGTGATGGGACACAAAGGAACGGACACTATGCTGACAGAGGCTAGTATCAACATGGAAGCTCAGTTTTCTCCAGCTATGCTTCAGCAAATGAAAGCCCTTATCGAAGGAGTAGTAGAAGGGGCTGTTGAAAAAAGACTCCACAGTTTAGGAGCAAATCCTCAGAACACAAATCCCTTGGGCGAGACCCAGGAGGGGGGAGGAAGTAAGAGTACTCCCGCAATGCATAAGCAGAAGCTTATGCATCAAGGCGTAACTCAAGAGCTAGTTTCTAGGCTGCCTCCGACAGTGGCCGAAGAGAAAAGGGGATTTTCTACTGATTGGGAATACCCAGATGAGGAAGGTCCTGAAGAACTTGAGGGAAATCTCAATGAGAATACTAAAAATGCATGGGCCAAGAAATATGCCCAACAGCAAGAGCAGATGAAGCTCTTAACAAAAGAAGTCAAAAAATTTAGGGAACAAAATCAGGTCGTGGAAAGGGCCTCAAAAGAGATGGAAACAAGCGAGAAAGAGTTCCGCAATTCGAAGGAAGGAAAAAATCCAAAACTTTCTTCAAACAATAAGAATGAAGGAGAACAGGGTTAATGATACCTTTTGGTAATATTCTATTTCTTAGCTTTTGAGAAAACTGAACTAAGTCCCTAAAAATTAAAAGGGGCATTCTCTGAAGAACACTACCAAAAATGAGGTGTAATTCCTCTGACTCCTTATACCTCACTTGGGGGGGGGGGGGGAGTAGGGAGTATCCCCCTAGTGGTAATATCCGTATCCCATTATCTTAAAATGCTTTTTTCTATGTCAATATTTATACTACGTTGCCTACGAAGGCGACAGGTTGAAAAAAAAAAAAAAGGATCACACCTACAAAAACAGAAAATAAATTCTGAAAAATAAAGTTCCAGTCATTCAAAGAACTCAGAGTAAAATCTAAGAAAGAAAGAAAGAGAGATTCACTTCAAAAACAGCTGTCAACATAAACTAGGAGTCAATAAAGGAACTCTAGTTGTGGGCAGAAGGCTCAGTAACGTCAGGATTAAACAAGTTATCCACAAAGCGATCGGCAGCATCTTGGTTAGGATCCACAGAGGTATCCTGATTAGGGCCGATAGCAGTATCCTGAGCAAGCCCCGAAGGATCCTCGGAGGAAGGGGCGGTAGTATCAATAGTCGAAGGGACTACCGGAGGGTCATGAGTAGTAATGGGCTCCTCATTGATCTGCCCGGTTCCAGAGGTAGAGATATCGGCTTCAACTGCTCCCTTTGCCTGAATCTCCGCAGAAGAAATAGCGGAAACTTTCTCGGGGTCCCTGAGAAAGACAGCCTGGTTAGCCAAAGTGTGAATGGCACTATCGGACTCTGTATAGGAGGAATCAGAAGAGAGCCACTCGGGAGAGGAAGCCTCAAAGGGAAGCTCGCATCTGGGCGGAAGTAGATCAGGAGATTCTTTTTCCTAAAAAGTAAATGAAAACATCATACGACAACAAATTATAAAAATAATAAGTAATCAAGGGAATTGTTGGTCCCTAAGCACAAATAGCATAAATACAAACAAGAAGAAGGTCCTTGGATCATAGAATAATACCTCTTCAAAAACTCTCTTAAGGAGCCTCTGGGCCTCGGCATCAGGGAGATAAGTTTGAATGCGGGGAGGGCCCCAAGAAGGTGATGGCTCCAAATGATCATGGGGATAATGAAGGATGTTAGCCGCCTTCTAAAGTTCTCGAAGATACCAGGGGTTCTGTTCGCTAATCTTGTGGTTCAGAGCCAGGGTCTCGGGTGCTCGACTAAAAGCCTCCACGATAGGGCCTAGGTTTACTGATGCGGTCTTCTCAGGAACACCTAGCATCTTACAACATTCGAACACAGATTTTGCCGCCCACTCGGTGAGAGGCTCAGCCATCCTAACCCAAAAACCAGGAGAGTGGAGATAAGCCTCAGGCAAACGGTTAATTAAGTGATCAAGAAAAGCTTGCCCATAGGGGGTAAGAAGAAGCTGAGAACGGCAGCTCCTCATGCCCCTAATGAGGCCCTGTTCCATTATCTTAAAATGCTTTTTTCTATGTCAATATTTATACTACGTTGCCTACGAAGGCGACAGGTTGAAAAAAAAAAAAAAAGGATCACACCTACAAAAACAGAAAATAAATTCTGAAAAATAAAGTTCCAGTCATTCAAAGAACTCAGAGTAAAATCTAAGAAAGAAAGAGAGATTCACTTCAAAAACAGCTGTCAACATAAACTAGGAGTCAATAAAGGAACTCTAGTTGTGGGCAGAAGGCTCAGTAACGTCAGGATTAAACAAGTTATCCACAAAGCGATCGGCAGCATCTTGGTTAGGATCCACAGAGGTATCCTGATTAGGGCCGATAGCAGTATCCTGAGCAAGCCCCGAAGGATCCTCGGAGGAAGGGGCGGTAGTATCAATAGTCGAAGGGACTACCGGAAGGTCATGAGTAGTAATGGGCTCCTCATTGATTTGCCCGGTTCCAGAGGTAGAGATATCGGCTTCAACTGCTCCCTTTACCTGAATCTCCGCAGAAGAAATAGCGGAAACTTTCTCGGGGTCCCTGAGAAAGACAGCCTGGTTAGCCAAAGTGTGAATGGCACTATCGGACTCTGTATCGGAGGAATCAGAAGAGAGCCACTCGGGAGAGGAAGCCTCAAAGGGAAGCTCGCATCTGGGCGGAAGTAGATCAGGAGATTCTTTTTCCTAAAAAGTAAATGAAAACATCATACGACAACAAATTATAAAAATAATAAGTAATCAAGGGAATTGTTGGTCCCTAAGCACAAATAGCATAAATACAAACAAGAAGAAGGTCCTTGGATCATAGAATAATACCTCTTCAAAAACTCTCTTAAGGAGCCTCTGGGCCTCGGCATCAGGGAGATAAGTTTGAATGCGGGGAGGGCCCCAAGAAGGTGATGGCTCCAAATGATCACGGGGATAATGAAGGATGTTAGCCGCCTTCTAAAGTTCTCGAAGATACCAGGGGTTCTGTTCGCTAATCTTGCGGTTGAGAGCCAGGGTCTCGGGTGCTCGACTAAAAGCCTCCACGATAGGGCCTAGGTTTACTGATGCGGTCTTCTCAGGAACACCTAGCATCTTACAACATTCGAACACAGATTTTGCCGCCCACTCGGTGAGAGGCTCAGCCATCCTAACCCAAAAACCAGGAGAGTGGAGATAAGCCTCAGGCAAACGGTTAATTAAGTGATCAAGAAAAGCTTGCCCATAGGGGGTAAGAAGAAGCTGAGAACGGCAGCTCCTCATGCCCCTAATGAGGCCCTGTTCCAGCCCTTCCTGGAAACCCTCGGCTCGAGAAGAAATCTTCGCTCGCGCCAACCCTTGTTCATGTTGCCTCTTAAGCTGTTCCACCTCCACAAAACGGGCGTCATGCGCCCCCGCTAGTTGCATGACAGAAGCTGTTAAGGCCTCGCGAAAATCCTCTGCCTGACGAGCATTGGAAGTAGAACTAATTCGAAGCTGGGAAATCTCTTTTTCCCGGGCATGGAGATAAGTCTCCCTATCTCGATCTTTCTTCTCTAATTCGGACAACTCCTTTTCAAGCTTCTTTTTCTGGGCTTGGAGAGTTTGAAGATTCTCATGTTGACGAGCTTTTTCCTGGAGGTGATACACTTCAGCCTGAAGTTTCTTTTTCTCTTCCTCTACATGAGAATGATGAACTTGTAGAATGTCAAAAGCTAAGGCACGGGTGCCTAGCATGGATCTGCAGCTAGCAGCCTGAGAAGAACATAAATAGTTAACGCAGATGTTACTAATACCTCCTTAATCTCATTAAAAGGAAATGAATAAGCTAAAAATGTACCTGCAACTCAAAACTAGCCGCCCTTTTTAATAAAAAATCAGAAGGTTGAGCTTCTGCTAACCGCCAGTCCTCCTCACAGGGAATGCTATCTAGGATCATAGCGGCCAAACCCCCATCTATCACATTGATCATCCCGGGGAAGGATACACTAGCGCCCCTCCCTTGTGAGGTCGAAGGAGGAACATCTAAACCCTTTTGACGGAGGGAGTGGATGAAAGCTAAGGAACTAGTAGAAGAGAAAGAAAGACAGGGCTGAGAAGCTTGAATCTCTTTCTGAGGAAGATAAGGATTGACGTTAGCCAATGTAGCTAAAGGATTTAAAGCCTAAACTTGAAGATCCCGTTCATGTAGGGTGGGGGATCCAAAGGCAGCAAAACCCAAAGCTGAAGGGATCATAGTCCTTGGAGCAGAGCTGGGTACTATTGAGCTAGATTCGTACCGTCCCTTCTAGTAGAGGAGCCAAGAGGGGATGAACTTTTTCTCTTATCAGAAGAAGGAAGAGGATTCATCGAACTAGTCCTCAAGTCTTCTTTTGGGATAAAAGAAGTCTCTGCAGTGGTCAGATCCTGACCTGGTGGAGAGAAAGCAAAGCTCTCCAAGAAGAAGTTACTGGGAGCAGGGAAGAAGAACCTGGGCTCTCTACATCTGCTATTAGCCCTGATTTAGCAGAAACATTGCCTTTCCCTTGCCGTGAAATTGATACCTTCGACCGAGAAGGAGAGGAGGCATCTGCCCCTCGTGAGGGCCTAGGTAGGCCCCTGGAACCTCCTGTGGGGGGAGAAAAGGCTTCGCACTCAGCCTTGGAAGCTTCCTTAACCAAACCAGGAGCTCCATCGTTGTGTTTTGCTTCAGCAATCAAACGTTGGAGCTTATCAGATGCTTTTTTCTTCAGATTTTGCTTAGAGACATCCATTCCTGTGCACATTGGAAAAGAAAAATCGATATCACTTGTGTACCTGGCAAAAGGTATCAGAAAAATTGGAAGGTAGCAATAGCATAAAAGAAATTTTTTACCCATTGAAGAGGACCAGGGAACGCTGGGTTTCAAACCAAAAAAGGAAAGAGTACTTTCACTCTCTATAAGAGGCCTAAGCATCGTATGATCAGAAGGGTATTCTTGAGAAAGGGAAGACATTATTTCTTCTTCCCAAGAAGATAAATCAGAAGGAAGAGACCGAGAGGTTTTCTCCTTACCAGGGTTCCTATACAAATTAATATCCGGGATATTCCAAGAAGTCCCCGGAGGGGGTTTAACTACCAAATAGCATTTATGCCAATCCTTATCTATAGATTCGTATTTGCCATATATATTAGCAAAGCGAACATTGGGAGAAAAATACAGATTAGAATCCCTATGTTTTAACTCATGAGTGCGAAAGAAGAGGAACGCTGTATCTTTTACCCCTTCTAGGCTAGCAATTATATGGAAAAAAGGCAGCCTTGCGAATGGAGGCTGGGTTTAATTGATTCAGGGGAGCATTGTATAAATGAGCAATGCAGAGAAAAAAGAAGGCACTGGAAAACGTAATCCGGCTCCTAATTGAAAGAACCAAAAGGCTTTTAGAGGAGGCTTTAACGATGAAGGACGCTCATTCTCTTCGGGGATCCTTAAAGAGTATCCCCCGAACTCCTTTACTTTTTTCATAAAAATATCTAACGCTGTTCTATCTAGAACAGAAGATTCGTACTTTTCTAGGGGAAGGATCTGCTTCTTTGGTTTATCCTCCATGTTCTCCTTCTGAATCTCAGACCCCGAAATAGATCTAGTAGATCTGTTACGACCTTGATGATCAGGAGTACCTCGTCGAGAAGAAGAGGATTTCATAGCAATCTTCTAAAAAACAAAAAAAAAGATGACAACGGAGAATCTAAGAGGAAGGTGAAGCGCAGAAAATACCTGTGCAGTATAGAGAAAGAGCAAGTCGAAAGGGAAAGGGAAGGGTTTTTCCTTTTTCCTCCGGAAGTTTGAAAAATATAATGAAAAATGACTAGTTATTACTCCCAAAAAAAAAAAAGAAAAGAAAAAAAGAGAAGAAAGGGGGTGAAGAAGAGAAAGCGTGTTTCTGTCAACACCCCAAAATTTAGTTAATGCCAGAAGGGGGATATCCTCCTCTCTTCGAGCGTGCTCACACGCGCAAAAAATAAATGAATGAAAGGAGAAGAACAAGGAGGCAGACCCTTCTTTCCTTCAGAAAATAAGGCTAATTCTTTCATAAAAAAGAAGCCTTAGAATCATCCCTAGGGAGTCACCAAAACCTCATATAACACGGAGAGGACACCTTCATAGCTTGAAGAAACTTAGACTCAATAGGCGAAATTCAGTCGTTAGTTTTAACGACCCGGAATAATAGAGGAGGGCTAGAGTCATATTCTCTCATGCTCTCGTCATATCGGAGGAGTAACGGTGGAGAAAATCAAAATTCCTGCACCTTTATGGTCTAGGAAGACTAAACGTTGCGCTGTCTTCCATGTGATAAGACGTCATGGTGTACGCAGCATAATTTTTCTCTGGCAATACCTCATCAGAAGCTAATGAAGCACGCTTCTGGATTTGGGGGGGGAGTAGCTGATAGGGATTAATATCAGCCTCACTATGTAAATTCACATCACTAATAAAAGCGGATATTAGCCTAAAGAGCTGTAGGGAACTTTCTGAGATCAGGAAGGATCAAAGGATCTGATCAGCTCCCGTGAGCATCTGGGGTAATCTGAGGATCTGTCGAGGTCATAGTGGTGCAGAAGCCGCAGGCATCTGTAGAGGCTTATGGATCTGCACAGCACGTCGTCCGCGTGACTCTATACGCTCTAGAGTAAGGACCACCAAATTGATGAAGGGGAAGAGTCTTGTCCCCATGGAAATTCCTTTAGAGTCCTCTTTTAGCATGAATGCTCACTTTTTCACCCTTCCTACCTCTATAAATACCGAGTAGTTGTACAGCTCACGATCATCATGGTAACCACAATCACAACACAGGAACACATTCACTCTCTTACGAACAAACACGCTCCTTAGCGAACTGTTCCATCCAACTCCATACTCTCTCTCTCTCTCGAGCTCCTCCGAGCTCAGGCAGGCCAAACCTTCTCCCGGGAAGTCGGAGTTACTTTCACATCCCTCTATTCTTCTCGACGCCGGGAGGAACCTCTTTCTTATACACATCACCTTGAACTTAAGGTAAAACCCTCATCACTGGAAGGGGAATGAGGCTCAACGGAGTTCCTTGCCTCTCGTTTCTCCCCTTCTCCTACCTTGTTTCTTCATTATCTGTTTATATGAGTATAAAACTCCATGAATCTTGCTAGTTTATGGCTAAACATGCCTTGTATGCCCTTCTCATAGTTCGACTATTATTTATCAATCACTACGCGAATTATGCTCTGTTAAAAATACTCATCTATGGTTCTATACACACATGAATCTCTTGCTCTTTACTGCTTTAACGCTTTACCCATAAATGCTCTTTGCAAAACATGATGAATAATACTCTAAGTTGTTGTGGATCTCAAACCCGGATCTATCACAGTCAACTTAGGGTTTTGACCTTAACTCGCTTGAGAAACTTTTGAAGTTTGAAGCTTCCTCTTGGGAGCTTCAAATACTTCCCCCTCAACGTAAGAACGGTTGGACCATCTCCAATCTGACTCACGTGACACATAGACATTACTTCTCGTCTTGAGAGGAAGATCATTTGTCTCTAGTGTCTTGGTTTGAGACTTAGAAGCTTCAACAGTCTTCCCTTTACCTTTTGAATGGTAAGTTTTAGCATTTTGAGTGCTAGGGATTGTTGAACTAGGCTTACCCTTAGATTCTTCCCTTGAAGATATAGACATCTTCATGGGTTTCTTCTTAGGGTTCTCAAACATTGTGCCTTTGTCTTTGCTAGTGGTCGCTTTGGAGGCAGTGGGCACATCCAAAGAGACTGATGGTGTAGTGTTAGAAGCACCAATAAAGACAGTAGGCTTGGAAGGTCCACCCTCATATCCAAGACCTCCCTTTCTACCAAAGGGTAGAAGTGAGTCTTCTAGTGCCTGCCTAGCGAATGAGGCTTTGTTTAAGTTGGCTACTAGTTTGGATTGGGTTTCATACCTTCCTTCCAAGCTTTTATGCCCTGCGAAGAGATCCTCGAACTTACTTGTCATAGCCCTTACATTAATCTTGACTTCATCAAGTTCAGTGGCTAGCTTTCGGTTCTCTCTCTCGCTATCAGACATAGCTTGTTTTAACACTTCGTGAGTGCTTGACAATTTGTGGAATTTATCAAGCAGCTCACTCCATGTCGAGGAATGTACTTCCTCTTCGTGTTCGTGTGCCAATGTAATTGAATTGATAGGAGGATAGTAGAATACCTCTCCTGTATCTTCGTCGGTGAGCGCCATTAAGCTCAGATCCTCTCCCTCGCTAGAGTTTGGATCTGTGAAAGCGTCTGAGTCGCTTGGCACTTCCTCGCTTGGATTGTCTAGCGGCTCGCTTGCTACCAGTGCTCGCCGAGGAGCTTCCCTCCTAGCCTTCAATTCTTCACGTTCCTTGGCACTCAGCTTTGGGCACTCGGATTTGTAGTGGCCCATCTTGTGACAGTGGTAGCATTCCACATCCATCATATCCCTTGAGATCGGCTTCGTCGTCTCTTCTCATTTTCCCTTTCCTTCTCGAGCATCAGTGCTCTTTCCTTTGTATTGCTTGTAGAATCTCTTGTATTTTCCCACTCGCGAGTTCATTTTGTTGAAATTCTTTGACAAGAATGCGTAGTGCTCTTCCAGTTCCTCTCTTATCATTTTGGCAATCGACTGGTCGCTTGGCGTTTCTGCAGCTTTGAAAGCGACTCCTTTTGATGATGTAGGGCCTTCGTCTTCATCGTCCAGGCTCATTCGATTGAGATCGAATTCGTGAGCCTTAAGCTCGAAGAATAGTATCTCTGGTGAGAGCTTCGATAGGTCCTTCGTTGCCAAGTACAACTCCTTCATTGTCTGCCATTTCCGTGTGAGGGCTCGAACAATCTTGAGGTTAACTTCCTTTTCAGTGAACTCCTTGCCAAGAGAGATGAGTGTAGCGATGAGGTTAGTGATGCGTAGCTCGAATGCGTCAATCGTCTCTCCAGATTTCATCGTCAAGCTCTCGAATTCTCTCATCAGCACTGCAAGCTTGTTCTCCTTGATTTTGTCAGTGCCTTGGGAGATTAGGGCTAGGGTTTCCCACATCTCCTTCGCGGTGGTGCACTTCCTTATCCTGGGGAGATAATCATCTGATACTGTGCTCTGCATAGTGTGGCGTGCTATACGATCTAGGTTGGCAATCTAGAAGTCATTGGAAGAATAATCATCTTTCGCCTTTTCCACGTAGTCGTGTCTGACCGTAGCTTCCTTGCCTTCTGCAGCTAGGACGTTCACCGTGATGATTTTCTTGATCTCGATAGGCCCTTCTTCTATGACCTCCCACAACCTATCGTGGATTGAGCATAGAAAGCTTTCGACACGGAAACTCCATGTTTTGTATCCTTCAATCGAGAACTGTGGAAGATTGGATGCACTATATGTAGACATGATGAACTATAAGTAGCGATGCAGTATGCGTGAGTGAGGGTTTTGATGCACTTAGGATAAACCGGATCGGTTCAGTGAGACAACGTGAAGCGAGAGGGGACTCGCTTCAGGTATGCAAAGCAGTGGCTCGAAAGAACCCCTGCTCCGATACCACTTGTTGGTCCCGGTTTGATAGGGAATACACACGTAGAGGGGAGAGGGGGGTGAATACGTGTATAGACGTTTTTCAACTTCTTTTTCCCTTATCTCAGAGTAGTAAGTAAAGCGCTCGCTTCAAATACTTAGGACCTAGCCGCAAGCTAGATCTACAGTGGAAGCTTTACTTCTTGACCTAAGCAAATGCTTGATCAAGAGTGAGACCTACTTGCAATGTGGAATTTAGTGAGCTATGCTTTCCTAAGTATTTAAAACTTTGATTTAAGTTTGTTTACGATGCTTGTGCAGTATGAATAATCAAAGCAAGTAAATAATGGAAAGTTAGGGTAAAGAGATACGACACCGAGGTTTATAATGGTTCGGTGGTAAAACACCTACGTCCACTTTGTTGCACGCAGCAACGGATTCTCTTCACTCAAGAATCTTGAGGATTACGGGTGCCTCAAAAACCAAGACTGGATCGAGCTTCACTCGCTTGGATCCGACACAACAACTGGGAGATTTCGGGTTCTCCACACAAACCTAGCTAAGATCGAGCTTCACACAATCGAGGACTGTGCTAGCTTGGATCTACACTCTACGATCGAGACTCCTACTATCGAAGAAAGTGGAGTCTTGGATCTTGAACACAACAACCTTTCGACGAACACAAAACCTAACTAGACAGAACTAGGGTTAGGGTTTTGGTTTTGAAGACTCTCTAAAGGAAGAACTCTTTACAGTGAATGTAAAGATGAGTAGAGTTCTTCTCTAAGCTCGGATTTATGAAGTAGGTTTAGATCTTTGGAGAGTGAAGGTTGCGAAGACGAGTTTCGATGTTGCAGAAACTCGGAGAACACTAAAACAAAGACTCGAAGATTTGCTCGAAGGCTGTGAGTGTTTGTTTGCAGTAGGCGCTGATTGCTCAAGTAGTGTTCTACTCTTCTCCATCTTCGACCTTCACTATTTATAGAGGGAGGGATGGGCGAGAGCCGTTTGATGGTTGGTGGCTTTGTCCCTCCTTCTCTCGACAGTACTTGCCTTGACCGGCAGCTTTTTAGACGTGCCAATTTGTCTCTTTGGCGAAAATGGCTAAGAGCCAAATTTAATAGTAACTGGAGCGCCTAATACTGTTGCGGCATCCTTGTCAGCCTGGCGGTCAACTCCGTTGCTCCATTCTTCTATCGCCACGTGGAGATCCGCAATTAATGTCTTGATCTTCACTGGACTCGAGTTTGAACTCGTCGTTTAAATTGGAGCGAGAATTGAGTTGTCGCTTTCTGTTAGGTAGGGGCTCACTTCGCTTTTGATTTTGGAGTGTCCGCTTTAAATTGAGTCGCTTTAAGTTATACTATGTTGGGAATTGTTAAGGACCAACTTGTTAAGGGGGAACTACATGGGACATTTTACCAATGAAGTAATTTGTTTTGATTAGATCCCAAAACCCCAAGTGTCCTGTTCCCATGCGACCCATTTTAGTGAAGAAAATAGGTCAGAATTTTTCTAAGCCTATAATGTTAGGATGGCTTTGTTTTGCTTAGCTTTTAGAAAGTCCAAGTCAAGGCCACTCACTTGAGTGTATTGTCCAGGCGAAGCGAAGCGTGCCGAAGCGAGTAAAGCGTAGCGAGCGCTACAGTGGAATCAAAGCGAGTCCACTAAAGCAAAGCGAAGCGAGCGCTACAAAGAAAAGCCGATGCGAGTCAACGATGGTCAACATTCAAAGCTGTCATTTCGGAACCTCATTTCCCAAGTGACTCACTACAAACTGACCCGGAAGCGACTCACTTCAAAGCGGCCGCTACAACTTCAAAAGCGAAGCGAGCCACTACTCACCAGAAATCGACAGCACAACTCCCGCCCATATTTTGAACTCCAGTCAACAAAGAGATCGTCGCATTAATTACAAGATCTCCACGTGTCGAAAGCTGAATGGAGCAAAGGAGTTGACTGCCAGGCCGACAGGGCGCCGCTACAGTACTGGCTCGCTCCAGTTACTGTTGGTCTTGTAACTTAGCCGTTTTCGGCAAAAAGACAAACTGCGCTCCTGCAAAAGCAACTGCCTGTGCAAAGTACTGTCGAGAGGAGGAGGGACAAGGCCACCAACCAAGCAACGGATCTCGCCAATCTCTCCGCCTATAAATAGTGAAGGATCACAACGTGAAGAAGTAGAACACTACTTGAGCATTCGAGCGCATACAGCAAACAAACACTCCCAAGCCTTTGAGCAAATCTTCGAGTCTTTGTTTCCAAGTGTTCTCCGAGTTTCCAGTTCATCGGAACTCGTCTTCACAACCTTCACACTTAGAGTCTAAGCCCACTTCAAATATCCAAGCTTAGAAGAAGAGCTCTAGCCTACTTTGCATCTACTGTAAAGAGCTCTTCATAGTGTGTTCTACAACCAAAAACCCAAACCTCTATCTGTTAGGTTTTTGAGTGTTGTCGTTAGGTTGTCTCGATCCAAGACTCTTCTTTCATCGATTGAAGAAGTCTCGATCATAGAGTCTAGATCCAAGCTTGCACCTACATCGTTTGTGTAAAGCTCGATCGAAGCTAGGCTGTAAGGAGAACCCGCAATCTCCTTGTTTTTCGGACAGAAGCGAGTGAAGCTTCTTGTCCAGTTTAGGTCTTAGTAGTGAACCCGTAATCACTGCGTTGTTTGTCGTTAGATCCAGGCGAGTGAAGCCCGATCTCGACCAAGGTTTTTGAAGGACCCGTAACCTTCAAGTTCTTGAGTGAAGAGAACAGTTGCCGTCGTGCAACAAGTGGACGTAGGAGCTTTATCTCCGAACCACTATAAATCTCTGTGTCGTACATTTCTCTAACCCTTATCTCTTTACCGTATTTGACTATCCATTGCACGTGCATCTAAACAAACGAACTTGGATTTTTAATTACTTAGGAAAAGATTTTAGCTAACCGAATTTCCGCATATACGAGTAAAGACTCCCATCAAGTCCTTACTTCGGTCAAGCAGGCAAGCTACGTACTGTAGATCTAGCTTCAGCTAGGTCTTAAGTTTCAAGCGAGCTCTTTACTTGTCACTCTGAGTTAAGGGATTTGAAGTTGAAAAACTTCAAAATACGTATTCACCCCCCCCCCCCCCCCCCCTCTACGTATTTTTCCTATTAACAAACCGGGACCAACAAGTGGTATCAGAGCAGCGGTTCTTTCGAGCCTCTGCTTTGCATACCTGAAGCGAGCCCCCACTCGCTTCACGTTGTCTCACTGAACCGGATCCTATTTTCCTAAGTGCATCAAAACCTCACCCACGCATATTGCATTTACTGCTGATAGTTTGCTATGTCTACATACAGCGCATCAAATCTTCCACATTTCTCGATCGAAGGATACGAGACATGGAGTTTCCGAGTCGAGAGCTTCCTATGCTCCATCCACGACCGGATGTGGGAAGTCATAGAGGACGGACCAATCGAAATCAAGAAAGCCATATCTGTGAACGTCCCAGCTGCTGAAGGACGCGAAGCTCATGTTCGACAAACATACGTAGAAAAGGACAAAGATGAGTACACTCCGAATGACTTCAAAGTCGCCAACCTCGACAAGATTGCACGCCACATGATGCAGAGCACCGTGTCAGACGCCTATCTACCACGGATAAGGAAGTGTGCAACGGCAAAAGAAATGTGGGAAACCTTAGCCGTCATTTCTCAAGGCACAGACAAAATCAAGGAGAACAAGCTCGCCGTTCAGATGCGGGAGTTTGAAAGTCTGATAATGAAGCCAGGAGAATCCATCGACGCCTTCGAGCTGAGAGTTACAAACATCATTGCAACTCTCAACTCGCTTGGAAAGGAACTCACAGATACGGAAGTCAACCTGAAGATTGTCCGAGCTCTCACAAGGAAGTGGCAGACTATGAAGGAGCTGTACCTAGCTTCCAAGGATCTATCAAAGCTCACACCGGAGATTCTGTTCTCTGAACTCAAAGCTCATGAATTCGATCTGAATCGAATGAATCTCGATGAAGAGGATGAAGCTCCCACGACGTCAAAAGGTGTAGCTTTCAAAGCTGCCGAAGGGCCAAGCGAGCAGTCGCTAGCCAAGATGACGAGGGAAGAGTTGGAAGAACACATTGCATTCTTGTCCAAGAATTTCAACGAGATGAACTCTCGAGTGGGCAAGTACAAAAGATTCTACAAACAATACAAGGGGAGGAGCACTGGTACTCGAGAAGGAAAAGGGAAGAGAGAAGAGACGACCAAGCCGATCCCGCGCGACATGATGGATGTGGAGTGCTATCACTGCCACAAGATGGGCCACTACAAATCCGATTGCCCAAAGCGGAGTGCGAAGGAGCGAGAGGAACTTAAAGCGAAGAGGGATGCTCCAAGGCGAGCGCTCGTAGCGAGTGAAGTGCCGGTCGCTACAACTGAAGATCCACCAAGCGACTCCGATGCGTTCACAGATCCCAACACCAGTGAAGGTGAAGATCTTGGATTCATGGCGCTCACCGACGAGGAAACAGGAGAGGTAAGCGCCGTGGATCCCATGCCAAGTGAGGGTCAACAAGTATGGTACTTGGACAGTGGATGTTCAAGACACATGACCGGCATGAAAGCTCTACTTCACAACTACATAGAGAAGAAGGGTCCACACGTAACCTTTGGTGACAACTCTCGAGGAAGCACCAGGGGATACGGCGCACTGAAAGTTGGAAAGCTCACCATTGAAGAAGTCTCCTATGTGGAAGGACTCAAGCACAACCTGTTATCCATTTCACAATTTTGTGATAAGGGGTACAGGGTGGAGTTCATCTCCAACAAGTGCATTGTGAAGAGCAAACTCACGTCCCAGATTGTGCTCACTGGAATCAGGCAAAGGAATGTCTACATAGCATAATGGGACAGCTGCAAAGAGGAAACTTGCCTAGTTGCAAGGAGTGCTACAGAAATTGGATGGCTATGGCACAGACGCTTGAACCATCTCAACTTCAAAGCCATCAATCGCTTAGCTCGAAAGGGTTTGGTGCAAGGCATACCGAATAAAGTCTTCATCAAAGACCATCCATGCTCACCATGCCAACGAGGGAAGCAGACGAAGAAGCACTTCGCCAGTCTCGAAGAAGCTTCATCGAAGCGAGTGCTCGAGCTGCTTCATATGGATCTGTTTGGTCCAGTCACTCCAGTTAGTGTGAATGGAAGAAAGTACACTCTAGTTGTAGTCGACGACTTCTCTCGCTACACTTGGGTTGTATTTCTCTTCAGCAAGAAGGAGACTCAGACCAAACTACCACAACTGCTCAAGCGATTGGCTGTGGAGAAGAATCAAGCAATCGTGACCATTTGCTCCGACAAAGGGACAGAGTTCTTGAACTCTACCATTGAAGCTTACTGCACGGAGCATGGCATAGCACATCAGACCTCCTCAGCACGTACACCTCAGCAGAATGGAGTTGCTGAAAGAAGGAATCGAATCATCAAAGAAGCTGTTCGAACCATGATTGCAGACTCAAAGCTTCCGATGAAGTATTGGGCTGAAGCTGCCAATACAGCATGCTACACGCAGAACCGGACGCCTCTCTGCAAACGGCACGACAAAACACCATATGAAATATGGACAGGAAGAATTCCTTACATATCTTATTTCCATATTTTTAGCTGTAGGGTCTTCATTCACAACAATGGGAAGTCGCAGTTGAAAGCCTTTGAAAGCAAAGCTGATGAAGGAATATTCTTAGGATATACTACATAAGCAAAGCCTACAGAGTGTTCAACTGTAAAACCCTAATTGTGGAGGAATCACCCCATGTCGTATTTGATGAATCTTCTTTAAGTCTTCCACAGGAACAGGCTCAAGCGAATGAAAAAGATCAAAGCAAGGAACCCTCAAATCAACTCACTTGGGACATGCTTGATGAAGATGATGAGATCAAGGACTCAAGCGAGCAGAATCCCAAAGGAGAAGTCGAAGCTGCCCCCAAGATTCCTGAAGCTAGTGCAGGCCAAGCACCCAATCCAGTCGCTTCAGATAATGAAGCGAGCGACAAAGAAGAAGACGAAGATGAAGCTGGCGGATCCAAGCGAGCGTGGCTCAAAGATCACTCACCAAGTCAAATCATTGGAGATCCATCCAAGGGTGTAGTGACCAGAAGTCAAGTGTTTGGAGAAAGTGCCATGTTCAGTTGCTTTCTCTCAAACATCGAGCCATCAAGCGTGGAAGAAGCCCTAGCTGATTCAAATTGGGTGATTGCCATGCAAGAAGAGCTGAACCAGTTCACCAGAAACGACGTATGGTACCTCGTGGATCGTCCCAAATTCCAGCATGTGATTGGCACCAAGTGGGTGTTCAAGAACAAGACGGACGAGGACCACAACGTTGTGAGGAACAAGGCGCGTCTCGTTGCCAAAGGCTAATGCCAAGAGGAAGGAATCGACTTTGACGAAACCTTCGCTCCAGTGGCACGGCTTGAAGCTATCAGATTGTTTCTAGCCTATGCAGCAGCAAAGAAGTTCAAGGTCTATCAAATGGATGTGAAGAGCACGTTCCTCAACGGTGAACTCAAGGAAGAAGTGTATGTGGAGCAGCCACCGGGTTTCGAGCAGGGAGATAAAGTGTATCGATTAAAGAAAGCCCTATACGGGTTGAAGCAAGCTCCCAGAGCTTGGTATGATACACTATCCCAATTCCTAGTGGATAATGGTTTTCACAAAGGCAAGATAGATCGAACCCTATTTACTATCAACCATGGAGATGACATGCTATGGGTTCAGATCTACGTAGACGACATCATATTTGGATCACCAAACCAGTCGCTTAGTGAGAAGTTTGGAGAGCTGATGAAGACCAAATATGAAATGTCGATGATTGGCTTGATGAGCTGCTTTCTAGGTCTTCAAGTGAAGCAGCAGGATAATGGAATTTTCATCAATCAAGCTAAGTACACTCGAGATATGCTTGCCAAGTTTGGTGTTCAACATGCTAAAGCTGTGAAGATCCCTATGAATACCAACTGGAAGATGGAGCCAGACGAAGGAGGAAAATCTGTAGATCCTACAGATTATCGTGCCCTAATTGGGTCACTACACTATCTCACTGCAAGCCGGCCAGATATGCTTTTGCAGTCGGAGTCTGCGCTCGCTTCCAAAGCAACCCCAAGCACAGCCATCTTGAAGCTGCCAAAAGGATTCTTCGATATTTGAAGGGCACTGTCAACATGGGTCTGTGGTATCCAGCGGAGGACAATCTGGAGCTCACTGGATATTCCGATGCTGACTATGGAAGATGCAGAGTTGATAGGAAATCAACGTCAGGTACGTGTCAGTTCTTGGGAAGCAAGCTGATCTCATGGTTCTCTAAGAAGCAAACAAGCGTAGCCACTTCAACAACTGAAGCTGAATATATGGCCGCAGGAAGCTGCTGTTCTCAAATCCTATGGCTTCGTCAGCAGTTGAAAGACTACAAGGTTGAAGCGAATGAAATTCCGATCTTCTGCGACAACAACTGTGCCATATGTATTTCGCAGAATCCAGTGCTTCACACCAGATGCAAGCACGTGGAAATTCGACATCACTTCATCCGTGATCATGTCGAGAAGAAGGATATCAAGCTCGAGAAAATTCATACTGATCTCCAGCGAGCAGATATCCTCACCAAGCCTCTAGCTGAGTCTCGTTTCAACCAGCTATGCATGAAATTAGGGTTATTAGACCTTGGTGAAGAATGCTAGTTCCAGGATGCACGAAGGAGTGATCGCTCGTGCGTCACTCGCTTCGGATCTTCACCAACTCAAGCAAGTCACTTCAAAATCTCACTCGCTTGAAGAAAATGAAGTAAGGTGGAGAAAGGTGGAGTATTGGAAGAAGTTCCCTACCAACTTATTGGAATTGTTAAGTATATGGTTAAGGGGGAACTAATGCTTACTCTCGGAGCAAGCTACTTCCACAGCGAGCAAAGAATGCTGCTATCTAGAATTCTGCATCGCTTCAATTTGCCCTAGCTTGGGTCAAAGCGAGTCGATTGCAAAGTTCATTCTGTAGCTTATAGTAGGAAAGCTTGAAGGTTTACCTTTTTATACAAAAGGTTGCAGGGCTGGTGACATGCTTCTGCGTAAAATACGAGATTGTCTTGTCAGAGCATTCTCATTGTCATCCTGTCCATTTCTGCTCTGAGATAAGGACTTGTACGCATCCCCCATTCGTCGTGAATAAGTACACTTACGTGATGCTCCCTTCGGGTTGTAGTAAGCTTGTGTACTATATTCATTTTCTCCTCCATTCACGTCGATGGAGGACTCTCTAATTCGTAGAGGAAGATGAATGCCATGAAGAGGAAGTACTCTACAGGTGGTATCAACAAGCTTCAAAGCGAATGCATTCACCAACAAGTGGATTCAACAACTTGAAGTCCAAATCAAATGATGTCTTCAATAAGTGGTATCAATCTCCTACGAAGTGAGATTGACTGGTAAGCGTTTCAATTTTGAAGTACACTAAGCGAGCTGAAGCGTGCTAGAAACCTTCACTCACTATGTGGAAAATATGAAATGAATCTGACACAAATACAAAGAGGAAAACACTCTTGTTTATCCTCGAAGTATGTAAGTCAGAAACATTTTTAAATTAAGCAAAGAAATTTTATTCCAGTTACTACACATGACAAAGCAAGTGCCACGTCACTAAAGCAAGTCATCGCAAGCGAGTGCGGAGCAGTCACGCCAAGCGAGTATTTCGCAAGCGAGTAGAAGCCAAACGGTTACTCTCGTAGCGAGCAGATACGAAGCGAGGCGTATGAGCTGTCAGCACTCAAGTGCAAAATTTCACTTTTTACATTAGCATTTAATGCAGCGGCGCGTAGAAAGAGGAATGACAGGCGCGTGGACGCCAAGCCGAGAAAAGCGGGAAAGTTGCACTCAATCCAGCCGTCGAATCTGAACCGTTTTTAAATCTCAACCGCTGGATTGACGCCTATTGGAGAGACGAATCAAAGGCTGCCATGTGGCAATGCCAAGTCAGTTTGACGGTTCACTTTTCCTGTGATGATGCCGGACACATCAGATCCATCACCGAGAGTCCGCCGCCTCCGCACAGGATCTTCAAAGATATTACTGTCTTGCCCCTGCCTCGTTAGCCGAACCCTAGGTCTATATATATGAAACGTCAAAGACCTGCAGAAAAATTTACAACTCTCCAAAATTGCCATTCTCGTGCAAGATCTGTGCTCCTGCAACTCACGAGTCTCAAACCCCCCAAAGCCTTAACCTTTTCTCAAATCTCTCTTCAAATAAACCATGGGAAAGAAAGAGAAAACCGAAACTATGGAGGATTTTCTAAAAACCTTCAACGACAATGTCTTCATAGAACCGCATCTTGATGAAGATGTGGTAGTGGAGAACGGTTTCTTCCGCAGGGCTGTGACCACGGCCGGCCTGTGGAAGTTCGTGACTGCAAAGCCGCAACAGATTCTGGGCAAGGCCGTTGCCGAGATTCTCCTGAATCTCAAAGAGGGAGAAGAAACGTCAACTTTCTCTCATCAACTGAGAGGAACACCAGTGGAGATCGAGCTAAACAGAATAGCCCGAGTTTTCGATTTGCCGATGACCGGACCAGTATCACTGTCAGAACTGGGCATGTCAACCCAGGTGGAGTATGCTCGCTTCGCCAAACAAAGAGGTGTGAAGTTTGGGAATCCGAAGCTGAGCAACATCAGAAACGACTTGAAGGCTCCATTCAATCTGATCTGCGAGCTGTACACGAAGTCCATTCTCTGTGGAGTTGGTTCGCTCAGCCAACTGTCAGCACCAAGATCTACGCCACCTCTGTAATTGTTGACAGCTTAACAGGGACGAAATTCAACTGGCATCGCTGGTTTATCAACCAGATTCATGAAGTCGCTGCAGATTTCGAGTACGAGAAGGGAAGCACTAGTGAAATCGTCCGCAAGGGAAAATTGAAGTTTTTCTCCAGGATCTCCTACACCCTGGAGAAACTGTTCGAAGACATGCCGTGGACAGATACTGCTCCATACAAGAAAAACACTCTTTACTTCGATTCGTGGAAATCTGAGAAGCTCCCGATGGACCGGGATTGTGTTGATGTGATAGTCCTTCCTTCCGCTCCAGTCGCTGAATCCTGTAGCGAGGCGGAAGAAGAAATCGAAGCTCCTTCTCAACCGAAGCGAGTATCAAGGAAAGCGAGGTCAAGGCGACCTCAAAGATTGAGAAGCGTGACTACCATTATTGGAACGAGCGAGGCTGAGGAGCAGCCGCTCGAGAAGATAGCAGAGGAAGGAAATCCCCAACCCTCACCGGAAAAAGACCTACCCCAGCCCTCACCAACCAAAATCCAATCACCTCCTACCCAAATTCAAACCCAATCCCAGCCACTACCGGAACCTCAAACGTCAACCACTGCCATTCCCATCACTCAAACACCATCCTCTCCACAAGAATCAACCCACTCATCCTTTCAAATTCCTAACCTACCTTTTCTAGGCACGGACCTCACCGATGCCTACAAACTTTTCTCCGCCCCACTCAATTCTCAAACTGAAACCAACCAACCTGAAGCTATTGAAGCTTCCACCCCCAACTCACAGCCCTCATCAGCCGAAAGCGCTGATACCGCCCAAACAGCCAAAACAACCAACACCTATCCCGTCATCATCCCAGATTCTCCCCCAACCCCAACCGAAAAGGAATTGGTCCTTGAACGGTACCTGAAGGACCGAGAGCAAGCTGCCGAGCTCATCCATGAACGATACCCCTCTGTGAAGATGGCCGATGACTTCTTCACCCGCGCAATAGACTTCCTCACGTACATCATGTACAGAGGAACAGAGTACTACAAGATCTTCAACCTGCGCAAGGCGATGGAAGAGGAGGTGATCGAAGCCATGGAGGTTGAAGTGCTCAAATTTGCCCAAGTTGACGGTTTCCACACCTTCCTCAATGAGGCAAATTACTGGGAGGTGCTCGATGCAAGGGTAAAGAAGGAGTATCCCGATGCGCCCATCCCAGAGCGTGAGCCTTCACTGTATGAGCTCCGGTTGATCAAGGATCATGAAGCTGAAGTGGGAGAGAAAGACGCGGTGATCTCTAATTTACAGAATGAGATCACCAAGAAGGATGCTGAGCTAACTTCGAAAATATTGGAGGTCACTAATCTGCGTGCAGATTGTGACAGGAGGAAGACGGAAATGGAGGAGTTGGTTGTGGAGAAGACAAAGCTTGTGGAGGAGAAGGCAAGTTTGTCGAAGCAGGTAGAGGAGTTAGAGAAGGGAAGTCAGGAAATGAAACAATCCCTAGATGCTGGGAGGAGCAGGCTGAGGGAAGTTAGTGCAAAAATGGTGGAGATGAGTGGAGAGAAGGAGAAGCTAGAGAAGGAGGTGGAGACAGAGAAGGAGGAGAAGAGGAACATGAGAAGCAAGTACAGAGAGAATATCAACAAGGCAACTGGTAATGTTGAGAAAATGGAGAAGCAGATCTCCAATAATGTGGAAAAGATAAGGAAGCTGGAGAGCGAGCTGACGAGAGGAAAAATGAAAACTCTCGGTCTTGAAAAAGAAATTGAAATCCTCAACAGCAAGCTTGACGAAGCAAATGCCGAGTTGAACAGCCGGAGGAAAGCAGGTCTCGATGTAGCTCTCAAGCAGACTCAACTTGCTAACGACATCGAGAAGGCACAGAAGTTGGCAGGAGATTTTTCAGTCAGGATGGCCAGCGCTGCTCAAGTTTATGTTATGCTAAAACAAAGAGAGAGTGCTGTTGCAACTGAAAAAGCAGAGCTTGCTGCTTCCAAAGACTTCTGGTACTTCAACTTGCAAGAAGAACGAAAGAGGATGAAGGATGAAATTGAAGCGGAGCTGGATGCTCGCTTCAGAGAAGTAGAGCCGTTGGAGAGCTTGATGAGGTCAGTAAAGGAGAGAGAGGATCAGTGCAAATATCTCCTTGAAGAAATCTCTATGAAGACGGCAGAGCTCGTCCTCTTCCAGGAAAACTTGTTTGCAGCACGATCTGAAAAGATGCTTCATGATGTGCTGAGCAAGCTAACAGACATCCACCAATCCATCAGCGGAACGGTGATTACAACCACCCCAGGCAGTCTTGATGATGCCAAAAGGGGGGAAAACATTGAGAGATCAATCATTCAAACCAGGGAAGTTGGAGGATCAAGCAATGCAGGAAGAGCGATCGAAGCCGTTGGCTTGATCGGAGAAGGTGTTGGAGGAACTGGAAGAAGTGAAATTGTTGGAGTTGAGAAGATGTTGGAGGGAGGAAGCAGTGCTGTGGAGGAAGTGGTCGATGAAGCCAGAGCCGAACTAGCAAGAAAGAAAGGCAAAAGCAAGTTAACGGAGGAGCCCCGTTTGCCATCGGCCGGAAAACTGTTAGGTTCATCAATCGCCACTCATCCCGTTGTTCCCGGTGTTCCTTTATCCAAAGAACAAAGGGAGCGACAGATAGCAGAGGATGAGGCCTACGCACGTTCCTTGGAAGTGGAGCTTGAGCTCAAAAGAACTACCACTCAAGCTGGTGCATCTTCGCATGTGCCCGCTTCATCTTCACGAACGGTTGCCTTGGCACCTGCCCCTGTTTCAGCACAGGCACTTACTTCACTTCTGGCCGGAATTGTTCCAGCCAGTGAAGCTGCCACACAGATGCCACCACCGCCACCTCCCGCTCCGAAAGCATCCTTGAAGCGATCGACGCCTGAAACAAGGGAAGAAGACCCCTGCTGCCAATCATCAAAAAATGCAGCAAGTGGTCAAAGAGAAGGCAAGTCGCTTCGAGAAGAGGTAGAAGAAGAAAGAGGAGAAGAAGAGGAGAAAGGAGAAGGATGAGGAAGTAAGGGAGAAAAGGCTGCTGAAATTGGATGAAAGGATCGAGTCCCACTGGAATGAAGTGAGGCTCATCCAATCTGCCATCGCGCGTAGTGCATTCATTCCTCACTTGCTGAAGAATCCGAAGCCATCAATCTCCAAGCCTGGATGGATACTGGCAGAGTCACATTGAAAGAGATGATCAATTCCGGTCGTTACCCGCCGGAAGAGCATGATTTCATTCAGAAGCGAATTAACGATATGCTTCCGAAGTGGAGCGGTGACGCCAGTACCCGATTCCTCTCAATCATGAAGGAATTGAGAAGCAGGACAGAAGAGGAGCTGGCTATGCGGAGAGATCATCATCCGGACTCCAGACAAATCGAGGATTTCATCCCGAGAGATCTCCTCGACACTTGGCTAATTCTCAAGGATAAGTTCATAAAGGCCTACTACTGGTGGAAGGTAGTGCCGTACCAAGACAAGTGCTCAAGGATGGAGGCTCTCAATAACTTCTTGCATCAGTATAACGAGAGGTTGCGCCGAAAGATTTTCATGCTGGCTGAAGAAGCAAAACCCCTTCCACTCATTATCAAAGTGCCAGCGGTGAAAGACTTTCCTATGCCCCTGCAACCGAATTCAGAGATCCCTAACCGGAAGGTAATTGATACAGAAGTGGATGAAGCACTTAGATTGGAGAAAAGATGGAGAGAGAACCAATACAACATCAGGACGATGAAGTCGAATGTCCTGTCCGCATACTATTTTGTGAAGGAGAAAGGAGAGGAGAAGAAGAAAGAAGAGGAGAAGAAGGAACGCGATGAAACTGCAGGAAACCGTTGAGTTTCAAGTTTCATATTTTTGCCTTGTATGAACTGCTTGTTCATATATCCAAATTTCAATTTCTGTCATATTGTGTCATTTACTTGCTTTGTGAATGACTTTATTCCTTTGCTAAGATCGAGCTTCACACAATCGAGGATTGTGCTAGCTTGGATCTACACTCTACGATCGAGACTCCTACTATTGAGGAAAGTGGAGTCTTGGATCTTGAACACAACAACCTTTCGACGAACATAAAACCTAACTAGACAGAACTAGGGTTAGGGTTTTGGTTTTGAAGACTCTCTAAAGGAAGAACTCTTTACAGTGAATGTAAAGATGAGTAGAGTTCTTCTCTAAGCTCGGATTTATGAAGTAGGTTTAGATCTTTGGAGAGTGAAGGTTGCGAAGACGAGTTTCGATGTTGCAGAAACTCGGAGAACACTAAAACAAAGACTCGAAGATTTGCTCGAAGGCTGTGAGTGTTTGTTTGCAGTAGGCGCTGATTGCTCAAGTAGTGTTCTACTCTTCTCCATCTTCGACCTTCACTATTTATAGAGGGAGGGATGGGCGAGAGCCGTTTGATGGTTGGTGGCTTTGTCCCTCCTTCTCTCGACAGTACTTGCCTTGACCGGCAGCTTTTTAGACGTGCCAATTTGTCTCTTTGTCGAAAATGGCTAAGAGCCAATTTTAATAGTAACTGGAGAGCCTAATACTGTTGCGGCATCCTTGTCAGCCTGGCGGTCAACTCCGTTGCTCCATTCTTCTATCGCCACGTGGAGATCCGCAATTAATGTCTTGATCTTCACTGGACTCGAGTTTGAACTCGTCGTTTAAATTGGAGCGAGAATTGAGTTGTCGCTTTCTGTTAGGTAGAGGCTCACTTCGCTTTTGATTTTGGAGTGTCCGCTTTAAATTGAGTCACTTTAAGTTATACTGTGTTGGGAATTGTTAAGGACCAACTTGTTAAGGGGGAACTACATGGGACATTTTACCAATGAAGTAATTTGTTTTGATTAGATCCCAAAACCCCAAGTGTCCTGTTCCCATGCGACCCATTTTAGTGAAGAAAATAGGTCAGAATTTTTCTAAGCCTATAATGTTAGGATGGCTTTGTTTTGCTTAGCTTTTAGAAATTCCAAGTCAAGGCCACTCACTTGAGTGTATTGTCCAGGCGAAGCGAAGCGTGCCGAAGCGAGTAAAGCGTAGCGAGTGCTACAGTGGAATCAAAGCGAGTCCACTAAAGCAAAGCGAAGCGAGCGCTACAAAGAAAAGCCGAAGCGAGTCAACGATGTCAACATTCAAAGCAGTCATTTCGGAACCTCATTTCCCAAGTGACTCACTACAAACTGACCCGGAAGCGACTCACTTCAAAGCGGCCGCTACAACTTCAAAAGCGAAGCGAGCCACTACTCACCAGAAAGCGACAACACAACTCCTGCCCATATTTTGAACTCCGGTCAACAAAGAGGTCGTCACATTAATTACAAGATCTCCATGTGTCGAAAGCTGAATGGAGCAAAGGAGTTGACTGCCAGGCCGACAGGGCGCCGCTACAGTACTGGCTCGCTCCAGTTACTGTTGGTCTTGTAACTTAGCCGTTTTCGGCAAAGAGACAAACTGCGCTCCTGCAAAAGCAACTGCCTGTGCAAAGTACTGTCGAGAGGAGGAGGGACAAGGCCACCAACCAAGCAACGGATCTCGCCAATCTCTCCGCCTATAAATAGTGAAGGATCACAACGTGAAGAAGTAGAACACTACTTGAGCATTCGAGCGCATACAGCAAACAAACACTCCCAAGCCTTTAAGCAAATCTTCGAGTCTTTGTTTCCAAGTGTTCTCCGAGTTTCCAGTTCATCGGAACTCGTCTTCACAACCTTCACACTTAGAGTCTAAGCCCACTTCAAATATCCAAGCTTAGAAGAAGAGCTCTAGCCTACTTTACATCTACTGTAAAGAGCTCTTCATAGTGTGTTCTACAACCTAAAACCCAAACCTCTATCTGTTAGGTTTTTGAGTGTTGTCGTTAGGTTGTCTCGATCCAAGACTCTTCTTTCATCGATTGAAGAAGTCTCGATCATAGAGTCTAGATCCAAGCTTGCACCTACATCGTTTGTGTAAAGCTCGATCGAAGCTAGGCTGTAAGGAGAGCCCGCAATCTCCCTGTTGTTCGGATAGAAGCGAGTGAAGCTTCTTGTCCAGTTTAGGTCTTAGTAGTGAACCCGTAATCACTGCGTTGTTTGTCGTTAGATCCAGGCGAGTGAAGCCCGATCTCGACCAAGGTTTTTGAAGGACCCGTAACCTTCAAGTTCTTGAGTGAATAGAACAGTTGCCGTCGTGCAACAAGTGGACGTAGGAGCTTTATCTCCGAACCACTATAAATCTCTGTGTCGTACATTTCTCTAACCCTTATCTCTTTACCGTATTTGACTATCCATTGCACGTGCATCTAAACAAACGAACTTGGATTTTTAATTACTTAGGAAAAGATTTTAGCTCACCGAATTTCCGCATATACGAGTAAAGACTCCCTCTTGATCAAGTCCTTACTTCGGTCAAGCAGGCAAGCTACGTACTGTAGATCTAGCTTCAGCTAGGTCTTAAGTTTCAAGCGAGCTCTTTACTTGTCACTCTGAGTTAAGGGATTTGAAGTTGAAAAACTTCAAAATACGTATTCACCCCCCCCCCCCCCCCCTCTACGTATTTTTCCTATTAACAAACCGGGACCAACATACTGTAACGTTTGCTTCAAAATAGATTTTCTAAGCATCCGCTTTAGTAATCGTTGACTCGCTTTGACTTTCATTGTAGTGCTCGCTTCACTTCGCTTCAGCAGACTCGCTTTGATTCTACTGTAGCATCTGCTTAGCTTCGCCTCGCTACACTTCGGCACGCTTCGCTTTGGTAGACTCGCTTCGCTTCGAAAACACACTCAAGCGAGTGGCCTTCACATGAAAATCTAGCAGTCTAAAACCTAAGCGTCTAAAGCATAAAAACAAGCCTTCCTAACATTATAGGCTTAGAAAATTTTAACCTATCTACATCAAAATAGGGTTGCTTGGGAATATCATACATAGGGGGTTTTGGGATCAAATCAAAACATATACACTTTAATTTTAAAGCGTCCCATTAGGTTCCCCCTTAACATATGATCCTTAACAATTCCCAACACATTCCCTTCACTCCCGATGAATCAGAAGTGTGCGCTCTTGAAGCTGATATCCAAGCATGCAAGAAAACTTAGAAGGCAATGGAAAGTTCGAAAGGATACTCAAGCGAGGAGAAGGACTTCATCAGGAAGTTCATCAATGAAAGGGCGCCAATCTTCAACTCTGAGTAGAGTGAGAAGTTCAAATCCCTATTGAAGGAAATGACCGAGAGGCTATTTGATGAGATTGAATGGAGGAGAGCCAATCATCTTGTGTTGGTCCCGGTTTGCTATAGGAAAAATACGTAGAGGGGGGGGGGGGTGAATACGTATTTTGAAGTTTTTCAACTTCAATTCCTTAACTCAGAGTATAAAGTAAAGTGCTCTTGAAAATACTAAGACCTAGCCGAGAGCTAGATCTACAGCAATCACGAATCTCTTGACCTAAGCTTAGAGCTTGATCAAGAGTGAGACTTTACTCTTTGTGCGGAATTTGGTGAGCTAAAATCTTTCCTAAGTAATTGAAAATCCAAGTTAAGTTTGTTTATATGCACGTGCAATGGATAATCGAATACTGTAAAAGATTAAGGTAAGAGAGATACGACACAGAGATTTATAGTGGTTCGGAGATAACGCTCCTACGTCCACTTTGTTGCACGACGGCAACTGTTCTTTTCACTCAAGAACTTGAAGGTTACGGGTCCTTCAAAAACCTGGTCGGGATCGGGCTTCACTTGCCTAGATCAAACGACAGATGTAGTGATTGCGGGTTCACTACACAAACCTAACAATGACTGGAAACTTCACTCGCTTCAGTCAGACAGACAGGGAGATTACGGGCTCTCCTTACAGCCTAGCTTCGATCGAGCTTTACACAAACGATGTAAGTGTAAGCTTGGATCTCAACTCTACGATCGAGGCTTCTTCAATCGATGAAAGAAGGGCCTTAGATCTGAACAACCTAACGACGACTCAAAAACCTAACAGACAACAGTTTAGGGTTTTTGGTTGACGAACACACTAATGAAGAACTCTTTACAGTGAATGCAAAGATTGGCTAGAGTTCTTCTTCTAAGCTTGGATATTTGAAGTGGGCTTAGAATCTAAGTGTGAAGGTTGTGAAGACGAGTTCCGATGGACTGGAAACTCGGAGAACACTTGTAAACAAAGACTCGAAGATTGCTAGAAAGCTTGGGAGTGTTTGTTTGCTGTATGCGCTCGAATGCTCAAGTAGTGTTCTACTTCTTCACGTCTTCATCCTTCACTATTTATAGGCGGAGGGATGGCTAAGATCCGTTGCTTGGTTGGTGGCCTTGTCCCTCCTCCTCTCGACAGTACTTGCGCAGGCAGTAGCTTTTGCAGACGCGCAGATTTGGACTTTTGCCGAAAATGGCTAACTTCCAAGTTTAACAGTAACTGGAGCGACCCAGTACTGTAGCGGCGTCTTTGTCGGCCTGGCAGTCAACTCCGCTGCTCCTCTCCTCGTTCGACACGTGGAGATCTCGCAATTAATGCAAAGATCTCTAGTTGACTGAAATTCAAATTCGGAGCGGGAATTTGTGCTGTCGCTTTCTGGTAGGTAGTGGCTCGCTTCGCTTTGAAGTTGTAGCGGCCGCTCCGAAGTGAGTCGCTTTAGGATCATATAATAGCGGGTCGCTTTGCTTCGCTTTGCAGCGTTCGCTTCGCTTTACAGCATTCGCTTCGCTTCGCTTCGCTTCGCTTCACAGCATTCGCTTCGCTTCGCTTCGCTTCGCTTCGGTAGACTCGCTTCGCTTGCTTTGAACTGTAGCGCTCGCTTCGCTTCACTATTCTTCGGCACGCTTCACTTCAGCTTGCTTGACTTGCTTCGCTTTGGAAAACACACTCAAGCGAGTGGCCTTCACTTGAACTTTTGAAGCCTAATCTAAGCAAAATAAAAGAGCCATCCTAACAGTGTAGGCTAGAAAAATTCTAACCTATTAACTACATCAAAGTGGGTCGCTGGGAAAAGGACGCTTGGGGTTTTGGGATCTAATCAAAACAAGTGACTTTATTTAACAAATGTCCCATATAGTTCCCCCTTAACATTTTAGTCCTTAACAATTCCCAACAATTTCCCCCTTTTTGATGATGCCAAAACCCATACGACTTAGATAAAAATAAATCTAGTCTATCTAACCGTGAAGGGAACTCCAAGCGACTGCTTCCTTTGCAGTTTCGTTTGTAATTTTCTATTAAGTTCCTTCCCCTTTTTTTTTTTTTTTTTTTTTTTTTCGGTTAAATTAATGAGTTTGTAGCAGAAATATAAAGTCATTCACAAAGCGAGTAAATGACACAAGAAGAGACAGAAATTTAAACATAGGATATATGAACAAGATGTTCACACAATATGAAGCATGTAATTTCAACGGTTTCCTGCCGCTTCATCCTACTCCTGTTTCTCCTCCTCCATCTTCTCCTCTTCTACATCTGTCTCCAGATCCTGTGCAATCATGTCTTCAGGTATGGTGTATGCACTGAAAATCCTTTCTTCCATCGACTCAGCACTGTGGATACTTGGCCTCCTCCAAGTCTCTTCCAATTGGAAGGCTTCATCCACCTCAGCGTCGATGATGCTGCGATTGAGGATGCTGGTGCCAGGTAGGAATGGCATGATGAATTCTTCCTTGGCTGGTACCTTGATGATTAGCGGTGCAGGCTCTGCAAACTGTGCAAGAGCGAAGACTTCTTGTCTAAACTTCTCATCATAGATACTAAGGAAGTTGTTGAGCGCAGTGACCCTTGAGCATTCAGTCTGCAATGGCACTACCTCCCAATAGTAGTAAGCTTTGATAAACTTCTCCTTGTAGTATAGCCATTGCTCGAGTAGTTCGTCAGGGATGAACTGCTCAATCTCACGGGCATCAGGGTGCTCATTTCTGCGTACAGCCAACTCCTCCTCCGACCAGCTGGACATCTGAGCTATGATTGTTTTGAACTTCTTTCCTGACTCGCTGCTCCAGAGAGGAAGCTTCTTGTTGAGTTGCTTGCGAATGTAGTTGCGTTCTTCTCTGAGAGGGTAGCGGCCAGAGTCAATCATTTCTTTAGCAGTTTTGTGACATGTGTCGATCGTAGCCTGATCAATGCATGCATCGGATTCTTCTGGCGTGATTGGAGCAAAGATGCTTCTGACCAAAACGGACTGGATGACTTTCATTTCATTGAAATTTTTCTCAATTCGTTCGTCAATGACTTCCAGTCGTTTTGTCCTTGTCCTCTTTTCCTTTTCTGCCCTTGGGACAACTGCCTTCTCAACTTTTTGGCGCTTGGTCCCTGATTCATCTCTCTCAGTTTCTGGATCTGTTCGCTTCAGTATTGATGATGGGGCAGATGAAGTGGGTGCTTCGTCTGAAGTGGGCGCTTGAGAGCTTGAGGTACCTGCAAGAGCTTTCAGATAAGACTGGCGCTCGCTTTCTGCTAGCTTCCGCCTTTCCTCCTTTGTTAGCACAGTAACTGGAGGATGTCGAGCAATGGAAGAGGCAAGCACTTTATCTCCAAGTGGCTTGCGGGGTTCTTCAGGCTTAGTGAGCTTTTCTTTGCCCTTCTTTGCAGACTTCGCCTCTCTCTCCTCTTCTCCAGCACCACTACTCTCCTTCAACAATCTTTCTGCTTCAACAGCTCCAATTCCTCCACCTTGTTGCTCCAACAGATTGACATTTTTCTGTACCATCCCTTCCCCCTTTTTGGCATCATCAAAACCAGGGGTTGGGACGCTTGTCTTTTCAGTGAGAGACTTGTGAAGTACCTCAATCTTGTTGAGTACAGTATGGAACATCTCTTCCGTTCGAAACTCGAGGACTTGCTTTTCTGACAATCCAGCATTTCTCCTTAGATTTTCAAGCTCTCGCTTGTCAATGGCACTCTCCTCTTTGACTTTCTTCAATTGGGATCGAAGTGAGTCAAGAGTCTTCTTGGTGCTGAGGAGTTCGCTTTCTTTCATCACCAAATCTCCCTCCTTATTCTCCAGTTCCCTTTTCAACTCCTTCACCTCCTTTTCCAATGTGTCCTTTTCTTTACCAACTGTGACCAGATTGGTATTCACTACTCTCAAGCGGCTCCGTTCTGCGTCACGCGAGTCCTTGAGATCATTCACCAGATTCACTTGTGCCTCCAACACTTTCTCCTTCTCCTTCAATTCCATCTTCTGTTTAGAGATCTCGTCTTGTAAACTTGCGATCTCTGCATTCTTAACCTCCATCTCTTCTGCATGATCCCTCATTAGCTTCTTCTCATGCATGGTTGGGGTGTGCTCAGGGATATGGGTAGTTTCAGTAGGTGGAGATTGAGATTTGTCCTCAAGCGGCTTTTCCACCGTTTCGCTTTCTTGGACAGATGGAGTGCTTTGCTTCAATTTCTTCTTCTTCCCTTGCTTTGCAGCCGCTTGCTTCAAGGGTGAAGCGGCTCGCTTCGTTCGGGGAGCTTCAGCTGCGGGCACTTCTACAACTAGAAGTCCCTTATCCATTGGAATTTTTGTTGACTTCCACTGTTCATAGAAGACTGTCTTCTTGCTGTATATAGCCATGTCTGAATCCGGCCATCTTATCTCCGGATACTTTAGCTCCAATGCGACTGACAGTCTTGAAAAGAATTTCAACTTTCCCTTGCGTAGAATCTTATCTGGAGTTCCTGGTACGAATGCAAAGTCTTCTGCAGCTTCGTGAATTTGCTTGAGAAGCCACCCATGCCAGTTGAATTTCGTTCCTGTGAGGCTGTCGACGATCATGGTGGTGCCGATCATCTTCGTTTCTGACAGCGTGTCGAGGGAACCGACATAGCATGCAATGCTTCTCGTAAAGAGTTCGCAGATGAGATTGAACGGTTCCTTCAAATTTTTGCGAAAATTTGCCTCCTTGAAGTTCGGCTCTGCTTCGTCGACTTTAAATCGATCATACTGAACTTCGGCAGAAAGGCCTAGATCTAGCAGAGAATCTCCTCCTTCTCTTGGTAGATCGAAGACCTCGATGAGTCCACTCATATCAACTTCCACCGGCTTCCTGGTTCGTGGATTGGTGAAGGAAGATGTATTCTGTTCCTTCTTCAGATTCAGCAGAATCTCTCCGATGGCTTTCGCCAGAATCTTCGTTGGAACCAAAGTTACGAACTTCCATAGACCGGCCGTGGTCACGGCTCTACGGAAGAAACCATTCTTCTCTATGACGATCGGGTCGAGATGGGGCTCGACGTTGATGTGATCGCCAATATTTGACAGGAACTTCTCCATCGTTTCTGTACTCTTCTTCTTTCCCATGGTGGATTTTGAAAGAACTTTGAAGAAAGATTTTAACAATGAAATAGAAGGGGTTGAGACTCGTGAGTTGCAGAGTAATTGCAGATCTAACACGAGAATGGCAAATTTAGAAGGCTGTGAAAGGTTTGCAGTTCTGCCTCGTCCCATATATATAGAAATAGGTTATGGCTGACGTGGTAGGGGTAGAATGGTAATAACGCCGAAAATCCTGTAGGTAGGCGGCGGACGTGCGGTGATGGATTCTGACGTGTCCGGCGTCATCACA
This sequence comes from Thymus quinquecostatus, assembly GCA_024222315.1. Lineage (NCBI taxonomy): Eukaryota > Viridiplantae > Streptophyta > Magnoliopsida > Lamiales > Lamiaceae > Thymus > Thymus quinquecostatus. The sequence goes on along the minus strand of CM044176.1, from coordinate 21,375,001 downwards.
GTAAAAGTGAACCGCCACTTGCTCGGCGTCGCCACGTGGCCTTCTATGGTTGGCTTGTTGTATACGGCGTTGATCGTACGGCTCCAGATTGGGGCCTGTTGAGATTCGACGGCTGGATCTTCTCCGCCTTTTCCCGCTTCAAATTCAAGCGTGTGAACACGCGCCCGTTATTTCCGTCGTTCCTGCACCTGCATTAAATGCACAGCAGAAAGTAAAATTGCACTCGAGTGCAGACAGCTCATACTCGCTTCATGCCCGCTCGCTTCGAGTTGAGCCGCTACGCCTTGACTCGCTTGAGAGGCATTCGCTTGAGTGACTGTTCTGCACTCGCTTGCGATGGCTAGCTTTGAGTGACGAAGCACTCGCTTGGCCATCTGAAGCGACTGGAATAAGAAATTGAATTTCTTTGCTTAATTTAAAATGTTTCTGACTTACATACTTCGAGGATAAACAAGAGTGTTTTCCTCTTTGTATTTGTGTCAGATTCATTTCATATTTTCCACGTAGTGAGTGAAGGTTTCTAGCACGCTTCGGCTCACTTAGTGTACTTAAAATTGAAACACTTACCAGTCAATCTCACTTCGTAGGAGATTGATACCACTAATTGAAGACTTCATTTGAATTAGATACCACATGTTGAATGCTACATGTTGAGTTAGATCTTCATGGCATTCATCTTCATGGCATTCATCTTCATGGCATTCATCTTCCTCTACGAATTAGAGAGTCCTCCATCGAAGTGAATGGGGGAGAAAATGAATAAAGTACACAAGCTTACTACAACCCGAAGGGAGCATCACGTAAGTGTACTTATTCACGACGAATGGGGGATGAGTACAAGTCCTTATCTCAGAGCAGAAATGGACAGGATGACAATGAGAATGCTCTGACAAGACAATCTCGTATTTTACGCAGAAACATGTCACCAGTCCTGCAACCTTTTGTATAAAAAGGTAAACCTTCAAGCTTTCCTACATTCTAATGAATGAATCTGCAGTAGGTTCGCTTTGACCCAAGTTAGGGCAAATTGAAGCAACGCAGAATTCAGGATAGCAGCAATCTTGCTCGCTTTGGAAGTAGCTTGCTCCGAGAGAAGCATTAGTTCCCCCTTAACCATATACTTAACAATTACAATAAGTTGGTAGGGAACTTCTTCCAATACTCCACCTTTCTCCACCTAACTTCAGTTTCTTCAAGCGAGTGAGATTTGAAGTGGCTCGCTTGAGTTGGTGAAGATCCGAAGCGAGTGATGCATAAGAGAACAAGCGAACACTCCTTCGTGCATCCTGGAACTAGCATTCTTCACCAGGGTCTAATAACCCTAATTCCATGCATAGCTGGTTGAATCGAGACTCAGCTAGAGGCTTGGTGAGAATATCTGCTCGCTGGAGATCGGTATGAATCTTTTCGAGCTTGATATCCTTCTTTTCGACATGATCACGAATGAAGTGATGTCGAATTTCCACGTGCTTGCACCTGGTGTGAAGCACTGGATTCTGCGAGATACAAATGGCACTGTTGTTGTCGCAGAAGATCGGAATTTCATTCGCTTCAACTTTGTAGTCCTTCAACTGTTGACGAAGCCATAGAATTTGAGAACAGCAGCTTCCTGCGGCCATATATTCAGCTTCCGTTGTTGAAGTGGCTACACTTGTTTGCTTCTTTGAGAACCACGAGATTAGCTTGCTCCCCAAGAACTGACATGTGCCCGACGTTGATTTCCTATCAACTCGGCAACCTCCATAGTCAGCATCGGAATATCCAGTGAGCTCCAAATTGTCCTCCGCTGGATACCACAGCCCCATGTTGACAGTGCCCTTCAAATATCGAAGAATCCTTTTGGCAGCTTCAAGATGGCTGTGTTTGGGATTGCTTTGGAAGCGAGCACAGACACCGACTGCAAAAGCAATATCTGGCCTGCTTGCAGTGAGATAGAGAAGTGACCCAATTAGGGCACGATAATCTGTAGGATCTACAGATTTTCCTCCTTCGTCTGGCTCCATCTTCCAGTTGGTATTCATAGGAATCTTCACAGCTTTAGCATGTTGAACACCAAACTTCGCAAGCATATCTCGAGTGTACTTGGCCTGATTGATGAAAATTCCATTATCCTGCTGCTTCACTTGAAGACCTAGAAAGCAGCTCATCAAGCCAATCATCGACATTTCATACTTGGTCTTCATTAGCTCTCCAAACTTCTCGCTAAGCGACTGATTTGGTGACCCAAATATGATGTCGTCCACATAGATCTGGACCCATAGCATATCTTCTCCATGATTGATGGTGAAGAGAGTCCGATCTATCTTTCCCTTTTGGAATCCATTTTCCACTAGGAATTGAGATAATGTATCATACCAAGCTCTGGGAGCTTGCTTCAACCCATACAGGGCTTTCTTCAAGCGATACACTTTATCTCCCTGCTCGAAACCCGGTGGCTGCTCCACATACACTTCTTCCTTGAGTTCACCGTTGAGGAATGCGCTCTTCACATCCATTTGGTACACTTTGAATTTCTTGGCCGCTGCATAGGCTAGAAATAAACGGATCGCTTCAAGACGTGCCACTGGAGCGAAGGTCTCGTCAAAATCGATTCCTTCCTCTTGGCAGTAGCCTTTGGCAACTAGTCGCGCCTTGTTCCTCACTACGTTGTGGTCCTCGTCCGTCTTGTTCTTGAACACCCACTTGGTGCCAATAACATGCTGAAACTTGGGACGATCCACGAGGTACCATACGTCGTTCCTGGTGAACTGATTCAGCTCTTCTTGCATGGCGATCACCCAGTTAGAATCGGCTAGAGCTTCCTCCACGCTTGATGGCTCTATGTTTGAGAGAAAGCAACTGAACATGGCACTTTCTTCAAACACTTGACTTCTGGTCACTACACCCTTGGATGGATCTCCAATGATTTGGCTAGGTGAGTGATCCTTGAGCCACGCTCGCTTTGATCCGCCAGCTTCATCTTCATCCGCTTCCTTGTCGCTCGCTTCACCGTCCGAAGCGACAGGATTGGGTGCTTGGCCAGCACTAGCTTCAGGAAACTTGGGGGCAGCTTCGACTTCTCCTTTGGGATCCTGCTCGCTTGAGTCCTTGATCTCATCATCTTCATCAAGCACGTCCCAAGTGAGTTGATTTGAGGGTTCCTTGCTTTGATTCTTTTCATTTGCTTGGGCCTGTTCCTGTGGAAGACTTAAAGAAGATTCATCAAATACGACATGGGGTGATTCCTCCACAATTAGGGTTTTACAGTTGAATACTCTGTAGGCTTTGCTAGATGTAGAGTATCCTAAGAATACTCCTTCATCAGCTTTGCTTTCAAAGGCTTTCAACTGTGACTTCCCATTGTTGTGAATGAAGTCCCTACAACCAAAAATATGGAAATAAGATATGTTTGGAATTCTCCCTGTCCATATTTCATATGGTGTTTTGCCGTGCCGTTTGTTGAGAAGCGTCCGATTCTGTGTGTAGCATGCCGTGTTGGCAGCTTCAGCCCAATACTTCATCGGAAGCTTCGAGTCAGCAATCATGGTGCGAACGGCTTCTTTGATGATTCGATTCCTTCTTTCAGCAACTCCATTCTGCTGAGGAGTGCGTGCTGAAGAAGTTTGATGTGCTATGCCATGCTCCGTGCAGTACTCTTCAATTGTAGAGTTCAGGAACTCTGTGCCTTTGTCGGAGCGAATGGTCACGATAGCTTGATTCTTTTCCACCGCCAATCGCTTGAGTAGTTGTGGCAGTTTGGTCAGTGTCTCCTTCTTGCTGAATAGGAATACAACCCATGTGTAGCGAGAGAAATCGTCGACTACAACTAGAGTGTACTTCCTTCCATTTACACTAACTGGAGTAACTGGACCAAACAGATCCATGTGAAGCAGTTCAAGCACTCGCCTTGATGAAGCTTCTTCAAGACTGGCGAAGTGCTTCTTCGTCTGCTTCCCTCGTTGGCATGGTGAGCATGGATGGTCTTTGATGAAGACTTCATTCGGTATGCCTTGCACCAAACCTTTTCGAGCTAAGCGATTGATAGCTTTGAAATTGAGGTGGTTCAAGCGTCTGTGCCATAGCCATCCAATTTCTGTAGCACTTCTTGCAACTAGACAAGTTTCCTCCTTGCAGCTGTCCCATTGTGCTACGTAGACATTCCTTTGTCTAACTCCAGTGAGCACAATCTGGGATGTGAGTTTGCTCTTTACAATGCACTTGTTGGAGACGAACTCCACCCTGTACCCTTTATCACAAAACTGTGAAATAGATAACAGGTTGTGCTTGAGTCCTTCCACGTAGGAAACCTCTTCAATTTTGAGCTTTCCAACTTTCAGTGCGCCGTATCCCCTGGTGCTTCCTCTAGAGTTGTCACCAAAGGTTACGTGTGGACCCTTCTTCTCTATGTAGTTGTGAAGTAGAGCTTTCATGCCGGTCATGTGTCTTGAACATCCACTGTCCAAGTACCAAACTGGTTGACCCTCACTTGGCATGGGATCCACGGCGCTCACCTGCAATTAGACAGATTTTGGTACCCAAATCAGTTTGGGTCCTTGCAGGTTAGTTCCCTTAGGTACCCACACTTGCTTCACTCTCTTTTGAGATGAAGCTTGTGTCTTGGGCTTCTCGACCTTCGAAAACTTGGTGTACTGCCTATAGGCAGCTTCACACGTGCAACAGTGTGTGCAAGAGGGGTAGCGGCTCGCTTCAGACCTACCTACGCTCTTCCCGTTTTGCTTATATCCTGAAGCAACTCGCTTCGGATTAGCTTTGGGTTTAGAGACTGACTTAGGGTTTCTAGTCTGTTGAAGCGGCTCGCTTGGTTTCCTCGAAGCGGTCCAACTAGGGTTTTGACCCCGACTCGCTTGAGTAACCTTGGAAGTTTGAAGCGGCCTCTTGGTTGCTTCAAGTTTTTCCCCCTCAACGTTAGTCCGGTTGGACCATCTCCAGTCCGGATAACGTGACACATAGACATTACTCCTCTTTTTAGGAGGTAGATCCTTTGTCTCTCGTGTCTTGGCTTGAGACTTAGAAGCTTCAACAGTTCTTCCTTTACCCTTGGATTGGTAAGACTTAGCAGGTTGAGTGCTAGGGATTGTTGAATTTTGCTTGCCCTTAGGATCTGCCCTTAAAGATATAGACATCTTTATTGGCTTCCTTTTAGGGTTCTCAGCCACTTTGCCTTTATCCTTGTTGGTGGTCGCTTTGGATGCAGTGGGCAATTCCAAAGTGACTGATGGTGTAGTGTGTGATGCACCAACAAAGACAGTCGGCTTGGGAGGTCCACCCTCATATCCAAGTCCTCCCTTTCTACCAAAAGGTAGAAGAGAACTCTCTAGTGCCTGTCTAGCGTATGATGCTTTATTCAAGTTGGCAACTAGAGTGGATTGGGTTTCATACCTTCCCTCCAAGCTTTGATGTCTAGCGAAGAGATCCTCGAACTTACTAGTCATAGCCCTTAGATTAAGTTTGACTTGGTCAAGCTCAGTAGCTAGCTTTCGGTTCTCCTTCTCGCTTCGAGACAGAGCTTGTTTTACCACTTCGTGGTCACTTGACAATTTCTGGTGTTTGTCAAACAACTCACTCCATGTAGAGGATTGCTCTTCCTCATTGACAGTGTGTGCTAGTGAAATTGAAGTGATTGAAGGATAGAAGAATACCTCTCCTGTTTCTTCATCGGTGAGCGCCATGAGTCCCAGATCCTCTCCCTCGCTTGAGTTGGGATCTGTGAATGCATCTGAGTCGCTTGAGAGATCTTCAGTTGAAGCGACCGGCATTTCACTCGCTACGAGCGCTCGCCTTGGGGCATCCCTCTTGGCCTTCAATTCTTCGCGCTCTTTGGCACTTAGCTTTGGGCAATCAGATTTGTAGTGGCCCATCTTGTGGCAGTGGTAACACTCCACTTCCATCATGTCGCGCGGGATCGGCTTGGTCGTCTCTTCTCTCTTTCCTTTTCCTTCTCGAGCATCAGTGCTCCTCCCTTTGTACTGTTTGTAGAATCTTTTATACTTGCCCACTCGAGAGTTCATCTTGTTGAAGTTCTTTGATAAGAACGCAATGTGTTCTTCCAACTCTTCCCTTGTCATTTTGGCAAGCGACTGCTCGCTTGGCCCTTCGGCAGCTTTGAATGCTACTCCTTTTGACGTAGTGGGCGCTTCATCCTCGTCGTCGAGGCTCATTCGATTCAGATCAAACTCGTGAGCTTTGAGCTCAGAGAACAGCACTTCTGGCGTGAGCTTCGTTAGATCCTTGGTAGCTAGATATAGCTCCTTCATAGTCTGCCACTTCCTTGTGAGAGCACGGACTATTTTCAGATTTACTTCCTTGTCTGTGAGTTCCTTCCCAAGCGAGTTGAGAGTTGCAGTAATGTTGGTAACTCTCAGCTCGAAGGCGTCGATGGACTCTCCGGACTTCATCACCAGATTTTCAAACTCCCGCATCTGAACGGCGAGCTTGTTTTCCTTGATTTTGTCTGTACCTTGAGAGATGAGGGCTAGGGTTTCCCACATTTCCTTAGCTGTTGCACATTTCCTTATTCGTGGTAAATAGGCGTCCGACACGGTGCTCTGCATCGTGTGGCGTGCAATTTTGTCGAGGTTGGCAACTTTGAAGTCATTTGGAGTATACTCGTCCTTATCCTTCTCCACGTACTGTTGTCGAACATGGGCTGGACGACCTTCAGCGGCTGGAACCTCCACAGATATGGCTTTCTTAATTTCGATTGGTCCGTCTTCAATGACTTCCCACATCCGGTCGTGGATTGAGCATAGGAAGCTCTCGACTCGGAAACTCCATATCTCGTATCCTTCGATCGAGAACTGTGGAAGATTTGATGCACTGTATGTAGACATAGCAAACTATCAGCAGTAAATGCAATATGCGTGGGTGAGGTTTTGATGCACTTAGGAAATAGGATCCGGTTCAGTGAGACAACGTGAAGTGAGTGGGGACTCACTTCGGATATGCAAAGCAGAGGCTCGAAAGAACCTCGCTCTGATACCACTTGTTGGTCCCGGTTTGCTATAGGAAAAATACGTAGAGGGGGGGGGGTGAATACGTATTTTGAAGTTTTTCAACTTCAATTCCTTAACTCAGAGTATAAAGTAAAGTGCTCTTGAAAATACTAAGACCTAGCCGAGAGCTAGATCTACAGCAATCACGAATCTCTTGACCTAAGCTTAGAGCTTGATCAAGAGTGAGACTTTACTCTTTGTGCGGAATTTGGTGAGCTAAAATCTTTCCTAAGTAATTGAAAATCCAAGTTAAGTTTGTTTATATGCACGTGCAATGGATAATCGAATACTGTAAAAGATTAAGGTAAGAGAGATACGACACAGAGATTTATAGTGGTTCGGAGATAACGCTCCTACGTCCACTTTGTTGCACGACGGCAACTGTTCTTTTCACTCAAGAACTTGAAGGTTACGGGTCCTTCAAAAACCTGGTCGGGATCGGGCTTCACTTGCCTAGATCAAACGACAGATGTAGTGATTGCGGGTTCACTACACAAACCTAACAATGACTGGAAACTTCACTCGCTTCAGTCAGACAGACAGGGAGATTACGGGCTCTCCTTACAGCCTAGCTTCGATCGAGCTTTACACAAACGATGTAAGTGTAAGCTTGGATCTCAACTCTACGATCGAGGCTTCTTCAATCGATGAAAGAAGGGCCTTAGATCTGAACAACCTAACGACGACTCAAAAACCTAACAGACAACAGTTTAGGGTTTTTGGTTGACGAACACACTAATGAAGAACTCTTTACAGTGAATGCAAAGATTGGCTAGAGTTCTTCTTCTAAGCTTGGATATTTGAAGTGGGCTTAGAATCTAAGTGTGAAGGTTGTGAAGACGAGTTCCGATGGACTGGAAACTCGGAGAACACTTGTAAACAAAGACTCGAAGATTGCTAGAAAGCTTGGGAGTGTTTGTTTGCTGTATGCGCTCGAATGCTCAAGTAGTGTTCTACTTCTTCACGTCTTCATCCTTCACTATTTATAGGCGGAGGGATGGCTAAGATCCGTTGCTTGGTTGGTGGCCTTGTCCCTCCTCCTCTCGACAGTACTTGCGCAGGCAGTAGCTTTTGCAGACGCGCAGATTTGGACTTTTGCCGAAAATGGCTAACTTCCAAGTTTAACAGTAACTGGAGCGACCCAGTACTGTAGCGGCGTCTTTGTCGGCCTGGCAGTCAACTCCGCTGCTCCTCTCCTCGTTCGACACGTGGAGATCTCGCAATTAATGCAAAGATCTCTAGTTGACTGAAATTCAAATTCGGAGCGGGAATTTGTGCTGTCGCTTTCTGGTAGGTAGTGGCTCGCTTCGCTTTGAAGTTGTAGCGGCCGCTCCGAAGTGAGTCGCTTTAGGATCATATAATAGCGGGTCGCTTTGCTTCGCTTTGCAGCGTTCGCTTCGCTTTACAGCATTCGCTTCGCTTCGCTTCGCTTCGCTTCACAGCATTCGCTTCGCTTCGCTTCGCTTCGCTTCGGTAGACTCGCTTCGCTTGCTTTGAACTGTAGCGCTCGCTTCGCTTCACTATTCTTCGGCACGCTTCACTTCAGCTTGCTTGACTTGCTTCGCTTTGGAAAACACACTCAAGCGAGTGGCCTTCACTTGAACTTTTGAAGCCTAATCTAAGCAAAATAAAAGAGCCATCCTAACAGTGTAGGCTAGAAAAATTCTAACCTATTAACTACATCAAAGTGGGTCGCTGGGAAAAGGACGCTTGGGGTTTTGGGATCTAATCAAAACAAGTGACTTTATTTAACAAATGTCCCATATAGTTCCCCCTTAACATTTTAGTCCTTAACAATTCCCAACATCTTGACACACGCTTTATCGAAGACTTCATCTCCGATGAACTGAAGGAGAGTTGGGAAGCATGCCGTGTAAAATTCATCAAGGCCTACTACTTTTGGAAAGTAGTCCCTGGCTAAGACTCTATCTCAAAGCTTGATGCACTAAATAACTTCATGGTATTGTACTATGACAAGCTTTGGAGAATGATCTTGATTGAAGCAGAGGTTGCTCAGCCCAAATTGATTATCAAGATCCCGGAGCGAATGCATTTCCCAAAGCCCAGAGTGCCTGGCTCTAAAATTCTTAACCGCAGGATTATCGACGACGAGATTGATGAAGCTCTTCAAATGGACCGTCAGCACAGAGAGAGTGTAGAAACTTCCAAGTCCATGAAGCCTAAAGTTCTATGTGCTTATATCATGGATGAATCCTGATCACTCTTTGTTCTGCTTGACCAATTTATCAAATCCATTTTTCTGTCAAGCGTTGCATTTATTTACTTAGAGCATTTCTATACTTTATGTGTCATTCATCCTTATGCTACAAAGCCTACACGAAAACCATAAGAACTTAAAAAAAAAAAAAAAATGGAAAAGACTGTGAAGAAGCCAGTCGCTTGAAAATTCTTACAGTGGTTAAAGTGCTGGGTTTCGGCATCATCAAAAAGGGGGAAATTGTTGGGAATTGTTAAGGATTCATATGTTAAGGGGGAACATACAGGACACTTTAATAAATTTTGTCATGTATTTTTTATTAGATCCCAAAACCCTCTATGTAAATCCAATTCCCAAGCGACCCTATTTTGATTAGATAGGATAGAATTTTTCAAGCTTGTTATGTTAGGAAAGCATATTTTGCTTTAGTCGCTTTAGGTTTAGACTGCAGGTTTTTAAGCGAAACGAAAAGACCACTCACTTGAGTGTGTATCGAAGAGAAGCGAGTCTACCCGGACGAAGCGAAGCGAGCGCTCCCGATAAAGTCAAAGCGAGTCAAACTGACTACACTAAAAGCGGACGCTCTGACTAAAGCGAAGCGAGCCCCTTTTAAACGCTTGAAAGCGACTGTTAGATCCGGGTCAAAGATCCACAACAATTATTCATCATATTTATATTAGCGAAGAGTGTTCATGTACAAATGATTACAAGTGAAGAAATAGAAGAGACTCATGAGATTTATTGGTCTTAACAGCTCAACTTTCATAGAACTCCTCTTTTCCATGTAAAAAGGGAGATTAGGATATGGGTCAAGCGCAAGGCGTTTGAGCTATCGATCCAGCCGAATCCACAAAGAACAGAGCTCGTTTAAGAAGGAGAAAAAGGAAGAGGAGGGCGAAGTAGATAACGCAAGGAGCCTTCATACACGTCTCCTCTTGGCAGTGAGAATTATACCTTTGAGTTAAACTGTTGTGAATGTCTTTCACCTACAAAGTGAAGATGGGAGAAATGATGGAAGAGATTCCATGAAGAAGGGCTTCGGTTGCTCGAGTTCGATAGAAAGTTCTGATTAGAACTTGAATGGAATAGTATGCAAAGTATGTGTGTAAAGTTGTTAGAATGGTGAGATCACCCTCTATTTATAAGTGTATGAAAGGACGAAAAAGTGAAGGTACATACATGGGAAGGACAGGAGAGGAATTTCTAGGGGGACAAGTTTCCCTTCATCATTAATTTTGTGGTCCTCACCCTAGAGTACATAGAGTCATGCGAATGGCATGTGTTTGGCAGATTCTTAGGTATGAGCAGATGCTCATCCAGTTAGGACAGCTTCTGCGCGGGGAAGGTTCTGCACTGAACCTTGTAGCTTCTGTATCAAGATGACATCTGAAGCTTCTGGAACGCATGTCCAATCAATGTTAAAACTTACCACGTGGCAAGGCTGATATTAGTCCCTATCAACGACAGTTCAAATTCCCGCTCCAGTTCTAACTCAAGATCAAATTCAGTCAAGTGAAGATCAAGGCATTAATTGCAGATCTCCACATGGCACAAGAAGATTGGAGCATAAGAGTTGACCACCAGCCCAACAAGCAGCCGCTACATACTGGACGCTCCAGTTACTGTTACGCTTGGCTCTTAACCATTTTGGGAAAGAAGACAAGCAGGCGACTGAAAAGCTGCAGGTCAAAAGCAAAGTACTGTCGAGTGTGGAGGGACAAAGCCACCAACCTTCGACGGCTCCAGTCCATCTCCCATACTATAAATAGTGAAGAGCATAGAAGAGAAGAGTAGAACACTTACGAAATTCCCCAGCGCTCAAGCAAACAAGCACTCACAAATTTCCAGCATTCATTTTCTGAGTCCTTGTAAAAGTGTTCTCCAAGTTTCAGCAACACCGAAACTTGTTCTCTGCAACCTTCACTCTTTCTTAGAATCTAAGCCCACTCATATATCCAAGCTTAGAGAAGAACTCTACCCCTTTACATCACTATAAAGAGTTCTTCACCTGGAGTGTTTTCCAAACCAAACCAAAACCCTTGTTCGTGTCAAGAGAGTTAGAGTTTGATTTTAATGGAAAGGTTGTTGTAAGATCCATGGTTCTGCCTTCATCAATAGCAGAATCCTTGATCATAGAGTGTGTCCAAGCTTGCACTATCCTCGATTGTGTGAAACTCGATCCAAACTAGGTTTTTGTGGAGAACCCGTAATCTCCCTAGTGTTGTTGTTTTGGATCCAAGCGAGTGAAGCTCGATCCTTGTCCAGGTTTTGAGGAACCCACAATCCTCTAAGTTTCTTAGTGAAGAGAAGCAGTTCCCGTGTGGAACAAAGTGGACGTAGGTGTTTTACCACCGAACCACTATAAAACGTTGGTGTCATATTTTTGTTCTTAAGCTTTCTTTATTTATTGCCTTGTTTATCATTCTGCACAAGCATCTAAACAAACCCTAATACGAAGCTTTCAAATACTTAGGAAAGATATAGCTCACTAAATTCCGCATATAAGCAAGCATGTCACTCTAAGATCAAGCGTCCGCTTTGGTTAGAGTAAAGCTTATCGGCAGATTAAGCTTACAGCTTGGTCTAAAGATTTTAAGCGACTCAAGCTTGTACACTCTGAGACAAGTTGAAAAGAAGTTGAAAAACTTCTATTACACGTATTCACCCCCCCCCCCCCCCCCCCCCAACGTGTAATCCTCTTATCAAACCGGGACCAACAGTCCAAATACTTCCTACCCCCCGTTTAAAGCCTAACATTACAACCAAATAAAGTCCTTATGATGAACACCAATATTAACTCAGTCTAAGTAGGTGTCGACATTAGAAAGCAAGCAAGCCTATGGGATACCTAATTCATCTTAAGTCAATGAGCGTATACGCTTTGCCTAAACACGGAGTGATTGAGTGTGGTGAGGAAACCCCTGTTCATGTTCCATCTTGACTTGCTGAATTACATGCACTCTACTTGACTTGCAACTGCCTATATGTTTATTAGTACTATCTTGCCCATATTCCATTTGCATATCGAGTCTTTATTTCTTTCTATTCGGCGCATGCATTGCTTGGGGGCAAGCAAAGTAAATTGTGTGCGTGTGACGAGCCCAATTTGTGCTCGTATTTTGCATCATTTTGTGTCAGCATGTAGGTATTTAGTTGAGTCTTTTGCATGAGTCTTGTGCTTGGGAGGGCACATTTTAGTTTCAGGGGAGCTTGGGCTAGATCTGGAGCGGGCAAGACCGGATTGGGGAGCTGACTAGGCAAGACGGAGTGGAAGCATAATGGGCCGAGCTTAAGGCGTGATCGTGGGCTGTACGATGACCAATTCGGGCAAGGATAAGGACTCCAAACGGATGAGGAGAAGCTGAGAAGGAAAGAATCACAGCCGAGATATTTTCCAAATTCCAGCATTGATCAAGAAGGAAGGAAATCTGCGCAAATATGGCAAGTTCTCCCGCAGTCAAAACCCTAGCAGCTGAGTCAATGGGCCTGGTCCACGCTCCATCTACAAGTATAAATAGCAGCATCTTACACACCACGAGAGCATCTTCAACCCCCTGCATTCACGGAGCTACTACTTTATATTTTACCATATGCTTTGAGTGAAGGGAGGAATGGACATGCCCTACGGGCAATTTAATTATGTTTTATTGTTTTGATGGCCGACGTTGGTGTCTGCCATTGCTTAAATATTAATCTATAATATTTCAAGTATTTTATTTATATAATGTCTTCTTTTATTATTCTTGTTATTTCAGTTCCATGTATGCTAGAGTAGTCGTTTAAACTCGTCTTAGGCAAGATACCAAATTTATAATGTAACTTAATACTCGTGAGGTCAGAATGTTGGGCTTAATAATGCATGCATGAGTTCTCAAGTTTGCTAGGTTCTGTTCTACAATTCATGTTAGTCTTGGTCGGGTATGCGGACGGTATCAAATCAAGTCAATCATGATTACAAGTAATACATGGGCAAAATGTTTAGATAGCTCTCACGCCATATAGTATGAACTAGCAACAGAGTGTAGTTGTAGGACGACGTTAGGCCTACCGCTGAGGCTATTCGGGTTCACCAAATATCGGTAATGTTGCTTGGGCAGGATGCGTGACAACTAACCTTGCACGTAGATTGCCCAAGTTAAGGAGATTTATATTTCTAATCTGTAAGGGTGAATTGGGCACACATTGGCAGGACACGTGACGCGTGACAGTAAGGGGTCTTGCCTAGTGACTTGCCTATAACCGATGACATATGCATGTGGGAAATGTCAAGACCGATAACCGAGTAAAGTTATGATATAATTTAGGGTACTTGCCCAGGATGGGCCTCTCTCTGAATATTGTTTACAAGTCTTTTTAATTACGTTGTCTTTACTTTCCCTTGTTATTTTATGTTCTGTCTTGGGCAACGCCCACCCCCAAAACGTGACAATCTGGTTCTGAAAAGGTTGCTACTCCAACTCCTCGTGGGATCGACCATGTGCTTACCATTTCTATACTAAGTGTAGTAGTTGTTGGGACTATATACTGAAAAGCATACTTTTTATGCTTAGTTGTATACTAATTCTTCCTGTTTTATGAAATAAATGGAGTCATATGTTTTGCATATTTATTCGTGTTATGGTTATGCAAATAAGTGTCTTGTAGTATATATTATAGATAATATGGTGTGGGTGGTCACACGTAAGATCATATTATCGGTTTCTTATATACTTAAATGGTGTTCGCAACCTAAGTAATCATGGAAAAATTACTTGTTAAGGTTGTAGTATAATGCTTGATATTAGCTGATCTTGGCTATTAGCTTATACTAATGCATCCAGTTGCATTGAACAGGATCGCGGTGAGATAAATCCTTTTGTACTGATTTAATAAAGGATTTAAGATCTCGGACGATTATCATTTCTTAATTCTAGTTGTATGATATTGAATTATATATTTATGATAATTATTATTTTGATTTATCAATGAGTACGAGTTATTGAAACTCAATGTATCTCGATATCTCGGGTAATAATATTATAAATATGATAATTAATATTATAGCTAGAAATCGTGTCTCGGCGGAGTACGAGTTGATGATGTCCCCTTGAAGCGCTCTGAAGATTATTATATCAAACCCTGCAGGTGGATTAATTTCCGATATAATAATAAGGTCGAGCGGGTACTGCTCTCGGTTGAGATATTAATTAATAAAGCTATCAGTAGCTTAATTAATTAATGGACATGCAATATCTTAAACACGGGAAATAATATAAATCAAAAAGGAGCCCGGTATGTAATAATTTGGGAAATGGACGGTAGTGCAATATTATTTCTTTAATGGAGTGAAATAATATAAATATAATTAAGTAAAGTATTCGGGCCCAGAGAATACTTGGATTATTAATTATATTGGGAGGCTCAGTCCATATCCTCCTTAAGATCCCTAGTGTAGCCCAACAGGAGCAGGCCTGGCCAGTAAGGAAAACCCTAACCCTAATCTGCCTCTATATATATAGATAGTGAGATGGGATTCCGTACACAAGTACACATACGAGAATTAGTGTGACGGCTAGGATTTTACTGTGAGGGAGAGAAGAAAGATTTCCGTCCATCCAGAATTCTTCTTTGTGCTCGGGATACCTTAGAAGATCTCGAGGTTTACGAGAAGAGCTAGATCTCGTGTGCAGAGATCTAGTGCGAGGAATTCTTCACCAAAACTCATTATACCGGCTGGATCTGCCAGACAAGGTATGCAATCTAGATCTGTTTTCGCTTTAGGATCTAGGAAATTGCATGATATGATTTTTGTTTAATCGATTAACATTAGAGCGATCTTCACGGATCCAACAATTGGTATCAGAGCCGGCTCTGTTGATTGATTAATTAAAATTATATATTTCATATTATTTGTTCTTGGATGCGAATTTTGTGTTTTGCAGAGATCCAATTATCATGGTTAATATGAATGTTTTTCGGTTTTAATAATGTATTAAAATCGGTCTGTTTGTGGCCGCATTTGTAAAACACGAGGGTTGATCGTGTTAGATTAGGTTTTATTTTTCGTTTTTTTATGTAAATTCAATGTAAATATTTCCTATCAATGTAACCGATCAAAGTGGGAGGAGAGGAGACGAAAGTCTCGTCGGAAATCGAGACGGCGGAGGCGGCTCGACGGCAACGAGGGCAACGCGCAAGGGTTTCACCCTACGCGGCTGTTGCGGCTCGAAAAAGCCGGTGGGAGCCACCGCTCGACCTCCTCGATGTCGAGGACTGGTCAGAGGAGGGAGCAGCAGCATCCGGCGGTGCAGGCGATGGCGACAGCGACGCCGTGGGGGAGCAGCAGCGTGGCTAGGGTTTTTCAAACCCTAGCAGATCGCGATGGCTGCAGGCGGCGCTGGACTGCCGTCCAGGCTCTACCCAGGCTAGGGTTCTCGAAACCCTAGCGGGCCGAAACCCTACGGGCCGAATTTTGGGCCCGTTTTCTCATGAAGATCAGCCCGTTACTCGAAGATTCCAGATTTTCAAGCTCGTTCGAAGAAAAATGAAGACCATGATGATTAAATAAATTTTATTTAATTTTCATGGTTATTTTATTCGATGTGGTGGATAGCATGTTGTTTAATTATTCGCGATAATTGTTTATGTGCTATGCTTGAAAATGGTAAGAACCTTGATTAAAATTACTAAGTGTGAAAATATTATTATTAGTTTCGATTTAATTCAAGAAATTATAATAATCTAGCCTCCATAATTGGTTTAACAAATGAAATAATTAGCATTCGCGTTGACCACGGGTCTTCCTCCCTATAGGAGATGTTGATTATAGATTTCATTGGTTTGAACTTCATAAAGATAATTTGATTTAAGATGAAATAATTAGTGTTCGTGTTGACCATGGGTCTTCCTCCCTATAGGAGATACTAATTATAGAATTCATTGGTTAAATCGAGTTGATAATATTGGAAAAATGTTTTATTTAGATAACTTCTCCTTTTGGTAAGGTTGTTCTTTATAAAAGTAATTTTTCATAATATTAAATTATGGTATTCACTTAGATGTGAATTAATTGATTATTTCCCTGAAGGAAAGATAATTAATTATTTTACATGGTTAGGAGGACCAACTATTAACTTTATCAATCAGAAGGCTAAGGTTGATTGGATAATAAGTTAAAGATGTAAAAATCTACTTAAGGGATTATATGTACTGTCCACCTATAGTGGCTTATGTATAAAAACTTAAGGTGTTGGGGGATGCTTTTTATATTGTTTCAAGGCTTATCAATATAATTTGCTTCAAATTTTATGTGACTGTTAATGTGTTGTTTATTTATTTATTTCACCTTCACTATGTCTCTTAATCCGCTTGCTACGATTCTCAAAGAAAACAAACTCGAGGGTTCCAATTATATTGATTGGAAAAGAAACTTGGATATTGTTCTTACTGCTGACAGACACAAATACGTCCTCATTCAGGCTTGCCCTCCTGAACCCACTCCGGAATCCACGCCAGAACAGCGTGAGGCTTATAACGGCTGGAAAAGGGCAGATGAGATGGCAAAATGCTATATACTGGCTTCTATGTCAAGCATTTTGCAACATCAACATCAGAATGTCCAAACCGCAGCTGATATGATCTATAGCCTTACGGAGATGTTTGGGCACCATGGTCGCCAAGCGCGTCAGAAGGCTATGAGGGCCATTATGACTATGCGCATGGCTGATGGTGATTCTGTGAAGGATCATGTTCTAAAGACGATTGGTCATCTCAATGATCTTGAGGTCCTAGGTGCGGAAATCGATGGGGAAACCCAGGTCGATATTATCATAGAGTCGCTTCCTAGGTCTTTTGATCAGTTTCGGATGAACTACAACATGAATCAGAAGTTGTACACATTATCCGAATTACTCAATGAGCTTGTGCAGGCTGAGGAAGTTCTTGGGGTTGAACCTCATGTGCATGTAGCCACTGCTTCTACTCCTTCTAAACCGAAAGGTGGAATTAAGAAGAAGAAGAAGAAACAGGGTGGCCAAGCTCAAAAGGGAGCAAATCAAAGAGTGGGAGGACCTCAGGGTGGCATAAAGAAGCCTAAGGGGAAGTGTTTCCATTGCGGACAGAAGGGACATTACAAGGCGGCTTGTCCTCAGATAAGAGGCAATCCTAAAGGTATATCTTGTGCATTAGTTTTCGAAGCTTGTTTAGCGGCTCGTTCTACAAGTTTTTGGGTTGTAGATATGGGAGCCACTGATCATGTATGTTTTGATTGCAGGGGTTTTGTCAAACCCGAAGGCTTAATGCTAGAGAGATTACCGTCACCATGGGGAATGCTACACACGTGGCGGTTTCTGCAGTGGGAGTTGTCAGTTTACCGTTTTTGGATAAAACATTGGTTTTGAGAGACGTTTTGTTAGTACCTGGTTTTAAAAGGAACCTTATTTCGGTTTCCAAATTGTATTTGGATGGATATTCGGTTACTTTTGGTT
This sequence comes from Thymus quinquecostatus, assembly GCA_024222315.1. Classification (NCBI taxonomy): domain Eukaryota; kingdom Viridiplantae; phylum Streptophyta; class Magnoliopsida; order Lamiales; family Lamiaceae; genus Thymus; species Thymus quinquecostatus. The sequence continues at coordinate 21,357,326 of CM044176.1, read as the reverse complement.
TGAATGACGTTACTATTTTTCGTAACGATGATGTCATTTGTTCAGGTATTATGTCTAACAATCTCTATACCATTAACTGTACTGTATCTGCTATTTATAGCATATCATCGAGTTCGAGGAAATGTAAGGTTTCTTCAAGTGTGAATCAAACATTTCTCTGGCATCTGAGGCTAGGTCATATCAACCTCAAGCGAATTCAAAGGTTGGTGAAAGATGGTCCTTTGGATAAACTCCAAATAGGACCAATACCAACTTGCGAATCTTGCTTGGAAGGTAAAATGACTAAAAGGATCTTTAAATCCAAGGACAACAGATCAGAGAATGTATTGGACTTGATTCATACAGATGTGTGTGGTCCGATGTCAATTCAGGCTAGAGGTGGCTTTGAGTATTTCATTACTTTTATTGATGATTACTCACGATTTGGATATATTTATTTGATGAAACGGAAGTCTGAATCCTTTGATAAATTCAAAGTTTTTAAGGCGGAAGTGGAAAATCAACATAATAAATCCATTAAGTCCATTCGATCTGATCGAGGTGGAGAGTACCTTAGTGCTGAATTCTTGGAATACATGTCACAAGCTGGGATCACGTCCCAGCTTACTGCGCCAGGAACACCACAACAGAATGGTGTGGCAGAACGCAGGAACCGAATATTACTGAATATGATTCGGTCGGTGATGAGCTATTCTGAGCTACCTACTTCGTTTTGGGGCTATGCCTTGGAAACAGCGGCGTATATTCTACACTTAGTTCCTTCTAAATCAGTACCCAAAACTCCCTTGGAATTGTGGTCAGGCCGAAAGGCCAATCTTGAACATATTCGGATCTGGGGTTGTCCTGCACATGTATTGCGCAAGGATGTTGATAAGTTGGAATCACGAACTGAATTACGGCTGTTTGTAGGATACCCAAAGGGAACGAGAGGTGGATTGTTCTATAGTCCGAGGGACCAAAAGATCATTGTTAGCACCAATGCTCAATTTTTGGAAGAGGACTACATGAACAATCACAAACCCATGAGTGAGGTCATCTTAGAAGAGATGAGGGATACAAACCCACCGGAACCACCCGTACTAGATATTGCACCATCAACTGCACCACGTGTTGACACTAGTACACAACCTCAGAATATGCCTCGTCGCAGTGGGAGGGTCATCATTCGACCTGAAACATGGTTGTGTTTGGGAGAGTCTTCGGACAACTTACCTGGTGAAGATGACTTTGACCTCTGGACGTACAAAGAGGCAATCCAAGACAAAGATGCACAGCTTTGGCAAGTTGCAATGGATTCGGAAATCCAATCCATGCATGAGAACAATGTGTTTGACGTTGTAGAACTTCCTGAAGGGGTTAAACCCATCGGGTGTAAGTGGGTCTACAAACGTAAGAGAGGACCTGACGGGAAGGTTGAAACCTTCAAAGCCAGACTCGTGGCAAAAGGTATCACTCAGAAAGAGGGCATCGATTATGATGAAACTTTTTTGCCTGTCGTCATGCTTAAGTCGATTCGGATTCTCTTGGCCATTGCGGCCAATATGGATCTGGAGATTTGGTAGATGGATGTCAAGACTGCTTTCCTAAATGGTAGTCTTGATAAGCCCATTTATATGCGCCAACCAGAGGGTTATATTGCCGAAGGAAGTGAGCATCTTGCATGCAGGCTTAAGCGATCTATTTATGGACTTAAGCAAGCATCTAGATCTTGGAACACACGGTTTGACGAGGTAATCCAGTCATATGGATTCACGCAGTGTGTATATGAGAGTTGTGTTTACAAGATGTGTGAAGGAAACGTCTTGGTGTTTCTAGTACTGTATGTGGATGACATTCTACTGATTGGCAACAACGTGGATATGTTATCGGACGTATGGATGTGGCTGTCCAACCAATTCAAGATGAAGGATTTGGGAGAAGCGGGACACATTCTTGGGATTAAGATCTTTCAAGATCGAAAGAAGAGAATGTTGTGTCTTTCCCAAGCAACCTACATAGATACGGTTGTAAAGCGGTTTAACATGGAAAATTCCAACAGAGGGTCTCTACCTCTCCAGAGTGGAATCCATCTATCGAAAGAAATGTGTCCGACGACACAAGAGGAGATAGATAACATGAAGGCAGTTCCATATGCTTCGGCAGTAGGAAGCCTCAAGTATGTTATGATTTGCACTAGACCGGATATCTATTATGCAGTGGGCATGGTTGCCAGATATCAGTCTAACCCAGGAAAAGGACACTGGCCTGCTGTAAAGAATATAATCAAGTACTGAGAAGGACTAGGGATTATATGTTGGTCTTTCAGTCTGACAGTCTACTTCCTATGGGATACAATGATTCTGATTTCCAATTAGATAGGGATTCTTAAAAGTCTACCTCAGGATGTGTTTTTACACTGGGAGGTGGAGCCATTTGTTGGAGGAGCATCAAGCAGAAATGCGTTGCTAACTCAACAATGGAGGCTGAGTATGTCGCAGCCTCAGAAGCAGCCAAAGAGGTTGTATGGCTCCGAAACTTCTTGATAGATTTGGAGGTGATTCCGAATTTGCCTCAGTCGATCACAATTTATTGCAGTTTGATTTTGATGATGTTTTTCGAAACCACACTTAGGCATATTTTACTTGTTTAGGGTCAAGGCCGATAGATCGACCTGCTACCTGTTAGTGCAGGTCGATGCTCTAAAATGTTCAAATGCAAGTTCGATCCACCCTGTAAGAGAAAGGTCATTTATCGAACTGCCTCGTTCGTATCGAGCTGGCATATCTGCCTGTCTATCGACCTTCCTTATCAAGCTTCCAGCCTGCATTGTCTTAGAAGATTTCAAGTGTTGGAATATCTCATCAAGGTCGATGCTCCACCTTCATGGAGCTACACGACTTGATCCTTGCCACGTGGTGTGCCAGCAAGGACGAACTTTCCCAACAGCTAGAAGTGAGTCAGCCTCCAACGGCTAGTGCCACGTCAGCCTGACTCCAACGGCTAGTTTTTCAAAACTGCCTATAAATACTTCAGCCATTATCGGATTCAAGCACGGGAAACTCAAGCTATCAACGCCAAATCTCTGCCAAAGTCTCTCTCAAGTTCATATCCATTCAAGTGTTCGAAATCCGATTAGTTTCCCAAGCACTTTACAAAGAGACTTTCAACTCCGATAAAAGCCCAACGACGAAGCGTTCACTGCTGCTTGTCGTTGATTCAACATCTTCTTCTCCGACCCGTTCGAAGTTAGAAAGATTGTTTAGTGTTTCACCATTGTAGAGTTAGTCAAGCTCTGTAGTGTGTGAAAGGTTGTTTGTACGTTTTGTACGAAAGGTTGTAAGGGTCACGACCCAAAACTCGTGTCTAGATATATTCAAGTTAGAGTGTATTTAGAACTGATACTCAGTCAGTATAAATAAGAGAGAGGTTGAATCCAAAGGTAGAGGGATTCTCAGGTCGAGTCGACCTGACAGGAGGGCTTCTCCGAACCACGCTATATCACGGTGTCTCTCTCTCTCTCTCTCTTTATTTATCGCCCTTTCATTTCATTATCAAACTGACGAGCATCAACCTGCATATCAAGCATCAACCTGCGTTTCAGTATCGACCTTAGATTTTTCAAAGAGTAAATCAACCTCCACCAACTTCCGCATAAGCACAGTTTGATAAATCAAGCTTGTTCCCAAACGAGCTTGATAGATCAACCTGTCTCTGATAAGGATCGACCTTGACAATCGACCTTTGATTGACCTGATTTTATAAAAGTCAAAAACGGTTGGTTATTGGTGTATTCCCCCCCCCCCCCCCCCCCCCCATACACCAATTACTCTTTCCCGGGACCAACAAGTGGTATCAGAGCAGTGGTTCTTTTGACTGCTGCTTTGCATACTAAAGTTTGTTTTAAACTTTTGGTCATTTTGAACCGATCCTTTAGAAAAATCTTTTCATTCATATCATATCATATTATTTGCTATGGAGGCTTCTCTTCTCAGGGTTTGTGGAGATTTCTCCATCCAAGGCTATGAAGACTGGAGCTTCCGAATCAAGATGTGTCTCAAGGCACATCACGTCCTTATGTGGGATATCATCGAAAATGGTCCCTCCCCCATTTATGCAGCGAAGATCATTGTGGATGGAACATCCCCCGGGGAGGCCACATACGAAAAGGTCCTCAAAAATCCTCGCAACTACACAACCGAGGAAAGGAAGGAGGCCAGCCTCGATGACTACGCAAAAGGACTCATCTCTAGCACCGTGAAGGGCGTCTACCTTGCCATGATTCGAAATCTTGAAACAGCCAAAGAGATGTGGGACACCCTCTGGTCCATCAGCCTGGGCTCAGAGGAAATGAAGGAGAACAAGCTGTCCATGGCGTGCAGCAAGTTCGATGACTTCAAGATGGTTTCAAGAGAAACCATAGAAGCAATGAAAATTCGCTTCACAGAAATCATTCTCGAAGTCGCTGCAATCAACCCTCACAAATATACACAGCGAGAGAAGAATCTAAAAGTGATGCGTGCCCTACCTGCAAATTGGCACGTATACGCCGCCATGCATCCAGCCCGTTCGGACTTCAACTTCCTCACCACCGAAGACCTTTTTGACATCCTTGTCGGAAATGAATATGAGATGATCCGAATCCATGGATCAGCACAGCCTTCCACCAGCAAGAAGGTTGATGAAAAGAACGATAAAGAGGTAGCTTTGAAGGCCGACTCAGCCTCTGCTGCTACCCCAAGTCCGATTGACGAATCCATCGTCAAAAAGTTCGAGAAGATGACTCTCGACTATGCTTTAGCTGCTAGGAGAAATGAGAAGCTCCTAGGAAAGGTTGTCAAATACAAAAAGTTCTATCGTGACAACAAGCGAAGTATCTCAAACCGCAACCACGACCGCCCTGACAAAAAGGGGGAAGGTAAACCCTCAACCTTCAATTCTTCTAACACACCCGAGGGTGGTTGCTTTGGTTGTGGCAGGCCAGGTCACTACAAGACCGATTGTCCAGATCTGACAAAGGCCGAGAGAGACGAGCTCCGTGCAAAGCGCGATAAAAAGCTTAAGGAACAACGAGCTGCCATGATCGCCGAAGAATCAAAGGAGGCTCCATCTCTCAGACAGCTCGTCAAGTGATGACGAAGGATACATCACTTTCGATGAAAGTGATGACGAAGAATGTTTCGTTGGAGAGCACCAACAAAACGAGGGATCTTCAAAGGTAGATCCTCAACCCATTTCACTTTCTTTTTCTGACGATGAATGTGCAGAAGAAGGTGAAGACCTATCCGAGGCTGTGTCTTGGGAAGAAATCAAGAAACAACTCGATGACTATGCCGACCTCGTGGAAACACTCAAAGAGGTCGTTGAAGATAATGCTGAGCTAATGGACAAAAATGAAAAATACAAGCTGGCATTAGAAGAAAGATTCTCTCCCTATGATGAGGAAAAGGAAAGGGAGATTGAAGCCCTAAAGTCAAAGGTTGATGAATTGACTTTCCGGGTTAAGGAGTTCGATACCAGGGCTCTCGAGAAGGACGAGTCCCTCAAGACCAAAGATGCCGAAATACACAGCCTTACCTCAAAATTGGCTGACTTGGTTATTCGACACGAACTCCTCGTGAAAAGGGAAGAAAAACTTCAACTCACTTTGAGTCAGTTGAAGAAAAGTGGAAAGAAGTTGGAAGAAGTCCAATCCATGCAACGCGATCCGCGCGATCACTCTGGTATTGGATTTAATGGAAAATCCAAGGAAAGCAAGGACAAACACTGCGAGATCACGTTCGTGAAGGCGCAGTCTAAATCAAAGAATACCAGAAGAGGTCATCAAGCTCTTCCAGATAAGATGGTCAAGCTGAAGAACCCAGTTCGACAGCCCCAAGCCATTCTCTTAAAGCAACACAAGAAGGAACAACCTGTTCCTCAAAAGAAAGAGAGTCGACCTGCACAACATCGTCGACCTGCCCCCTCCCATCAAAAGCAGGCTGTTCATCCAGGGCGATACCAAGGCCAGTACTATCAAAGGCCGTATCACCCTCAGTTCTTCTTTCCTGCTCATCAAGGTTGTCACTGCCACTATCCTCAACGGTCGAACTTTCAAGACTGGCAGTATCAACCTGGTCTTCATGAAGAGCAGTATTATCAGCCACGTCGCCCTCGCTCAAAGAAATCCAAGGCTCCCAAGCCCAAGACCGCCACAACCTCGTCCTCAGCCTCGGATAGAAGCAGACCGGCGAAACAAATCTGGGTCCCAAAGGCCGTTCCCGCAACCGATGTAGCACCCAATCTCAAATGGGTTGCTAAGTTTAACTAATTGCAGGGTGGGAAGGCTCAAAGAAGGAGCCAAGCAGCTCGTGGAGCTGTATGGATCATTGATAGTGGATGCTCAAAGCACATGACGTGTGACAAAACGCTACTATCAAACTATCAAGAACGAGACGGGCCACTTGTAACCTTTGGAGGAAATTCTAAGGGACTTACGAGAGGCCAGGGCGATCTAAAAGTTGGTAAAACAATTATTTCTAATGTATCATATGTTGAAGGTCTTAATCATAACCTATTCTCTGTGTCGCAATTCTGCTCGAGTGGTAAACGAGTAGAATTCACTGCTAACAAATGTCTCGTGAAAAATGAGGAAGGAGAAATACTTCTTACTGGAATTTTGCAGGATAGACTCTATATAGTTCAATGGAATGATTGGATAGAGACCTGCCTGGTCACAAAGGCTGATTCCGAGACAAGCTGGTTATGGCACAAGAGGTTGAGTCATTTGAACTTCAAGGCCATCAACAAGCTCGCACGCAACAAGCTGGTGATCGATCTGCCAGATCAAGTCTTCGATCGTGATCATATTTGCAAAGCCTGTCAAGCTGGAAAGCAAACAAGATCATCCTTTCCAAGTGTGACAGCACAAGCTTCAAATCGAATTCTTGAGCTTCTCCATCTCGACCTCTTTGGTCCAGTCACTCCCTTGAGTATAAACGGTAGAAAATATGCTCTCGTTATTATAGATGATTATTCTAGATTTACGTGGGTTATTTTCATGTACAAAAAGAAGGAGACCTTGGTGAAGCTACCTGCGTTGTTGAGCAAACTGTGCAATCAAAAGGAGAAATCCATCATCTCCATTCGATCTGATCGAGGCACAGAATTTATCAATGCTATGATCGAAGAATATTGCACAAAGAGTGGAATTCATCATCAAACCTCAGCAGCTCGTACACCTCAACAAAATGGCGTAGTGGAACGCCGTAACAGGTTGCTGAAGGAAGCAGCTCGTACCATGTTGGATGAAACCAACCTTCCAAAGAAGTTTTGGGCAGAGGCCGTTAACACTGCCTGCTATACCCAAAACAGGTCGATCATCACTACCCGACATGGAAAGACTCCATACGAGCTGTGGAACAACAAGCTCCCCAGGTTAAAGTATTTTAAAGCTTTTGGGTGCTTGTGTTACATTCATAACAATGGGAAATCTCAATTAAAAACCTTCGATAGCAAGGCCGATCCAGGAGTATTTTTAGGATACTCGGAGGTTAGCAAAGCTTATAGAGTTTTTAATAAGAAAACCCTAGTTGTGGAGGTAACACCTCATGTTGTGTTTGATGAATCTACTTGTCTGTACAGAGAGTCAAGTACAGGTTCAGATCAGTCCGCTACTAACAGGCCGTCTAACTCCCCCATCGACGACCTGCTAGTATGGACTCCAAATGATTTGGATGAAGAGGATCAATCTGATCCAAAGGTCACACAGCAAGGGGGAAGTGATGCAAATAATACATCGGACTGTAATACATCAGCCGGACTTAACCAGGCTGATCCCCCTTCCCCAGTTCCCCAAACTGAAGCTGTTAACGACCTTACATCACAAATCGAGCAGCTCGATGAAGCAATGAAGCAGCTCGATATTCAGCCCGTTCAACAGCAGCCTGATCAACAGCCGATCAACAGCACGTTCCCACTGATCAACCTTCAACTCACCCGGAGTTTGACGAACCCTTTAATGAGCCCGATCCAACCATTTCAAACGAAGAAAGAGCTCGACGCAGACGTTGGATCGATTCTCATCCAAAGGAGCTCATTGTTGGGAACCCAAACCAAAGAGTGCGGACAAGAAGGACGATTGGTGAAAGCGCGCTACTAAGCTGCTATCTCTCTGGAATTAAACCCAAAGATGCCATTGAAGCTCTTCGTGACGCTTACTGGATTCAAGCCATGCAAGAAGAACTCAATGAATTCAAGAGAAATGAAGTATGGTCTCTAGTTGATTGTCCTTATCATCAGGGCGTCATTGGAGTCAAATGGGTTTACAAAAACAAGAGAGATGAATCTGGAGAAGTTGTCAGAAATAAAGCCCGATTGGTAGCAAAGGGTTACTGTCAACAAGAAGGAATCGATTATGATGAGACGTTTGCCCCCGTTGCAAGATTAGAAGCCATAAGGCTGTTTCTAGCTTATGCCGCCCATCAACGATTCAATGTCTACCAGATGGACGTTAAAAGTGCGTTCCTCAATGGCGTTCTCGAAGAGGAATTCTATGTGGAACAGCCTCCAGGATTCGAGGAGGGTGATTCAAACAAAGTCTACAAACTACACAAGGCCGTATACGGACTTAAGCAAGCTCCTCGAGCTTGGTATGAGACGCTATCATCCTTTCTCATTGAATCTGGATTCAAGCGTGGTTCAGTCGACAAAACGCTATTCACTATCAAAGTGAATGAACATATCCTTTTAGTACAAATTTATGTTGATGATATTATTTTTGGATCAAAATCTCCCATATTATGCGAAAAATTTGGTAACCTCATGACAGAAAAATATAAAATGTCTATGATGGGGGAAATGAATTTCTTTCTAGGGTTGTAGGTCAAGCAGTCCGAAGAAGGAATCTTCATTAGCCAAACAAAGTACGCACACGAGCTGGTTGACAAGTTTGGTGTCAAAGACAGCAAGCCTGTCAAAATACCAATGCTCTCTGGTGGGAAGATCGACCCGGATCCCGAAGGAAAACCTGCCAACATAACCAGTACAGGGGTATAATTGGTTCATTACTTTATCTAACTGCGAGTCGACCTGATATCACTTTTGCAGTTGGAGTGTGTGCTAGATTTCAAGCTAATCCGAAGGAATCCCACTTAGAAGCAGCAAAGAAAATTCTTCGATACATCAAAGGAACCACAAATTTAGGTCTTTGGTATCCTTGTGATGATAATTTGCAGCTTACAGGTTATTCAGATTCTGATCATGCAGGGTGCAAGCTCGATAGGAAATCTACCTCGGGTACTTGCCATTTTCTCGGAAACAAGCTGATATCATGGTTTTCAAAGAAACAAACTTCAGTAGCCACCTCCACCACAGAGGCCGAGTACATGGCCGCAGGGAGTTGTTGTGCACAAATCTTGTGGATCAAACAACAACTCAAAAATTATGAAGTTGAAGTCAGTGAAGTGCCTATATTCTGCGACAGCTCGAGTGCTATCGCCATTACTCAAAACCCAGTTCTTCATTCAAGATGCAAACACGTGGATATTCGACATCACTTTATTCGTGATCACGTGGAAAAGAAGAACGTGGTTATCGAGAAGATACACACTGATATTCAACGAGCTGATATCCTAACCAAACCACTGGCCGAAGAAAGATTCAAAATGTTGTGTGGAAAGTTAGGGTTATTAAATGTTGAGTCATTAGGACGTTCTTGACTCAACAGGCCGATCGTGACTTAACAGGCCGTTACTCTTAACAGGCCGTCACCATTTGAACAGGCCGTTTTCCTCAACAGGCCGTTCACAAGTCAACAAGCCGTTAGTGGATCATCAGGCCGTTTCTCTCAAACAGGCCGACATCCTTCCTACAGGCCGATTCAAATGACAGATCGTTCTCCATCAACAGGCCGTCGTCTAAATCTACAGATCGACCTGTGTTCCTCGAATTGAGGGGGAACACTTGCCCAAAATGATTCATCATTTGAGGGGGAACAAAGGCCGATGTCGAGCTGGTTCTATCTCGCCCTGCCAAGAAGACTCCACCTGTGAAGAAGACTCCTCCACGGAGGACGCAAACGGCCTCCACTGATCCGGTCAGGCCATTTCACCGGGTTCTTCCCGTAGAGTTCGAGGAATTTGCACCTCGCAGGGAGCCATCGCCCTCCTCATCAGCCGAACGGACTCCATCTCCAGTCCGTTCCGTCATGGAGCCATCGACCTCGCAACAACGGCCTGCATCTCCCCGCCCGCAAGTCGTTGTCATTTCCTCTCCAGCGAGGTCACCCGAAGTCCAGCGTGCTGGCTCCGTGGAGATCCAGGATCTCACGGCGGAAGATTCCCAGTCTTCCCCCTTTCGGCATGTGCCCGTGGAGGAAGACGTCGTGCTGCCAATCCAGCCTTTCTCCGAGCAGCCCGTGTCTGCTGCTCAATCCCAGGTGGCCTCCATGAAGGCCGAGGCCAGGCTGAAGGTGATCGACCTGATGCCGGGGATTGCTCAACTCCCCAAGTCCCTCGACCTTGCTACTCGCCTCCGGTTTTATCTGGTTTGTAAGTCGAGTTACTACTATGTATTCGAGGCCTTGCTGTAGGTCACCACCCTCGAGGAGCTGAAGATCGAGGAGTTGGCACTAGAGGAAGAGTTTGGCTTCTTCAGTGTGGAGGATGCAGCCGCAAATTTCCGATCCCTTGTGCTACGGCGCATGAAGGTCGAGGCCAAAATTCTGGGCATCGACCTTCGCCCCCTCTACACTCACTCTCGCACCCTCTACAACTCCGCCGCCGACGTTGGAGACGAGTTTGATGCAATTCAAACTCCGGAGCAATCACCGCCAAGGAATGAAGGTGGTGATGAAGCTCTGATTACTGCTGAATCTGCTCCCGACGCATCAAAGTTCGATGCGGAGACCGAGCTCAGCACTCTCTCTGCAAAGCTCGAGTCCCTCGCCATCAGCGTGCCGGAGCAGATCAAGCAAGCCATCGCGGAGGCCCGGGTCGATATATTGAAGGAAGCCAGGACCCAGGCCGATGATGCTGCCAGGGAGCGGGTGACGAAGTTCGCTGTCGACCATCTGAAGGAGTATACCGACAAACTTCTGCCGACCCAGCTCGAGGCACTAAACATGGCGTCCCGAGATCTAATCGGGGATGTGTTGGAGGACGTGGCCAAGGTCGATCACCGTGTGACCGACCTGACTACATCAATCACCAATTCGGCATCGGCCTCCAACACACAAATAAACGGCATCCTAGATACTCTCACCAGCCTGCTGAATGGGCACCAGCAGCTGCGAGAGGCCATAGGCAAGCTGCAGGAGGAGGACGCTACTCTTCTTTCCCTCATCAAGACCCTTTTTGATGATGTCGAAAAGGGGGAAGAAGAAAGAGCCGCCGCCGCCGCCGCCAGGAAGAAGAGGACAAGCAAATCAAAAACCCCTTCATCTTCCTTGGCTCCTCCCCCTCCTCCTCCTCCTCCGCCTCAAAAGAAGCCAGCTTCCCAGGCCGCCTCCTCCAAGTCCGCCTCTAAGGCCGTCGCCTCCCAGGCCGATCCCATAGCAGCTGCCGCTGCTGCTGAGGCCGCCGCCGCCAAAGCTCGATTGGCAAAAGAGGCCGAGCTGATTCAAGCCATGCATCTGGCTGGCGCGACGCCGGAGCAGGCCATGAACCCCGTCGAGCAGAAGCTCTTTATAGCGGAGCGCCGGGCTGCTGAAGGAAGGAAGAAGGCCGAATCTGACTGGGTCAGTGAGTCGGCCTCCGAACTCATTTTGGATGCTGGAGTCCAGCAACAGGCCGTTGTGTGGCTAGATGAGCGCCAGAACGCCCTGCTGCGGGAGCTCAACAGCTGCTTCATCCTCCTTCACTACTGGATCAATGACCCCTCCCTGCCTGAAGATGCCGATGATGCATACGCAGCCTACATGCTCAAGTTTCCTCACCAAGACTTCATTGGTGAACTGCGAAAGAAAGCTGCAGAGGCCGGTGCGATCTTAAGGGCTCCAGCAAAGAAAATTTTTCATGCCCTTGCTTATTGGCGATTCGGGCTACCTTGATTATTCCCGAATCGACCGGTACATCGTACTGACCGCCATCGGCCTGAATGTCAACGTCTCAAATTCCGATCCCGCCTACTGCCGCATCAGGGATGGAATTTATGCAAGTATGCAGGCGAAGTCGAGGGAACAGATCCAAGAAGAGCGCATAGCAGCCCGTGCCCAGCAGAAGTAGATAGATGATTTTGTTTGTTTTTGGTATTCATTTAAGTTCGAAGCACGACTTGTAAAATTCCTGATGTAAGTACGCTATCGAGCTGAATGAAGCAAAAATCATCTTGTACTACCTGATGACAATACCTCTTTGTCCAGGCATCTGCCTTTACTGCTTTATTTTACTTAATGTTTCTAACTGCCTTTCTTATAATTCCGTATCAACCTTCATGGTTAATCGATCTTTCATCGCTTTAAATCTTAGGAATTATTTGTAAAGTGTATGGTTTCGACATCATCAAAAAGGGGGAAATTGTTGGGAACCCCTTGCAGTTTGATTTTGATGATGTTTTTCGAAACCACACTTAGGCATATTTTACTTGTTTAGGGTCAAGGCCGATAGATCGACCTGCTACCTGTTAGTGCAGGTCGATGCTCTAAAATGTTCAAATGCAAGTTCGATCCACCCTGTAAGAGAAAGGTCGTTTATCGACCTGCCTCGTTCGGATCGAGCTGGCATATCTGCCTGTCTATCGACCTTCCTTATCAAGCTTCCAGCCTGCATTGTCTTAGAAGATTTCTAGTGTTGGATTATCTCATCAAGGTCGATGCTCCACCTTCATGGAGCTACACGACCTGATCCTTGCCACGTGGTGTGCCAGCAAGGACGAACTTTCCCAACGGCTAGAAGTGAGTCAGCCTCCAACGGCTAGTGCCACGTCAGCCTGACTCCAACGGCTAGTTTTTCAAATTGCCTATAAATACTTCAGCCATTATCGGATTCAAGCACGGGAAACTCAAGCTATCAATGCCAAATCTCTGCCAAAGTCTCTCTCAAGTTCATATCCATTCAAGTGTTCGAAATCCGATTAGTTTCCCAAACACTTGACAAAGAGAGACTTTCAACTCCGATAAAAGCCCAACGACGAAGCGTTCACTGCTGCTTGTTGTTGATTCAACATCTTCTTCTCCGACCCGTTAGAAGTTAGAAAGATTGTTTAGTGTTTCACCATTGTAGAGTTAGTCAAGCTCTGTAGTGTGTGAAAGGTTGTTTGTACGTTTTGTACGAAAGGTTGTAAGGGTCACGACCCAAAACTCGTGTCTAGATATATTCAGGTTAGAGTGTATTTAGAACTAATACTCAGTCAGTATAAATAAGAGAGAGGTTGAATCCAAAGGTAAAGGGATTCTCAGGTCGAGTCGACCTGACGTGGACGTAGGAGGGCTTCTCCGAACCACGCTATATCGCGGTGTCTCTCTCTCTCTCTCTCTTTATTTATCGCCCTTTCATTTCATTATCAAACTGACGAGCATCAACCTGCATATCAAGCATCAACCTGCGTTTCAGTATCGACCTTAGATTTTTCAAAGAGTAAATCAACCTCCACCAACTTCCGCATAAGCACAGTTTGATAAATCAAGCTTGTTCCCAAACGAGCTTGATAGATCAACCGGTCTCTGATAAGGATCGACCTTGACAATCGACCTTTGATTGACCTGATTTTATAAAAGTCAAAAACGGTTGGTTATTGGTGTATTCCCCCCCCCCCCCCCCCCCCCATACACCAATTACTCTTTCCCGGGACCAACAGTGACAATTCTGGTGCAGTGGCAAATTCAAAGGAACCACGAACCCATAAGGCCAGTAAACACATTGAAAGGAAGTACCACCTCATACGAGAGTATGTAAAAGGAGGAGAGATCGTGGTGTCAAAGATTGCTTCGAAGGATAACCTGGTTGATCCTTTCACGCAGGCCTTGTCTATCAAGGTGTTCGAAAGGCATGTTGAAGGCATGGGAGTTCGATGCATGACAGCACTGCTTTGAGTATAAGTGGGAGAGATAGTAGTGTAGTAGTATACTTGAAACCATGCTTTTGAGTATAAGTGGGAGATTGTTGGGACTATATACTGAAAAGCATACTTTTTATGCTTAGTTGTATACTACTTCTTCCTGTTTTATGAAATAAATGGAGTCATATGTTTTGTATATTTATTCGTGGTATGGTTATGCAAATAAGTGTCCTGTAGTATATATTATGGATAATATGGTGTGGGTGGTCACACGTAAGATCATATTATCGGTTTCTTATATACTTAAATGGTGTTCGCAACCTAAGTAATCATGGACAAATTACTTGTTAAGGTTGTAGTATAATGCTTGATATTAGCTGATCTTGGCTATTAGCTTATACTAATGCATCCAGTTGCATTGAACAGGATCGCGGTGAGATAAATCCTTTTGTATTTATTTAATAAAGGATTTAAGATCTCGGACGATTATTATTTCTTAATTCTAGTTGTATGATATTGAATTATATATATATTATAATTATTATTTTGATTTATCAATGAGTACAAGTTATTGAAACTCAATGTATCTCGATATCTCGGGTAATAATATTATAAATATGATAATTAATATTATAGCTAGAAATCGTGTCTCGGCGGAGTCCGAGTTGATGATGTCCCCTTGAGGTGCTCTGAAGATTATTATATCAAACCCTGCAGGTGGATTAAGTTCCTATATAATAAAAAGGTCGAGCGGGTACTGCTCTCGGTTGAGATATTAATTAATAAAGCTATCAGTGGCTTAATTAATTAATGGACATGCGATATCTTAAACACAGGAAATAATATAAATCAAAAAGGAGCCCGGTATGTAATAATTTGGGAAATAGACGGCAGTGCAATATTATTTCTTTAATGGAGTGAAATAATATTAATATAATTAAGTAAAGTATTCGGGCCCAGAGAATACTTGGATTATTAATTATATTGGGAGGCCCAGTCCATATCCTCCTTAAGATCCCTAGTGTAGCCCAACAGGAGCAGGCCTAGCCCAGTAAGGAAAACCCTAACCCTAATCTGCCTCTATATATATAGATGGTGAGATGGGATTCCGTACACAAGTACACATACGAGAATTAGTGTGACGGCTAGGGTTTTACTATGAGGGAGAGAAGAAAGATTTCCGTCCATCCGGAATTCTTCTTTGTGCTCGGGAATAACCTATAAGATCTCGAGGTTTACGAGAAGAGCTAGATCTCGTGTGCAGAGATCTAGTGCGAGGAATTCTTCACCAAAACTCATTATACCTGCTGGATCTGCCCGACAAGGTATGCAATCTAGATCTGTTTTCGCTTTAGGATCTAGGAAATTGCATGATATGATTTTTGTTTAATCGATTAACATCCGAGCGATCTTCACGGATCCAACAGTAGTCAAGGCATAGGCATTATATAATTATTGATTGCAGCTAAACGACGGTCGCGTCACACCACCATCCACCATTGGAGATATACAACCGGAGAAGTCTCTCAACGATCTATTCAAGCCGGTTGTTGACGACTATGAAAACGGAGGATAGGGGACAGTCAAGGCGAACACGTTTGAGCTCAAGATGTTGCTCATCAACATAGTGCAAATGCACCAATTCGGTGGAGATTTAGTTGAAGATCATGTTGGTCCCGGATCATAAGTAGGTCACACGTAGAGGAAGGGGGGGTGAATACGTGTGAAGAAGTTTTTAACTTCCTTTTCAAATTTATCTTTAGAGCAAGAATACTGTAAAGCGATCTAACACTTCAAACCAAAGCGACTGCTCGATCTGTAGCTAGCAAGTGCTTAAGACCAAAGAGTAAACTTGATCTATAACGAGTTAGCTTTACAGCGTGCGGAATTTGGTGAGCGTTTGTTTTCTTGCCTTTTAAAACTCTCATTTTAAGTGGTTTTACGTGCTTGTGCAGTATGCAATAATCAAAGCGATAAGTAAAGTAAATGCATAAGGAATGAAATACGACACAACGTTTTATAGTGGTTCGGAGTAAACTTCTCCTACGTCCACTTGTTCCACACAAGAACGAATCCTCTTCACTCAAGAATTCACCAAGGGATTACGACGGGTTCCCAAGCGACCTGGACACGCGATCGAGCTTTTCACAATCGATGAAAGTGAAAGCTTTGATCTTACAACTCAACTACAACCTAGATCGAGCCTTCCACAATCGATGAAAGTTGAAACTTAAGTCTTTACAGCTCAGATTTACAGTTAACCAATACAAACTAAAAATGCTCTAATCTTCACTCTATAGAGACTTGGGTTTAGGTAGGTTTTTGTATTTAAACTCTAACTTTGAAGAATCCTTTAAAATAAGAACGAGTGAAGGCTAAGATTCTATTAACTAGGCTAGGAATATTTAAGTATGAGTCTAGTACTTAGAGTGGAGCTAAGGTTGTAGAAACAGAAGCTTTGATGTTACTAAATCTTTGAACACTTCTTAAGAACTCGAGAAAGATTGCTTACAAAATCGCGAGTGCTTGCTATTTTTCTCTGAAAATTTGGATGAAGTGATAAGTGTTCTAGTTTCTTCATGAACCTATTTATAGTGTGAGAAGATCATTTCGTCTGTTAGATAGAAGATATAATCTTGTCTCTCATGCTCCAACATGTTTTTAATTACCTGCAGCTTTTTCTGGAAATGTACTTTTGTCGTCTTTCAAGATTTAGCTTGCTTCCAACTAAGGCATCCTCCATAGCGATGTGCGCATACCGTTGGCTTGAGGTCAATTGTCTTTAACCATTTAGAGTATTGCATTTGGCTGCCGCCATTTAATGCAGGTAGGACTCCTAGTTTGACTCATTTCGAACTCAAGTTTGAAGTTAGTTGAGACATCGCTTTCTCGCTATGAGAAGTGGATTGGTAAATAGAGAATAAATAAAGTCGAGACGTTTAGTTTTACTGTTCATCATTAGTATTCCTCTTCTCGCTATGAACTTAGTGTAGCAATAGCGTTTGCTTTGCAGAGGTTCATTTTATAATGATAAGATCTTCATGCTTCAGTCTTGATCCTATAAATATAGTGACTAAAAATAGAGTTTCCTAACATTTAAGCTCTTAAAAATTCTATCTAATCTATTCATTAAATAGAGAGGACTGGAAAATTTCTAAGGAGAGGGTTTTGGGATCGAATCAAAACATGTTTATCATTTTTATTTAAGACTCCCAAAGCGGTTCCCCCATAACAATTTAATCTAACAATTTCCCAACAATTTCCCCCTTTTTGATAATGCCAAACCCGACATATAATCCTTAATAGTTTCAAAACGACTGATTGGTTCTGTTAGTCTTGTGACTTATTAAGTTATTATGCCTCAGCGGGTTTATAGTGCTTGGACAGAAGATAAACATTAAAGTGATAAAATATACAATAAGAAATTTGTCTAAGAACCAAAATCCATAGCACCATGAAAATTCCATTACAAATATGGAATACAAATGATAACTTCTAAGCAGGCAAAAGGAATGCAGACATGACCTTATTATGAGCGTCTGCTCATTGTTCAAAAGTTGGGGTCTCTATGCCTATCATAATGAGCACTTCATCAATTTCCTTGTTGAGTATCCTTTTGTTTAGCATGGTTGATCCTTCATGTTGGGAATTGTTAAGGACAACATGTTAAGGGGGAACCAATATGGGACATTTTAGAAATGTTACATATGTTTTGATTTGATCCCAAAACCCCTAAGTGTCCTATTCCCAAGTGACCCAATTTAATGTAGATAATAGGTTAGAATTTTTTTTTCTAAGCCTACACTGTTAGGATGGCTTTGATTTTTGCTTTAGTCACTTAGGTTATTAGACCGCAGAAAATTCAAGTGAAGGCCACTCGCTTGAGTGTGTTTTCAAATCGAAGCGAGTCTACTCAGCCGAAGTGAAGCGAGCCGAAGAATAGCGAAGAGTAGCGAGCGCTACAGTGGATTCAAAGTGAGTCTGCCAAAGCGAAGCGAAGCGAAGCGAAGCGAAGCGAAGCGAGCGCAATAGTAAAAAGCCAAAGCGAGTCAACGCGGGTCAACGATTACTAAAGCAGTCACTAGGGAACTTTACTTCCTAAGTACTCGCTACAGTATGACCTTGAAGCGACTCGATTTGAAGCGGACGCTACAACGTCTAAGTGAAGCGAGCCACTACCTACCAGAAAGCGACAGCACAATTCTCGCTCTTATTTTGAACTCCAGTCAAACTGAAGATTGTCGCATTAATTGCGAGATCTCCACGTGTCAAATACGGAGTGGAGCAGCGGAGTTGACTGCCAGGCCGACAAGGGCGCCGCAACAGTCCTGGGTCGCTCCAGTTACTGTTAAGTTTGTAACTTAGCCATTTTCGGCAAAATAACAAACTGTGCACCTGAAAAGCAACTGCCTGTGCAAAGTACTTTCGAGAGGAGGATGGACAAGGCCACCTACCAAGCAACGGATCTCGGCCAACCCTCCGCCTATAAATAGTGAAGGATGAAGACGAAGAGAAGTAGAACACTACTTGAACATTGAGCGCCTACTGCAAACAAACATTCCCAGCCTTTGAGCATTTCATCGAGTCTTTGTTTCCAAGTGTTCTCCGAGTTCCAGTTTCATCGGAACTCGTCTTCGCAACCTTCACACCTAGAATTCTAAGCCCACTTCAAAATCCCAGCTTAGAAGAAGAGTTCTAGCCATCTTTGCATTCATTGTAAAGAACTCTTCAATAACGTGTCTCTGTCGAAACAGAAAATCCTAACCCAAGTTTTAGGTTATGTGTGTTCATCGTTAGGTTGTGTTCGATCCAAGGTTCTACTTTCATCGATTGTAGAAGCCTCGATCATAGAGTCTAGATCCAAGCTTACACTCTCATTGTTAGTGAAGCTCGATCGAAGCTAGGTTGTAAGGAGAACCCGCAATCTCCCTGTCATCGGACTGAAGTGAGTGAAGCTTCCAGTCCAGTTCTAGGTCTTGTGTGGTGAACCCGAAATCACCAAGTCTTCGTCAGATCCAAGCAAGTGAAGCTCGATCTTGACACAGGCTTTTGAAGAGCCCGTAATCTTCAAGTTCTTGAGTGAAGAGAACGAGTTGCCTAGTGCAACAAGTGGACGTAGGAGTTTCATCTCCGAACCACTATAAATCCTTGTGTTGTATCTCTAATCCTAATCTCTTTATCTGCTTACTATTTGATTACTCATTGCACAAGCATTTAAACAAACATAATTTGAGATTTCAAATACTTAGGAAAGATTTAGCTCACCGAAATTCCGCATATAGAGTAAAGTCTCACTCTTGGTCAAGCTCTAAGCTTAGGTCAAGAGAATTGTGAATACTCTAGATCTGGCTCTCGGCTAGGTCTTAGTTGTTCAAGCGAGCACTTTACTTAATACTCTGAGTTTGAGGAATTTGAAGTTGAAAAACTTCAAACAAAACACGTATTCACCCCCCTCCCCCCCCCCCCCCCCCCCCCCCCCTACGTGTTTTTCCTCTTACAAACCGGGACCAACACTTCAACCAAGGGAACATGATATTTCTCTTCTGCTGGGATCTAATTTAGATACTTCTCACTTCCTCCCTCAGCGCTTAAAAGTACTTCTTCCTGCAGACGCCCAAATTTCTGCGTCAAGAAGCAATGAACCATAGTGACTGGCTGTGAGGGGGAATCGAATGAAAGCATTCCCAAAGATAGTATGCCTTGAGAAATTTTGCTTTGGTAGCCAGCCATGGATCTACTAGCTTAGTGGGAAGGAACTCTTCTGGATGTTTGGCCTTCGTATCTGAGTATATTCTCTCTTCTATCTCGGATTGGGGACGATTCTCCATCACTTTCACGCATCGATCAAACTCTCTGGATTGCTTGATGTTAAAGCGAGGCTTTTGTCCCTCGGCTAGGTCTTAGTTGTCCAAGCAAGCACTTTACTTAATACTCTGAGTTTGAGGAATTTGAAGTTGAAAAACTTCAAAACACGTATTCACCCCCCCCCCCCCCCCCCTACGTGTTTTTCCTCTTACAAACCGGGACCAACACTTCAACCAAGGGAACCTGATATTTCTCTTCTGCTGGGATCTAATTTAGATACTTCTCACTTCCTCCCTCCGCGCTTAAAAATACTTCTTCCTGCAGACGCCCAAATTTCTGGGTCAAGAAGCAATGAAGCGTAGTGACTGGCTGTGAGGGGTAATCGAATGAAAGCATTCCCAAAGATAGTATGCCTTGACAAATTTTGCTTTGGTAGCCAGCCATGGATCTACTAGCTTAGTGGGAAGGAACTCTTCTGGATGTTTGGCCTTCGTATCTGAGTATATACTCTCTTCTATCTCGGATTGGGGACGATTCTCCATCACTTTCACGCATCGATCAAACTCTCTGGATTGCTTGATGTTAAAGCGAGGCTTTTGTCCCTCGGCTAGGTCTTAGTTGTTCAAGCGAGCACTTTACTTAATACTCTGAGTTTGAGGAATTTGAAGTTGAAAAACTTTAAAACACGTATTCGCCCCCGTCCCCCCCCCCCCCACCCCCCCCCCCCCCCCCCCCCCCCCACGTGTTTTTCCTCTTACAAACCGGGACCAACACTTCAACCAAGGGAACATGATATTTCTCTTCTGCTGGGATCTAATTTAGATACTTCTCACTTCCTCCCTCCGCGCATAAAAGTACTTCTTCCGGCAGACGCCCAAATTTCTGCGTCAAGAAGCAATGAAGCGTAGTGACTGGCTGTGAGGGGGAATCGAATGAAAGCATTCCCAAAGATAGTATGCCTTGACAAATTTTGCTTTGGTAGCCAGCCATGGATCTACTAGCTTAGTGGGAAGGAACTCTTCTGGATGTTTGGCCTTCGTATCTGAGTATATTCTCTCTTCTATCTCGGATTGGGGACGATTCTCCATCACTTTCACGCATCGATCAAACTCTCTGGATTGCTTGATGTTAAAGCGAGGCTTTTGTTCATCCACAACGGCCTTCATCACAATCTTCTCTTCTGCACTTTATGTCTTGGCCAACTGGATAGAGCTAGTGACGAGTTTCCACGCTTCAATCTTTGCAAGCAGTAGACATGAATGGTACTCCTCGTCAGTGTTGGGAATCAAGGAGTTCGTCGCGACTTGATTGAAGAACTCAGTCCTCCACTCGAAGATAGAGATGGCCTTTGCTTCGATGGTCTATTTGGCAGTCTCAGCAGCTTTAGCGGCATCAGTCCTCCTTCTTCTCCTTCTCCTTCTCCTTCTCCTTCTCCTTCTCCTTCTCCTCAACAGCTACATTCTTTTCGGTCGTTGCACACTTAGCAACTTTTGAAGCGTCGGCAAGAAGCTTCGGAGCGGGAGGAGCTGGGAGTTGTTGAACTGGGTCTACTTCGTCTATAAACTCAATTCTTCTAGCGACCGAAGAGATCGATTCACCAACCCTTCGCTTTTCCCTTTACTTCATGTCTCATCTCAGCAGAAGTCGCTTCGTCTACCAGTGCAGTCGTTGTTGGTCCCGGTTTGATAGGGTAAACACACATAGAGGGGGGGGGGGGGGTTGAATACGTGTGTTGATGTTTTTCAACTTCTTTTTCCCTTCAACTCAGAGTGACAAGTAAAGCGCTCGCTTCAATACTTAAGACCTAGCAAAGAGCTAGATCTACAGTGTTAGCTAACTTCTTGACCTAAGCAGACACTTGATCAAGAGTGAGGCTTTACTCGAAATGCGGAATTTGGTGAGCTAGTTCCTATGTAATTAAAAACTCAGTTTAAGTTGGTTTACGATGCTTGTGCAAATGAATAAATCAAAACAGTAAACAATTGAAATGATTAGGGTTAGAGAGATACGACACAAGGGTTTAGAGTGGTTCGGTAATAAAACACCTACGTCCACTTTGTTGCACAAGGTAACTGATTCTCTTCACTCAAGAACCTTGAGGATTTGCAGGCTCCTCAAAAACCAAGGTCAAGATTGAGCTTCACTTGCTTGGATCTGACAACAGCTAGGTGATTACGGGTTCACCACAAAACCTAACTGGACTAAGCTTCACTCGCTTCAGTCCGACTCTGGGAGATTACGGGTTCTCCACACAAACCTAGTTTCGATCGAGCTTCACACAATCGAGGACTGTGCTAGCTTGGATCTAGACTCTATGATCGAGACTTCTACTATCGAGGAAAGTAGAGTCTTAGATCGTAACAACCATTTGACAAACTCAAGACCTAACAGACGGAACTTAGGGTTAGGGTTTTTGGTTTTTCGACGAACACACTAATGAAGAACTATTTACAACGAGAGCAAAGAAGGCTAGAGTTATTCTCTAAGCTTGGATATGGAATGGGCTTAGATTTCTAAGTGTGAAGGTTGCGGAGACGAGTTTCGATGAGACTGAAACTCGGAGAACACTTAAACAAATACTCGAAGATTGCTGAAAGCTGGGAGTGTTTGTTTGCAGTATGCGCTGAATGCACAAGTAGTGTTCTACTCTTCTTCGTCTCCATCCTTCACTATTTATAGGCGGAGGGTTGGCCAGGATCCGTTGCTTGGTTAGTGGCTTTGTCCCTCCTCCTCTCGACAGTACTTGCACAAACATGCTGCTTTTCAGACGCGCAGAATTGTCTTTTTGCCTAAAATGGCTAAGAGCCAATTCTAACAGTAACTGGAGCGATCCAGTACTGTTGCGGCGCCCTTGTCGGCCTAGCAGTCAACTCCGTTGCTCCTCTCTTCATTCGACACGTGGAGATACGCAATTAATTGCGTCTATCTCCTCTTGACTGGAGTTTGAACTCGTAGTTCAAATTGGAGCGGGAATTGTGTTGTCGCAATCTGTTAGGTAGAGGCTCGCTTCGCTTCAGATTTGTAGCGTCCGCTTCAAGTTGAGTCGCTTTAAGGTCATACTGTAGCGCGTACATGGAAAATAAATTTCCCGAGTATTTGCTTTAGTAATCGCTGACTCGCTTTGACTCTTCACTGTAGCGCTCGCTTTGCTTCGCTTCAGCAGACTCGCTTCGATTCTACTGTAACGCTCGCTTCGCTTCGCTATTCTTCGGCACGCTTCGCTTCGGCTCAGTAGACTCACTTCGCTCGAAAAACACACTCAAGCGAGTGTCCTTCGCTTGGAAATCTTGCAGTCTAAAACCTAAGCATCTAAAGCAAAATTAAAGCCATCCTAACAGTATAGGCTTAGAAAAATTATAACCTATTTCTACATCAATTAGGGTCGCTTGGGAATAGGATACTTAGGGGTTTTGGGATCAAATCAAAACATACAAATTAATTTTAAAGCGTCCCACATGAGTTCCCCCTTAACATGTTATCCTTAACAATTTCCAACAATTTCCCCCTTTTTGATGATGCCAAACCCAACTTAAACTAACCGTGAAAAGAACTTCAAGCGACTGCTTCTTTTGCAGACTTGATCATTTTATTTTATTTTTTTAAGTTCCTTTCCCCTTATTTTTCGGTTAATATGTGAGTTTGTAGCATAAGGATAAATCATTCACAAAGCTTGTAAACGACACAATTTGACAGAAAAATAAAGATATATTTATGAACGAGCAGTTCACAAATTATGAATGTTTAGGATTCATCTGCAGGCTTCTCCGACTCCTCCTTTTCCTTGCTAAAGTAGGCAGATAAAACCTTCATTTCCATCGTCTTGATGTTACTTTTTTTTCCTCTATGGCTGCTCTCCATCACTAGCGCTTCGTCCACTTCCTCCTCAATTAACCCGCGATTTGGCACATTAGATCCTGGCAAGAGAGGTAGAGGAAATTGCTTCTTCACAGGCACTTTGACAATCTTGGGTTTGGGCTCCGCGAGCTCTGCCTGTGTGAAGATTTTCCGGCGCAATTCCTCATTGTATGCACACAAGAAGTTGTTAAATGCATCCAACTTCGAATAGTCATCCTGCAGAGGCACTACTTGTCATAAATAGTAGGCCTTGATGAACTTTTCCTTGCAGACGCTCCACATCTCTAGCAGATCATCGGAGAGGAACTGCTCAATTTCGCATGCATCGGGATGATTTGCCCTCCTTACGTCCATCTCTTCCTCCGATCTGCTCGTCAACTCCTTCATTATCTGATGGAACTTTGCACTTGCAGCAGAGTTGAATTGTGGAGATTTTTCATTGACACGCTTGCGGATGAGATCGTGTTCATCAGAAGTATAGCGGCCGAAGTTAATCATCTCTTTTATAGTGACCCGGCACGTATCAATCCAAGCTTGAGTCTGGCAAGCTTCCGATTCATCAGGTGTGAAGGGGATGAAAGAGCTTCATGAGATAGCATATTGGATGAGCCTCACTTCATTCCAGTGAGTCTCGATTCACTCTTCCACCTTCTTGATTCTGGCAATCCTGACCTTCTCATCCTTCTCAACCTTTCTCTTCCTCGCTTCCTCACCCTTCCTCCTCAGCTCCAAGCGACTGGATTTTGCAGTGATAGACTGTTGAATCTTTTGGCGCTTAGCCGAGGGATCCAATTCTCTATATTCCGGTGCAGTACGCTTCAGTGGGTGTTTCGGGGCCAGAGGTGCAGGAGGGGGTGGCATCTGCTTCTTTTCTGCAGGTGCAGAAGGAATGATCACTTTGCTGGCTGAAGCGGTGGCTACAGTGGATGTAGCGAGAGCAGCAGTTGAAGCGGGCGCTTGAATGGAAGAACTTGAAGCGCCTGCTTGGGAAGTTACATCCTGAAGAGGCTTTACCAGCGGAATTTCAGTGACCCCTTCACGTAAGTTAGGTTCCTGCTGTAGGGCCAAGGCAATGGCTGCGTCCTCTTCAATCTCCCGCTGGACATGAGCAGCAGAGACGGGATGAGCAGCAAGTGAAGAAGCTAGCAATTTCCCGGCTAGCGGCTTGCGCTTCTCTTCGAAAATCACGGCATCTTTGCCTTTCTTGCGTGCTAGCTCTGCTTGCACTTCTTCATCCATTTCCTCCTCTTCTTCAACTGCCTTTTCTCCTCCACTTCCCCCTTCAATCAAGCTTCCTGCTTCGATCCTCCTCCCTTCTCCAGTCCTTCCCCCTTGTTCTTCTCTTTCTACAATCCTTTCCCCCTTTTTGTAATCATCAAGATTGCCGGGGGAGGTGGTGATCACAGCTTTTCCGGTAAGAGTATGACGGATGGCAGAAAATTTGTTGTAGACGGCGTGCAGCATCCCTTCTGCTCGCTTCGCAAATGTGTGCTCCTGGGAAAGCACTAACTCCGCAGTCCTTTCACTGATTTCTTCCAGTAGATACTGGCACTGCTTCTCTCTCTCTTTTACAAAAGCCATCAGATTCTCTAGCGGCTCAACAGCCTTGAAGCGAGCGTCCAGCTCCGCTTCAATCTTTGCCCA
Source organism: Thymus quinquecostatus (assembly GCA_024222315.1). NCBI lineage: Eukaryota > Viridiplantae > Streptophyta > Magnoliopsida > Lamiales > Lamiaceae > Thymus > Thymus quinquecostatus. The sequence goes on along the minus strand of CM044176.1, from coordinate 21,332,072 downwards.
AATTTTCCGGCGCTCCTCCTGCAAGACCAATTCGAAGTGAGTCTGGGCTGCTTCAAGTTCGGCCCTTTGGGTGGCTATGCTCCGCTCCCTTTTGTTGAGTGCCACGTTGACCTGAGCTGCAGCAGCAATTTTGACAGCAAAGTCTCCCGCCAATTTATGTGCCTCATCAAGCTTGATAGCTAGGTCTGCCTGCTTCAGATCAACATCTCGAGCAACTCTACGTTTGCTCTCCAACTCGCTTAATTCTTCCGCACGCTTGAGTTTTAGTAACTTTGTTTCTTTCTCAAGTGTGTCGAGTTGGAGCTTGGTGTTTTTCAGCCTTTTAGCATCAAGCGACTGCTTGATCTCCTCCACTCGCTTCTCTTTCTCCTCTACTCGCTTCCCTTTAGCCTTGAGTTTTCCCTCCAACTCGGTCTTCTTTGGTCAAAATCTGCTCTCAGATTCTTGACCTCCTCCTCCTTCTTCTCAATCTCCTCTGTCTTTCTGGTAATGACGTCTTGGAGATTGGCAATCTCCTCCTCCTTCACCACCATCTCGGCCTCATGCTCCTTCATCAGTTTCTGCTCATGTGCAGTTGGTGCTCGCTCTGGGATTACTGCATCGGGGTAAGCATGCTTCACTTTAGCGTCTAGCTTTTCCTAGTAGCTAGCTTCATTGATGAAGACATGGAATCCGTCTACTCCAATGAAATTGAGCATCTCCGCCTCCTTCTTTTCAATGATCTCTTCTGTGAAGGCTCTACGGAGGTTGAAGATCTTGAAATACTCCATTCCTCTGTAAGTGATGTAGGTGAGGAAATCTGTTGCTTTGGTGAAGAATTCCTCAGACATCTGTACGTTGGGGTATCGGTTCTGAATTGTTTCTGCGGCTAGCTCCCTGTCCATCAAGTAGCGACGTAGGGCTCTCTCCTCCGCAGTTGGGGGTGGGGGTTTTGTAGGTGGTGGAATGATGGTAAGTTCGGTATCGGCTGTTTGGGTGGTGTCGGCTGTTTCGGTGGGAGAATTGGGTGCAGAAGCTTGGACTGTTTCGGCTTGGGTGGTTTGGGGCGGTGCCTGTTGCTGGGTTTGTTGATGGGTTGGATTGAACATAGTGAATGCGGCATCAAGATCGGTGCTGAGGAATGGTAGTTTGGGAATAGGAATTGAAGAAGTGGATACTTCTTCATAGGGTGAGTGAGTGGAAGTTTGGGGTTGGGGTTGCGTTTGGGGTTGTGCGGTTGATGAAGTTTGTGGCTCTTGGGGTTGGTGGGTTTGAATTTGAGCGGTTGAAGGTTGGGGAATGGTTTGAGCTTTGGCTGGAGAGGGTTGGGGTTGGTTCACTTCAACATCTTCCTCAAGCGGCTGCTCATCAGCCTCGCTTGACTTTACAAGTGAAGCGACTCGCTTCACTTTTCTTGCTCGCTTGGGAGCCGCTCGCTTCGCAGGTGAAGCGGCTCGCCTGGTTTTCTTCCCACTTTGCCTTTCGGCAACGGGAACTGCTGGGATCACCTCTACCTCGAAGACCCCTTTATCCACGACGATTTTCTCGGTCTAGTATAGATCATAGAAAATGGTGTTCTTCTTGTACTCCATGGTGTTTGTCCATCTTCTGTTTGGGAACAATTTCTCCAGTGCAAATGAGATCCTGGAGAAAAAGTGAAGCTTTCCCTTACAAAGGATTTCTTCAGTGCTTCCCTTCTCGTATTTGAAATCCTTGGCAGCCTCGTGTATTTAGTTGATGAACCAATCATGCCAGTTGACTTTTGCTCCAGTGAGGCTGTCGACGATGACACTGAGGACGAAGTTCTTTGTATCGGACATCTGTCCCAAAGTTCCAACACTGCACACTACAGACTTGGTGTACAGTTCACAAATGAAGTTGAAGGGCGTTTCAAGATTCGTCCTTATGTTGTTGTGCTTCACCTCGAATTCTGCATTTTTATCGGCGGCGAAGCGTGCAAATTCAACGTCAACGGAAAACTCAAAGTCCGAGAGGGAATCCGCTCCTTCCTTCGGCAGATTGAATACTACAGCGATGGCATCTAGGGCTACCTCCACCGGCATACCATCCACTGGATCGGTGATCGTGGAAGTAGTCCGTCCTTCCTCCAGGTTCAGTAGGAACTCGGCCACAGATTTGGCCAATATCTTCTCCGGCCTCAAAGTGACGAACTCCCACAAGCCAGTCGTGGTCACAGCCTTGCGGAAGAAGCCATTGGCTTCTACAACCTTCGCGTCGAGATGGGGCTCGACGTTTATATTGTCACTGATGGAGGCTAGAAACTGCTTCATGGTCTGGGTTGCTGCTTTCTTCACCATTGTTGGATTTAGAGAGATTTAAAGTGAAGATTTAAAGAGGGGTTGAGACTCGTAAATTTGCAGAGGATGCAGAAATTTTCACGAGAATGGCAAATTTGGGGGGGTGATAAAGCTTCTGCAGTTCTGCGTCGTCCCTTTATATAGATTTAGGGTTTGGCTGACGTGGTAGGGGTGAGACGGTAATTTCCCCGAAAGTGTTGTTTGTATACGGCGGATATCGGCGATGTGATTGACGTGTCCGGCGTCATCAAAGTAAAAGTGAGCCGTCAAGTTGACTTGGCACTCCACGTGGCCTTCTTTAACTCGTATGTTCAAACGGCGTAGATCCAGCGGCTGGGATTTGAAAACTGTTGAGATTCAATGGTTGGATTGTGCACGTTTTTGGCGGTTCAATTTTGAAGTGAGTTGCACGCGCCCGAGATTTTCGCCCTGTACTTCAACTGCATTTAATGCAAAGTAAAAAGGTAAAATTTGCACTAGAGTGTGTACAGCTCACACACTCGCTTTGTACCCGCTCGCTTCGAGTGTGGCCGCTTGGCGTTTACTTGCTTGCGAAGTACTCGCTTGGCGTGACTGTTCCACACTCGTTTGCGATGGCTCGCTTGAGTGACGTAGCACTCGCTTGACCATCTGAAGCGACTGGATTAAGAAATTGAAGTTTCTTTGACTTTATTTAAAATGTTTCTGACTTACATACTTCAAGGATAAACAAGAATGTTTTCCTCTTTGTATTTGTGTCAGATTTATTTTCATGTTTTCCACATAGCAAATGAAGGTTTCTAGCACGCTTCACATTGCTTAGTGTACTTGAATTGAAACACTTACCAGTCAATCTCACATCGTAGGAGATTGATACCACATATGTAGATCTCTTCAAGCTTGGTCTTCGTGGCATTCATCTCTTCCATCTTCCTCTACGAACTAGAGACTCCCCCATCGAAGTGAATGAGGGAGAGAATGAATAGAGTACACTAGCTTTCTTCAACCCGAAGGGAGATTCACTTTTGTGTACTGTTTCACCAAAAAGTGTTCGCAATAGACGAAATCTATCGTAGCACTAGCAAGTAAAACCTAAGTATCGAATCTCAAGGAAAACTTAGCAGGGCAATCAATTATGTAGTAAACCTAAAACTAAGAAAGCAAGTAAATAATATTTTGGGTTTTTGGTTTTAAGTCCTAGGCAAGAAAATAAATCAAAGCAATAAATTAAAGCAAATAAATCTAATCTAGAAAGCTGGATATTAATCTAAGAATTAAACTAAAGAAAACAATAAATCTACCTAGGTAAAAATCGAAAGGAAAGCAATAAAGAAAGCAACGAAAGAAAAGAAAACGAATCTAGACATAATTAAACTAAATCTGAAAATCTGGAAATTAAATAAATAAATCTAACTCTAAGAACTTTGAAAACGAGAGAATTGAAAACGAAAGAAAAACGAATCTAAACTAGACTTTGAAAACCGAACGAACGAAATTAAACTAAGGAAATTAAACGAGGCAATAAAGAAATCGAATCTAGAACTAAAGCAAGTAATTAAAGCAATTAAACGAAAGCAATAAAATAACTTACGAAAATAACGAAGAACGAAGAACTTGAATTAAACTGCAACGAACTACGAATCCGGATTCGAACAAAAGAAAGCAATAAAAACTAAAGCTAAAGTATTTAGAACTGAAAAACTAAGGTAAAAGCTTGTCCGAATTCGTGCCCTAATGGCCTATATATAATAAGGTAGAAGTTCGATTCCAATAAGGAAACAAGTAAGAAAACACGCCAGGCGTGGAGCGGGCGCTCCAACAGACGGGAGCGGGCGCTCCATAATAGCTGCGCAAATCTGCTTGAATTTATGAACTGGAGCGGGCGCTCCACCACCCTGGAGCGGGCGCTCCGACGATGCCATGCAAATCCTTCGGGTACTGTTCATGGAGCGAGCGCTCCAACTCCACGGAGCGGGCGCTCCAACTCACGCGCGCACTTTATCCAATTTTTGCACTCCTTTTTCTTCCTTTTCTCGTTCTTTCTCCTTCTTTCGGCTCCCATGATCCCTAACAAGTAAAATACTCGAAACACCCAAATCATAGCTATAACGACACAAAATGACTCCAAAACGACACAAAAACAAATAATAAACAACGACTAAATCCTAACAAAATGACATCAAACAACTCCCCCACACTTAGACCTTTGCTTGTCCTCAAGCAAAATAATCATATAACTAGACTCAATTCAAATAATCCAAATCATAGAACATTTAATCATCGGAATCGACAAACTCAAACAAGGTCACTTTAATCCCAAGTTATGAACAATCATCATCAACAAACTATGCGGCTTATAAATCAATCTAAGTAGAGGAAAAGCAATGATAACTCACATCTCACAATAATCTAGATCACCACAACTTAGACGACTAGCCTACTTCCCCTTTTTATTCAACAAATAAGCAACTCTTTTTTTTTTTAAACTTGTGAACGTTTATGGCACAAAATTCACTAGGTTTAATCATCGATGGGTCACATCGAGCCTCCTAGTGCGGTTTCCCGTACCCATTGTCAAGAGGGGTAGAATGCCTACGAACACTTATTCAAACATACACGAGTATCATCTAGGACGATGTTCATGAAATGTGATCATTCGAGGGTCTCTCGAAGCCTTTTCATGTGGTTTCCCATGCTCATTACTCTAGTATTTTTATACGTTACAAGCAAGAGGAGCAGAAATCCTATCAACTCTTTATTCACATAAACACAACTATTTTTTTTTCTTTTCTCCTTTTTTTTTTTTTTTTAAGGGGAAAGTAAACTAGCAATCCAAATTACAACAATCTAGACTAATCACTCAACCAAAAATTATAAATCATTTTCCTCAAACTCACATCAATTCATGCCCCACAATTCATCGAATCATAATATATCACAACTCAAGATTAAACCAACCTAATTTATGCTCAAATCAATTCCAACAACTAAATACTCCATCATCAAATCATTCAAATTAATCCTAAATTACATGCTTACATGCTTGAACACAAACAAATTTCTGAGTGGGGAAAATAAACAGACACAAAAAAACATACAAGACACGAAAACACAAACATCAACTAACATGTCAAAAGTGATAATTATTCACACCCCCACACTTAAAATCATGCAATGTCCCATTGCAAGAAAATAAATAGAAAGAGAGGAGAAAACTTATCGCTTTTGACGACCACAATTGGCACAAAAATCGGAACCTTGATCGATCCCAAGAATTGCAACCTACAAAACAAACAAAGACAAAAATACCAAACAGGCGTAATATCTCCTAAAATGACAAAAACAATAAAAATAAAAATAAAGAAAAACAAATAGCTATCAAGGGTGAAAGTTTCGAGGATCATTTGGATCATTAGGATCCCAAGGCGCCTGAGAAGAAGAAGAAGTAGGGTGAAAATCGGTATACCTCGAAAGATGGCGCTCAATATCGTAGACCCGATTCTCGACCCCTTGAACTCTCGTCCCCATGTTTTGCATTTGAAGTCCCAAGTTCTCCATATTCGTCGTCATCGACTGAAATAGAACGGCATGGGAATCCAATCTCTCAAACAACCCGGTCTGAAATGTGTTGAACCCTTCTTGATAAGTCCGAAAATAAGCTGGGGGTTCCTCGGGTTGTGCAGCTCCGGCTCCTTCATCCATGTCATCTCCTTGAATTTCCTCGTGTTCGGCCGGTGCTCCATGGATGGCAATGTAGTTTCTGACCGAACCCCGCAGATGCCATGGCTTGAACTGAGTAGGGGAAGCTAAGTATGAGCCATTGATGAGCTCAGCTGGGGTGATCTCCCGACTCGGGACGAGAGACATCGGAGGACTGGGATAAAATGGAACCGCCATATAACGAGCTATCCCCGTAGCTATCTGAGAGAGGGCGGGATGTGCATTGTGCCTCGACTGGTTGCCAATGATCTGGTTCCAAATGAAATGGGAGATGCTAACCTGCACATGATTCTTAGCAGCCCACAACAGGTAACACTCCGGGCCACTAACTTTGCTCCCTTCTATTTTTCCTGTTACATTGAATGCTAGGAAACGATGCAACAGTAATAGAGAATTATCACGAATAAACATAGAAGGGGCACCCTTTTGTCCCCAGTTATCACAACCAGTCAACTCTTTCCAAGCAGCAAAATAATTGAAATCATGAGGCACAAATTGAGAAGCATCATCAGAATAGTGAAAACCAAAAATCTCATGCATGCGATAGCAAGAAACTTCACAAAAAATTCCACCCAAATTGCACAGAAAAGCAATCTCCTCCTCTTGACCCTCATCAGTATTTTTCCCTAATCTAGCAGTACACAACATCTCCAAGCACAATATATCATGCCCCTCCCATTGGTTATTAAAATACTGAGTTAAGCCTAGGACCTCTAAATATTGAGCAAGTGAATCCCCTAGGCGCAATTCCTCAATAAACATAGGCGAATAATGGCGAGGGGGCAACAATTCCATATTTTTGAGATGAAGGTACCGATTTGTTACCTCATACCCATCAAGGTATCGAAGGGAACACGAAAGGAGACACCGTATTCTCCCGGTGTAATTCCTCCAACTGGACGAGCTGACATTCGGGCGGAGAATGGAAGACTAGATGATGCCGCTCCAACAACCGGGGCTGCTCTCTTTCTTCTCAACATTGTAGGACCTGAGAATTAGTGGAAAACGAAAGAAAACACGTAAAAAGAATAATAAGAATTAAAACTGGCAGAAAAGGGCGCAAGGGTCCTGGAGCGCTCGCGCGCTGTCTCCGGAGCGGGCGCTCTACGAGAAAATATGGAGCGGGCGCTCCTATGTGCTGGAGCGGTCGCTCCGGCAGGGAAAACGACGGCCGGCGCTGGATACGGCGGTGCAGGCGGCGAAGGCAGACGGCGGCGGTCCAGACGGCGGCGGTGCAGATTGTTGCGGTGTAAGGGGAGGTATGGTAACGTCCGGCCACGGTGAGTGGTGACGGAAGCTCTGGTGCAATGCGGGCGACGACAACTCCGATGACGGTCGCCGGCGGTGCAGAAGGTGGCAGCAGCTCCGGTGGTGGTGAAGATAGAAGGATAGAGAGAAATTGGGGGCTAGGGTTCATGCACAAGAAATAGAAAGAAATTAGAATAAAATAGAAAAGAAAGAATAGACATGTACCTCAATTCGGCAAAGTGGAGCGGACGCTCCGAGAGGATGGAGCGGGCGCTCCATATTGAGCTCGCTGAAAAATTCAAACTCCAACATCAGTGGAGCGAGCGCTCCAACTATTGGAGCGGGCGCTCCAAAACAGGCTCGCTCTTTTTTTTTTTTTTTTTTTTTTTTTTTTTTTTTTTTTTTTTTAATACGTGGGTTGCCTCCCACCAAGCGCTCTTTTAACGTCATTAGCTTGACTTACAAAAAATTCAATCAAGAACAAAAAGAAGGGGAATCGGGGATAAAAATGGTCTCGATTTTTGCGGCCACGTCTCTCCTTCAATGTATGGCTTCAAGTCTTGACCATTAGCTGAAAATATGTACCCCGACTCTTCATTCTTGATCTCCACAGCTCCATGGGGAAAAACTCGAACCACCGTGTAAGGATCTCCCCACTTGGACTTGAGCTTGCCCGGAAAGAGACGAAGACGAGAATTGCAAAGAAGTACCTTCATCCCGGGCTTGAACTCCTTGTAGGTGATCTTCTTGTCATGGGGCCTCTTCACCTTGTCCTTGTAAATTGTCGCATTCGATGGAGGTGGCGAGTTTTCCTCATCTACTTCATCAATCTCCTCTAAATCCCGTAGACGTTGCTCGATGTCCTCTTCCTCATCCACACAACTAAAGAACTCGTCATCCTCTTCTTCAATGAGCTCTTTAAGACTTGCTACCCTATTAAAATCCTCACAAATATTTTCCTCATCAAGAGGGTTAGCAAGCTTAACATAAGAACAACTATGAATAGAGGAAGTAGGAATAGAAGATGAGTTTCGAAATACCGAAAATGTCACCGAACCTCCCTTGCCGGCCATGCTCAAAGTTCCGGAGCCAACGTCGATTCGAGTTTGAGTAGTTGCCATGAACGGTCGTCCTAGCAAAAGAAGATGACCTTTCCCACTCCTGGCTCCTCGCCCCACGTCTAGCACAACGAAATCGGCAAGAACTCGAATACCTCCCACAAGTAAAACAACATCTTCCATAATCCCCAAGGGTCGACTCAAAGAACCGTCGGCTAACTCGATGTAATAATCTGTAGGCTTAAGATCCCTTGAACCCATTCTTTCATAAATCGAATAAGGCATCAAGTTCACCGCTGCCCCCAAATCCAACATTCCCGACACACGATCCCCATTATCCAAACTAACATCTAATGTAAAGCTTCCGGGATCACCTTGTTTCGGTAGAGATGAGAGATGACCGGTCGAGGTAGGAGAGGTGTTAGAATGAATTCGGCTTGCTTCGACGGCGGCCACCGTGTGACTCCTCATTTGCTTGTCTTCGCCTTGCTTCTTGTTTTTCAATCTGCTCGGGAAAGGGATAGGAGGGACGTAAGGATTGGGCGCCTTATGAAAATTGGTCTCCTCCTTCTTTCTCTCTTCTGATTCGGATGCTGGCGGCGGAACAGGGAACTGGAGCGGGCGCTCCAAGGATTGGAGCGGGCGCTCCATGCTGGGCGCGCTGGATTTTAAATTCTGCTGGAGAGGGTGGAGCGGACGCTCCGATGATGAGAGCGGGCGCTCCAGTTGTGCCTCGCTCGAATTCTGATTCTGCAGGATAGGGAGCGAGCGCTCCAAATGTTGGAGCGGGCGCTCCATGTGTGGCGCGCTCTGCGTCTGCTGGCTTTGGAGCGGGCGCTCCATGTACTGGAGCGGGCGCTCCGTTTGTCCTGCGCTGGGATTGCTTCTCGACGGGATCCAGCTGCTGCTCGGGTCCCAACGTCCATTAGTTGGGCCCGTTCCTCCTATATCGGGCATGACGACACCATTATCCACCGTTCTTCCATCCCTCAATACCGAAATTGATTGAGCTTGATAAGTTGGCGGATGTTGGGGAGGAATCGGAGGAACATATGGAGGGTATGGGGCTTGCACCTCGTTGGCTTGTTGTGGTTGAATCCCTTGGCTTGGAATTCGCCCCGGTTGTTGAATCAAGTGCATCGCCCCTGAAATTTGTCCAATAGCCGTCTCGAGCCTCTTTATGTTTGCATCAAGGGCCTGGAAACGATCCTCATCGACGGGAGACTTTTGTGGAGGTGGTTGAGGACGAGGATTTTGGGGAGGAGGTGGAGGGTATGGCGATGAAGGATAATATGGAGGAGGTGGTGGATAATATGGGTTTGGTGGATATTGATGAGGAGGATAATATGGTGGTGGAGAGGGGTAATATGAATTTTTAGGAGGGTAGGGATAATTATAAGGAGGGGGGCGACGATTTTGAAAATTCGGGTTCGTACCTTGCCCTTGAGGTGGTGGTCCTTGTGGCATGTAACCTTGGGCGGCATAGACCTCGGCTCCTCCTTCGTATGTGAATGCTCCCATATTTTCGCAAACCTCCTTGATATGGCCTAGCTCTCCACAAATATCGCACCGGTCCGGTTTCCTAGTCTCCACTTGAGGTGCCGGTGCGTTCTGCTTCATCTTTAGATTCTCGAGATCTCTCAACATATCGGCCATCTGCTTCTTCATGTCGGGGCTCATCGTGACCGCTTTTGCCTCCATCTTTGTTGACCTAGATGACTTCTGTTGGGAACTTGCAGCAAGAGTCTCGAAAATCTTCTTCATGTCATCGGCTGTCTTGACCGCAATATTTCCTCCGGCCGAGCTGTCCACCATAAATTGGCAGGTCTGGTTCAATGCATCGTAGAAGTACTGCCAAATAAGCTCAGGAGCCATCTGATGGTGAGGACATTGTTGAAGTAAGTCCTGAAATCTCTCCCAAGCCTCGTGAAATGGCTCGTCGTGGTCCTGAGAGAAATTCATGATTTGCGACCGCACCTCCTGAGTCTTGCGGCTAGGATAATACTTCAACATAAACTTCTCACACACCTCATTCCAAGTGTGGAGAGATTCGGCTGGGAGCGACAGGTACCATGACTTTGCCCGATCCTTCAGAGTGTAGGGGAAACACTTCATCTTCAGGTTGTCCTCCGTAAGGCCTGATAGTGGAAAAGACTGCACGACGGTGCAGTACTCCCGAATAAACGTAAGTGCATCCTCGTTGGCCAGCCCGTGATAGGAAGGGAGCAACGCCAGGTGGTGAGGTTTCAGCTCGTGATTTCTGACCGCTTCAGTCAGAACAATCGCCGAAGTAGTGGCAGTGAAGGTAGGGCGAGCAAAATCTCCCATATATCGTGCCATCGCTTCGGTCTCAGCAAAAACAACACTCAGCAAACAGGGTTAAACGCACCGAGTGGGAGAAATAAGAAAAACGAATAAACACAAATAAAAATAAAACAAATAAAAATACTACACAATCAAAAGCCTAAAGTTTTCCCCGGCAACGGCGCCAAAATTTGTTTCACCAAAAAGTGTTCGCAATAGACGAAATCTATCGTAGCACTAGCAAGTAAAACCTAAGTATCGAATCTCAAGGAAAACTTAGCAGGGCAATCAATTATGTAGTAAACCTAAAACTAAGAAAGCAAGTAAATAATATTTTGGGTTTTTGGTTTTAAGTCCTAGGCAAGAAAATAAATCAAAGCAATAAATTAAAGCAAATAAATCTAATCTAGAAAGCTGGATATTAATCTAAGAATTAAACTAAAGAAAACAATAAATCTACCTAGGCAAAAATCGAAAGGAAAGCAATAAAGAAAGCAACGAAAGAAAAGAAAACGAATCTAGACATAATTAAACTAAATCTGAAAATCTGGAAATTAAATAAATAAATCTAACTCTAAGAACTTTGAAAACGAGAGAATTGAAAACGAAAGAAAAACGAATCTAAACTAGACTTTGAAAACTGAACGAACGAAATTAAACTAAGGAAATTAAACGTAGCAATAAAGAAATCGAATCTAGAACTAAAGCAAATAATTAAAGCAATTAAACGAAAGCAATAAAATAACTTACAAAAATAACGAGGAACGAAGAACTTGAATTAAACTGCAACGAACTACGAATCCGGATTCGAACAAAAGAAAGCAATAAAAACTAAAGCTAAAGTATTTAGAACTGAAAAACTAAGGGTAAAAGCTTGTCCAAATTCGTGCCCTAATGGCCTATATATAATAAGGTAGAAGTTCGATTCCAATAAGGAAACAAGTAAGAAAACACGCCAGGCGTGGAGCGGGCGCTCCAACAGACGGGAGCGGGCGCTCCATAATAGCTGCGCAAATCTGCTTGAATTTATGAACTGGAGCGGGCGCTCCACCACCCTGGAGCGGGCGCTCCGACGATGCCATGCAAATCCTTCGGGTACTGTTCATGGAGCGAGCGCTCCAACTCCACGGAGCGGGCGCTCCAACTCACGCGCGCACTTTATCCAATTTTTGCACTCCTTTTTCTTCCTTTTCTCGTTCTTTCTCCTTCTTTCGGCTCCCATGATCCCTAACAAGTAAAATACTCGAAACACCCAAATCATAGCTATAACGACACAAAATGACTCCAAAACGACACAAAAACAAATAATAAACAACGACTAAATCCTAACAAAATGACATCAAACATGTACTTATTCATGATGAATGGGAGATGAGTACAAGTCCTTATCTCAGGTCAGAATAGGACAGGATGACAATGAGAATGCTCTGACAAGACATTCTCAATTTTAATCAAAGACATGTCACCAGTCATGCAACCTTTTTGAAGTAAAAGGTAACCCTTCAAGCTCTCCTCTAGAATCTACAGAATGAATATGCATTCGGCTCGCTTGACCCAAAATAGGGAAAATTGAAGCGATGCAATATTCAAGGTGGGAGAAGAATGAATAAACACCCGGCAGCTCAACTCAATGAAGAGTGAGTAATGAGTGAGTGTTTATCCATGACGAAGGAGATGAGAAGACATGCTCCTCTTCGGCGGAAAGATGGGAAGAGGACGCAAGGTCTAGGTGCCAGCCCTGCCTAAGCTTTCACCGTTATTACGTGGGGAGGCCCGATACAAGACCCCACAACCGTTACTAAAAACGGTACTTGCGAGTGTTTATACCCACTTGCTAGGAATCCTAGGCTAGGTAGCAGCTTTCCTTGCTTGCTTTGGAAGTAGACTGCTCCAAGAGCAATCAATAGTTCCCCCTTAACCATAGCCTTAACAATCCTGTTAGTTGGTAGGGAACGTCTTCCAAAACTCCACCTTTCTCCACCTTGTTTCTCCTTCTTCAAGCGAGTGAGTTTTGAAGCGACTCGATTGAGTTGGTGAAGATCAAAAGCGAGGGTCACTTGCGGGCAAGCGTCCACTCCTTTGTGCATCCTGGATCTAGCATTCTTCACCAGGGTCTAGTAACCCTAATTCCATGCATAGCTGATTGAAGCGAGACTCAGCTAGAGGCTTGGTGAGGATATCTGCTCGCTGGAGATCAGTATGAATTTTCTCGAGCTTGATATCCTTCTTCTCGACATGATCACAAATGAAGTGATGCCGGATTTCCACGTGCTTGCATCTGGTGTGAAGCACTGGATTCTACGAAATACATATAGCGCTGTTGTTGTCGCAGAATATTGGAATTTCATTCGCTTCAACTCTGTAGTCCTTCAACTGCTGACGAAGCCACAAGATTTGAGAACAACCGCTTCCAGCGGGCATGTACTCGGCTTCAGTCGTTGAAGTAGCCACACTTGTCTGCTTCTTCGAGAACCATGAGATAAGCTTGCTTCCCAAGAACTGACACGTGCCCGAAGTTGATTTCCTATCAACTCGGCAACCTTCATAGTCAGCATCGGAGTATCCCATGAGCTCCAGATTATCCTCAGTAGGATACCATAGCCCCATATTGACGGTGCCTTTGAGATAGCGAAGGATTCGCTTGGCAGCTTCAAGGTGGCTATGCTTGGGATTGCTTTGGAAGCGAGCACGGACTCCACCTGCAAACGCAATATCCGGCCTGCTTGCAGTGAGATATAGAAGGGACCCGATCAAAGCACGATAGTCTGTAGCATCCACAGACTTCCCTTCTGGGTCTGGCTCCATCTTCCAGTTGGTGTTCATTGGGATCTTCACAGCTTTAGCATGTTGAACACCAAACTTGGCAAGCATATCTCGAGTATACTTTGCTTGATTGATGAATATACCATCATCTTGCTGCTTCACTTGAAGACCTAGGAAGCAACTCATCAAGCCTATTATCGACATCTCATATTTGTTCTTCATCAACTCTCCAAACTTCTCGCTAAGCGACTGGTTTGGTGATCCAAATATGATGTCATCCACATAGATCTGGACCCATAGCATATCTTCTCCATGGTTGATGGTGAAGAGAGTCTGATCTGTCTTTCCTTTGTGGAATCCATTATCCACTAGGAATTGAGATAGCGTATCATACCACGCTCTAGGCACCTGCTTCAATCCATACAGGGCCTTCTTCAATTGATACACCTTTTACCTTGCTTGAAACCCGGCGGCTGCTCCACATACACTCTTCCTTGAGCGCTCCATTGAGAAACGCGTTCTTGACGTCCATTTGATAGACCTTGAATCTCTTAGCCGCTGCATAGGCAAGAAATATTCTAATCGCTTCAAGCCTGGCCACTGGAGCGAAGGTCTCATTGAAATCTATCCCTTCCTCTTGGCAGTAGCCTTTGGCGACGAGTCGAGCCTTGTTTCTCACAACGTTGTGGTCCTCGTCCGTTTTGTTCTTGAACACCCACTTGGTGCCAATCACATGCTGGAATTTGGGACGATCCACGAGATACCATACGTCATTTCTGGTGAACTGATTGAGCTCCTCTAGCATGGCAATCACCTAATTGGAATCTGTTTGGGCTTCTTCCACACTTGTCGGCTCAATGTTGGAAAGAAAGCAACTGAACATAGCACTTTCTCCAATCACTTGGCTTCTGGTCACCACGCCTTTGGATAGATCTCCAATAATTTGGCTTGGTGAATGATCTTTGAGACATGCACACTTGGATCCACCAGCTTCTGCTTCTTCTTCAAGTGGCTCGCTTCCTTCTCCATCTGAAGCAACCGGAATGGGTGCTTGGGCTGCATTCGCTTCTTGGATCTTGGGGGCAACTTCAACTTTCTCTTGAGCAATTTGATCGCTTGAATCATTGACTTCTTCATCTTCTTCAAGCATGCCCCATGTCAATGGATTGATGGGTTCCACGCTTGAATTCTTGTCGTTCGCTTGAACCTGCTCCTGTGGAAGACTTAAGGGAGATTCATCAAATACGACATGGGGTGATTCCTCCACAATTAGGGTTTTACAATTGAATACCCTGTAAGCTTTGCTTGATGTAGAATACCCTAAGAATATTCCTTCATCAGCTTTGCTTTCAAAGGCTTTCAATTGTGACTTCCCATTATTGTGAATGAAGACCCGACAACCAAAGATATGAAAATAAGATATGTTAGGAATTCTCCCTGTCCATATTTCATATGGTGTTTTGTCGAACCGTTTGTTGAGAAGCGTCCGATTCTGGGTATAGCATGTTGTATTGGCAGCTTCAGCCCAATACTTCATCGGAAGCTTCGAATCTGCAATCATAGTTCGAACGTCTTCTTTGATGATTCGATTCCTTATTTCAGCAACTCCGTTCTGCTGGGGTGTGCATGCTGAGGATGTTTGATGTGCTATTCCATGCTCCGTGCAGTAAGCTTCGATTGTAGAGTTTAAAAACATTGTGCCTTTATCGGAGCGAATGGTGGCGATCGCTTGATTCTTTTCCATAGCAAGACGCTTGAGCAATTGTGGCAGTTTGGACAGCGTCTCCTTCTTGCTAAAGAGAAATACAACCCAAGTGTAGCGAGAGAAGTCGTCGACTACAACGAGAGTGTATTTTCTTCCGTTGACGCTTACTGGAGTGACTGGTCCAAATAGATCCATGTGAAGTAGCTCAAGCACTCGCTTGGAAGATGCTTCCTCTAAGCTAGCGAAGTGCTTCTTCGTTTGCTTACCTCGTTGGCAAGGTTAGCATGTATGATATTTGACAAAGACCTCATTTGGTATGCCCTACACCAAGCCTTTTCGAGCTAAGCAATTGATCGTCTTGAAATTGAGATGACTCAAGCGTCAGTGCCACAGCCATCCAATTTCAGTAGCACTCCTAGCAACCAAGCACGTCTCCTCTTTGCAACTATCCCATTGCGCAATGTAGACATTCCTTTGTCTTACTCCAATGAGTGCAATCTGGGATGTCAGCTTGTGCTTCACCACGCACTTGTTGGAGATGAACTCCACCTTGTATCCCTTATCACAGAACTGTGAGATGGATAGCAAGTTGTACTTCAGTCCTTCCACGTAGGAAACTTCTTCGATTGCAAGCTTTCCTATCTTCAGTGCGCCGTATCCCTTGGTGCTTCCTCGAGAGTTGTCACCAAAGGTTACGTGTGGACCATTCTTCTCTATATAGTCTTGTAGTAGAGACTTCATGCCAGTCATGTGTCTTGAACATCCACTGTCCAAGTACCAAATAGGTTGACCTTCACTTGGCATGGGGTCCATGGCGCTCACCTGCATTTAGACAAGTTTTGGTACCCAAATCAGCTTGGGTCCTTGAAGGTTAGTCCCTTTAGGTACCCACACTTGCTTTACTCTCTTTTGAGAGTTAGCTCATGCTTTGGGCTTCTCGACCTTTCTAAATTGTGACTTCTGCATGAACGCAGCTTCGCATGTGAAACAGTTTGTGCATTGAGGGAAGTTTTGAGAGCGGCTCGCTTGAGACACACCTATGCTCTTGCCTTCATGCTTATATCCTGAAGCGACTTGCTTCGGATTAGCCTTTGGCTTAGAGACTGGCCTAGGGTTTACATTCTTTGTAAGCGTCTCGCTTGATTTCCTTGAAGCGGTCAAATTAGGGTTTTGACCCTGACTCGCTTGAGGAATCTGATTGGTGTCTAGATGTTAGGTTTTTCTTCATGTTTTCGTGTCCGTTTTCATTGTGTTTTTATGTCTTTTCGTGTGTCTTTGGCTATGATTTGGTTGTTCGGAGTTTTTGGTACTTGTAGGATGAAAAGGGCGGAAACAAGAAGGAAACGAGAAGAAAACGAGAAGAATGGTTGTTGAGCAATCATTGACCTCGAGTTCTAACCTCTCATGATTTTATTGAAGATTCATTTTTGATGTAATGAAAGCATTATATCGAAGAGGGGTTCGATAGGAGCACATAGGTGAAAACGGAGGTCAATTTGGAGTTCGGATGAGGAAGATACGGCCGAAACAAGAGAATCGCGCGCAATCGTCCAGCGCCTGATTTGGCCGATCGGCCAAGTCCTTCACAAATCTGGCCGATCGGCCAGATGTCCGCGTGCAGCTGTTAGTTTCCTTATATAATAAGGTTTTCCTCCTTATATATATACTAGTACTTTGGGACGAATTGGGATCATCTTTTACCAATCTTTTAGCATATTTTAGCTCTAGTTTAGCATTCAAATACTTTAGTTTAGTTTTCCTTTGTTCGATCCGGATCGTTACTTCGTTCTTCAATTAATTCAAGTTTTACTTAGTTCTTCGTTCTTCGTTTAATCTCGTAAGTTCTTTTTTGCTTTCGTTTATTTGATTTATTTGCTTTCCTTAGTTTTAGATGTAATTTCGTTTAATTTAGTTCGTTCGATTTCAAGTTCTTAGATTAGATTCGTTTTTCTTAGTTTTTAATTCCTTCGTTTTCCAAGTTCTTAGAATTAGATTTATTTACTTTAATTTCCAGATTTTCAGATTTAGTTTAAATCATGTCTAGATTCGTTTTCGTTTCTTTCGTTGCTTTCTTTATTGCTTTGATTCTTGCCTAGGTAGTTTAATTGTTTTCGTCTAGTTTAATTCTTTAGATTAATTAGTTCGATTTCTTTGCTTTCTAGATTAGATTTATTTACTTGCTTTAATTTATTGTTTATTTATTTTCTTGCCTAGGATTTAGAAACAAAACCCAAAAATTCTCTTTACTTGCTTTCTTAGATTTAGACTAGATTAGGTTGTTTTGCTACACGATTAATTGCCCTGTTAAGTTTTCCTTGAGATTCGATACTTAGGTTTTACTTGCTAGTGCTACGATAGATTTCGTCTATTGCGAACACTTTTTGGTGAAACAAATTTTGGCGCCGTTGCCGGGGAAAACTTTAGGCGATTTATTGTGTAATATTTTTATTTGTTTTATTTTTATTTGTGTTTCTTCGATTTTCTTATTTCTCCCACTCGGTGCGTTTAACCCGTTTGTTGAGTGTTGTTTATGCATGGTCGCCGAAGTCTCCAAAGGAATTTAGCGCCCTACGTCGACAACATCCATCAAAGGAAAGCGATCTTAGCCGCGAAGGAGAAGGAGGAGATCGATTCTCGAGACTTTGGTTTAGTCTTGTTGTTTGCAGAGCCCGAAGCCATGGCAGCTAGAGTCATGGGCGATTTTGCTCGCCCCACATTCACAGCCACCACTTCGGCGATTGTCCTGACGGAAGCGGTCAGGAATCATGAGCTTAAACCTCACCACATGGCGTTGCTCCCATCCTATCACGCGCTGCCCAACGAGGATGCCTTGACGTTCATCCGAGAGTTTTGCACGGTGGTTCAGACTTTCCCACTCTCGGGACTCACGGAGGACAACTTGAAGATGAAGTGCTTCCCGTACACCCTCAAGGATTGAGCAAAGTAATGGTATTTGTCACTCCCGGCCAACTCTCTCACCACATGGAATGCGGTGTGTGAAAAGTTCATGCTCAAGTACTATCCGAACCGCAAGACTCAAGAGGTGCGGTCGAAGATTATGAATTTCTCCCAAGACAACGATGAGCCGTTTCACGAAGCATGGGAGAGGTTCCAAGAGCTACTTCAACAATGCCCTCATCATCAAATGGCATCGGAGTTGCTTTGGCAATATTTTTACGACGCCCTCAACCAGACTTGTCAGTTCATGGTGGATAGTTCGGCCGGAGGCAACATCACGGTCAAGACAGCTGACGAGTTGAAGGATATTTTCGAGACGCTCGCTGCGAGTTCTCAACAAAAATCAGCTAGACCAAAGAAAGTGGAGGCGAGTGCAATCTCGATGAGCCCCGATTTGAATAAGCAAATTGCCGACATGTATAGGGATCTCGAGAACTTGAAGATTAAGCAAAGTGCACCGGCCCCGAAGGAGAAAGAGAGGAAGCCGGACAAATGCGAGATTTGTGGAGAGTTGGGACACATCAAGAAGGTTTGCCATAACATGGGAGCACCCACTTATGAAGGAGGAGCCGATGTATATGCTGCCCAAGGGTACATGCCGCCACCCCAAGGGCAAGGTACGAACCCGAATTTTCAATATCGTCGCCCCTCTCCATATAATAACCCCTACCCTCCTCAAAATCCCTACTACGCTCAACCTCCACCATATTATCCTCCTCCTCAATATCCTCCAAATCCCTACTATCCACCACCTCCATACTACCCCCCTCAACCTGCTCCTACACCACCACCATCATATCCAAATTCTCGTCCTCAAGGACCTCCACAAAAGCCTCCCGTCGATGAGGATCGTCTCCATGCACTTGATGCGAACATAAAGAGGCTCGAGTTGGCCATTGGCCAAATTTCTAGTTCCATGCACCTGATGCAACAACCGGGGCGAATTCCGAGCCAAGGGATTCAACCACAACAAGCCAACGAGGTGCAAGCCCCATATCCTCCATATGTTCCTCCCGTTCCACCTCACCAAGCTCATGCAATCACGGTGTTACAACGCAATGGAGTACCGATACCTCCTCAAGGGCCCATGGGAGATAAACGGGGCCCGAGCCCTCGATGGAACGGCCCGGGAACCCCGGCAACACCCTTCGGCCAACCTCGTCCAGTAGCCAATCTGGCCGGTCGGCCAGAATCTGGCCGCTCGGCCAAACCCTTCAACATGCGCGAGAGCACAGCGTCCAATCTGGACGATCGGCCAAGTCACCTTGACTTTGGCCGATCGGCAAAACCGACGAATAGCACACGGAGTCCGAGGATGATAAGAAGGATGTTCCCGTTCTCCACAAGACGCCCGATCCGTACGTTCCCCCTATTCCATTCCCGAGTAGAGTGAAGAACAAGAAGCAAATGCTCAACCCGTATGTTCCACCTATTCGGAGTATCGTGAAGAAGGAGACAAAGGACCCCAAGCCTATCAACTCATTTCCTAAACGAGGGGATCCGGGAGGTTTCGATTTGAGTATCATTTTGGATAGCGGAGAGACCGTTTCCGGATTAATGGACTTAGGAGCTGCGGTGAACTTGATGCCGTATTCTATTTTCGAGAAGATGAACTCAAGAGTCCTTCAAGCTACCGACATGCGCATTGAGCTAGCAGACGGCACCGTAAGCAGTCCTTTGGGAGTTGTGGAAGACGTCACTGTCCTTGTTGGTGGAATTCGAGTCGTCACCGACTTTGTTGTGCTTCATGAAGGCAATGGAGCTAAGAGCGCAACCGGTCATCTACTTTTATTGGGACGACCATTCATGGCCACTACTCGAGCTCGGATTGACGTAGGTACCGGCACATTGAGCATGGCCGGTGAAGGAGGCTCGGTAACATTTTCGGTATTTGGGAACTCACCTTCTATTCCTACTTCATCTTTTCATTTATGCTCTTATGTTAAGCTTGCTAACCCTTGTGTTGAGGAAAATATTTGTGAGATTTTTAACAAGGAAGCAGCCTTGAAGAATTCATTGAAGATGAGGAGTCCATTGAAGATGACGAGTTCTTTAGTTGTGTGGATGAGGAAGAGGATATAATCGAGCAATATCTTGGGAATTTGGAGGAGGTTGATGAAGTGGAAGAGGAACACTTGAACCATGCATCGAAAGAGGAAGTTGTCGTTAACTCTTTTCTTTCTAACCTCACCAATTGTGTAACATCTTTTCTTGCAGAGTTTAAATCGACGATATTTAAGGAGGAGTTCGAACTAAGTGTGGGGGAGTCGAGAGTTGATGATGACCACGTCCTTGATCTTCGAGATGGTTCGAGAAGGGAGTGTGAGTGTGTAGCAAGGAGCATCAAAACGTCGCTCGGTGCTACGGGCTTAGGTTGATTGTATCCTTCGTCTAGCTAATGACGTTAAACAAGCGCTTGGTGGGAGGCAACCCACGTATTTAAAAAAAAAAATTATTATTTCTATTTTTCGTAGTATTTATTTTTAATATTTGATTTTTCGTATAGTTTGTGTGTTTTTGCAGGAATTGGCGTCGGCCAGATTCCTTAAGGAATTCTGGACGATCGGCCAAAACTTGTGGGCCAGGCAATTTTTGATCTCTCGGTTGGATTCCCTTGTACTCCGTAGCTTCGTGATCCTAATGATCCCCGTTGACAAGACCCACATTTCCAAGGTCCATTCGATCCATAGCTATGTCTTGTGTCTTTTTATTTTTGTTTGAGTCTTTTATTTCTTTTTCATTATTTTGTTCGATTTTACGCTTTGGTATTGTGTTTTGTGTTTGTTTTGTAGGTACTACTTGGAATTTCTCAGGATTTCAAGTGTGTTCGTCGACATGCGATAAGTTTTCTTTTCCTTCTCCTTTTTATTTTCTTGCAATGGGGACATTGCATGATTTTAAGTGTGGGGGGGAGGTCTTTGAAATTTTTGCATGACTTGCTTCGTATTTTTATGTCTTTTCTGTGTTTTCGTATGATCGAGTCATTGTGATTGAGTCTTTGTGATCGAGTCTTTTTGTTATCTCCACTTTAGGAAGTTGTTTGTAATTGAGTGAACTTTCTTAACGTGGTCCCTTTGAGTTCGAATGACATGACGACGTGATATTGGAGTTGTCGAACTTAGATTGTCGAAACTAGGATAGCTCTGAAGTGACTTGCGATAGCGTGATCGTTTGTGAATAGTCGTGGGGCATGTTGTCTTGTTTCGTGATATGAGGTGAAAAGTTTTTGATTCGGATTATGAGTGAATTGCATTGAATGGTTGACATATATTTGATCTTAGCTCACTTCCCTATATGTATAAAAAAAAATGTGTTTTGTTGTGAAAAATAGTTGATAGGATTCTGCTCCTCTTACTTGTAACGTATGAAAATACTAGAGTAATGAGCATGGGAAACCACATGAAAAGGCTTCGAGAGACCCTCGAATGATTAAATTTCATGAACTATGTCCTAGATGATACTCGTATATGTTTGAATAAAGTGTTCGTAGGTACTCTACTCCTCTTGACAATGAGTACGGGAAACCGCACTAGGATGCTCGATGAGACCCATCGATGATTAAACCTAGTGAACTATGTACCAAAACGTTCACGTTTGTAAAAAAAAAAAAGAGAGATATTGTGCTTTGAGTTGAATTAAAAGGGAAGTAGGCTAAGGGATTAATATGTTGACTATTTGATGCTTGTGAGATGTGTGATATGTTGAAAATCGGATCCTCATATTTGAATCGAGTGAACGGGCCACATGATAGTTCGTATTTGATTGTGCATTTGCTCGTTGATATTAGAGTAGTCTAGGTTTTGTTTTGATGAGTTTGACGATACCTACTTCGTGTTGTTGAGTTGATTGAACTTGGGTTGATTGTGTTGAATGTGTTTGCTTGAGGACAAGCAAAGGTCTAAGTGTGGGGGATTTTGATTGGTGTCTAGATGTTAGGTTTTTCTTCATGTTTTCGTGTCCGTTTTCATTGTGTTTTTATGTCTTTTCGTGTGTCTTTGGCTATGATTTGGTTGTTTGGAGTTTTTGGTACTTGTAGGATGAAAAGGGCGGAAACAAGAAGGAAACGAGAAGAAAACGAGAAGAATGGTTGTTGAGCAATCATTGACCTCGAGTTCTAACCTCTCATGATTTTATTGAAGATTCATTTTGGATGTAATGAAAGCTTTATATCGAAGAGGGGTTCGATAGGAGCACATAGGCGAAAACGGAGGTCAATTTGGAGTTCGGATGAGGAAGATACGGCCGAAACAAGAGAATCGCGCGCAATTGTCCAGCGCCTGATTTGGCCGATCGGCCAAGTCCTTCACAAATCTGGCCGATCGGCCAGATGTCCGCGTGCAGCTGTTAGTTTCCTTATATAATTAGGTTTTCCTCCTTATATATATACTAGTACTTTGGGACGAATTGGGATCATCTTTTACCAATCTTTTAGCATATTTTAGCTCTAGTTTAGCATTCAAATACTTTAGTTTAGTTTTCCTTTGTTCGATCCGGATCCTTACTTTG
The DNA here is from genome assembly GCA_024222315.1 of Thymus quinquecostatus. Classification (NCBI taxonomy): domain Eukaryota; kingdom Viridiplantae; phylum Streptophyta; class Magnoliopsida; order Lamiales; family Lamiaceae; genus Thymus; species Thymus quinquecostatus. Next base: position 21,309,534 of record CM044176.1, on the reverse strand, counting down.
TTCTTCAATTAATTCAAGTTTTACTTAGTTCTTCGTTCTTCGTTTAATCTCGTAAGTTCTTTATTGCTTTCGTTTATTTGATTTATTTGCTTTCCTTAGTTTTAGATTTAATTTCGTAATTGCTTTGTTTAATTTAGTTCGTTCGATTTCAAGTTCTTAGATTAGATTCGTTTTTCTTAGTTTTTAATTCCTTCGTTTTCCAAGTTCTTAGAATTAGATTTATTTACTTTAATTTCCAGATTTTCAGATTTAGTTTAAATCATGTCTAGATTCGTTTTCGTTTCTTTCGTTGCTTTCTTTATTGCTTTCTTTTCGATTCTTGCCTAGGTAGTTTAATTGTTTTCGTCTAGTTTAATTCTTTAGATTAATTAGTTCGATTTCTTTGCTTTCTAGATTAGATTTATTTACTTGCTTTAATTTATTGTTTATTTATTTTCTTGCCTAGGATTTAGAAACAAAACCCAAAAATTCTCTTTACTTGCTTTCTTAGATTTAGACTAGATTAGGTTGTTTTGCTACACGATTAATTGCCCTGTTAAGTTTTCCTTGAGATTCGATACTTAGGTTTTACTTGCTAGTGCTATGATAGATTTCGTCTATTGCGAACACTTTTTGGTGAAACAGAATCTTTGGGGTTTGAAGCAACCTCTTTGTTGCTTCAAACACTTCCCCCACAACGTAAGTGCGGTTGGACCATCTCCAATCCGACTCACGTGACACATAGACATTACTTCTCTTTTTAAAAGGAAAATCCATTGTCTCTGGTGTCTTGGTTTGAGACTTAGAAGCTTCAACATTTTTCCCTTTACCTTTTGATTGGTAAGATTTAGCATTATGAGTGATAGGGACTGTTGAACTTTGCTTACCCATAGATACTTCCCTTTGAGATATAAACATCTTCTTAGGGTTCTCAAACGTTTTGCCCTTGTCTTTGTTAGTGGTCGCTTTGGAGGCAGTGGGCACATCCAAAGGAACTGATGGTGTTGTGTTAGAAGCACCAACAAAGACTGTAGGCTTGGAAGGTCCACCCTCATATCCAAGGCCTCCCTTTCTACCAAAAGGTAGAAGCGAGCTCTCTAGTGCCTGCCTAGTGAATGAGGCTTTGTTCAAGTTGGCCACTAGGTTGGATTGGGTTTCATACCTTCCTTCCAAGCTTTTATGCCTAGCAAAGAGGTCCTAGAACTTACTAGTCATAGTCTTTAAATTATTCTTGATTTCATCAAGTTTAGTGGCTAGCTTTCGGTTCTCTCTCTCGCTATCAGACATAGCTTGTTTCAACACTTCGTGGTCGCTTAACAATTTGTGATGCTTGTTAAGCAACTCACTCCATGTCGAGGAATGAACTTCCTCTTCGTGAGTGTGTGCCAGTGTAATTGAATCAATAGGCGGATAGAAGAATACCTCTCCCGTGTCTTCATCGGTGAGCGCCATTAGTCCAAGATCTTCTCCTTCGCTGGAGTTTGGATCAGTGAACGCATCTGAGTCGCTTGAGACTTCTTCATTTGAAGCGACTGGCGGTTCATTCGCTACAAGCGCTCGCCGGGGAGCTTCTCTCTTTGCCTTTAATTCTTCTCTCTCCTTGGCACTCAGCTTTGGGCAGTCAGACTTGTAGTGGCCCATCTTGTGGCAGTGATAGCACTCCACATCCATCATGTCTCTAGGGATCGGTTTTGAGGTCTCTTCTCTCTTCCCTTTTCCATCACGAGCATCAGTGCTCTTTCCCTTGTACTGCTTGTAGAATCTTTTGTATTTCCCCACGCGTGAATTCATCTTGATGAAGTTCTTTGATAAGAATGCGCAGTGCTCTTCCAGTTCCTCTCTTGACATCTTGGCAAGCGTCTGGTCGCTTGGAGTTTCTGTAGCTTTGAAAGCGACTCCCTTGGATGACGCAGGACATTTATCTTCGTCATCAAGACTCATTCGATTGAGATCGAACTCGTGAGCCTTGAGCTTGGAGAACAGGATCTCCGGTGTGAGCTTCGACAGATCCTTGGTTGCCATATATAACTCCTTCATGGTCTGCCACTTCCGTGTAAGAGCTCGAACGATCTTGAGATTTACTTCCTTGTACGTGAATTCCTTGCCTAATCAGATGAGAGTGGCAATGATGTTGGTGACTCGTAGCTCGAAGGCGTCGATTGATTCTCCAGGCTTCATTGTGAGGCTCTCAAACTCTCACATCAGTACGGAAAGCTTGTTCTCCATGATTTTCTCAATGCCTTAGGAAATTAGGGCTAGGGTTTCCCACATTTCCTTTGCAGTAGTGCACTTCCTGATTCTGGGGAGATAAGCGTCATACAGTGCTCTGCATCGTATGGCGTGCTGTATGATCCAGATTGGCAATTTTGAAGTCATTAGAAGTGTAGTCTTCTTTTGCCTTATCCACGTACTCCTGTCTGACATGGGCTGCACGGCCTTCGGCGGCTGGAACGTTCACAGATATGGCTTTCTTGATCTCAGTCGGTCCTTCCTCTATGACCTTCCACATCCTGTCGTGGATGGAGCATAGGAATCTCTCGACAAGAAAGCTCCATGTTTTGTATCCTTCTATTGAGAACTGCGGAAGATTCGATGCACTGTATGTAGACATGATAAACTATTAGTAGCAATGCAGTATGCGTGAGTGAGGGTTTTTTTTTATGCACTTAGGAAAATGGATCCGGTTCAGTGAGACAACGTGAAGCGAGAGGGGACTCGCTTCAGATATGCAAAGCAGTGGCTCGAAAGAACCCCTGCTCTGATACCACTTGTTGGTCCCGGTTTGATAGGGTAAACACACGTAGAGGGGGGGGGGGGGTGAATACGTGTGTTGAAATTTTTCAACTTCTTTTTCCCTTCAACTCAGAGTGACAAGTAAAGCGCTCGCTTCAATACGTAAGACCTAGCAGAGAGCTAGATCTACAGTGTTAGCTAACTTCTTGACCTAAGCAGACACTTGATCAAGAGTGAGGCTTTACTCGAAATGCGGAATTTGGTGAGCTAGTATTTCCAAAGTAATTAAAAACTCAGTTTAAGTTGGTTTACGATGCTTGTGCAAATGAATAAATCAAAACAGTAAACAATTGAAAAGATTAGGGTTAGAGAGATACGACACAAGGGTTTAGAGTGGTTCGGTGATAAAACACCTACGTCCACTTTGTTGCACAAGGCAACTGATTCTCTTCCCTCAAGAACCTTGAGGATTTGCAGGCTCCTCAAAAACAAAGGTCAAGATTGAGCTTGACTTGCTTGGATCTGACAACAGCTGGGTGATTTCGGGTTCACCACATAACCTAACTGGACTAAGCTTCACTCGCTTCAGTCCGACACTGGGAGATTACGGGTTCTCCACACAAACCTAGTTTCGATCGAGCTTCACACAATCGAGGAATGTGCTAGCTTGGATCTAGACTCTATGATCGAGACTTCTACTATCGAGGAAAGTAGAGTCTTAGATCGTAACAACCTTTCAACAAACTCAAGACCTAACAGACAGAACTTAGGGTTAGGGTTTTTTGTTTTTCGACGAACACATTAATGAAGAACTCTTTACAACGAGTGCAAAGAAGGCTAGAGTTCTTCTCTAAGCTTGGATATGGAATGGGCTTAGATTTCTAAGTGTGAAGGTTGCGGAGACGAGTTTCGATGAGACTGAAACTCGGAGAACACTTAAACAAAGACTCCAAGATTGGTGAAAGCTGGGAGTGTTTGTTTGCAGTATGCGCTGAATGCTCAAGTAGTTTTCTACTCTTCTTCGTCTCCATCCTTCACTATTTATAGGCGGAGGGTTGGCCAGGATCCGTTGCTTGGTTGGTGGCTTTGTCCCTCCTCCTCTCGACAGTACTTACACAGGCCTACTGCTTTTCAGACGCGCAGAATTGTCTTTTTGCCTAAAATGGCTAAGAGCCAATTCTAAGAGTAACTGGATCAATCCAGTACTGTTGCAGCGCCCTTGTCGGCCTGGAAGTCAACTCCGTTGCTCCTCTCTTCATTCGACACGTGGAGATACGCAATTAATTACGTCGATCTCCTCTTGACTGGAGTTTGAACTCGTTGTTCAAATTGGAGCGGGAATTGTGTTGTCACAATCTATTAGGTAGGGGCTCGCTTCGCTTCAGATTTGTAGCTTCCGCTTCAAGTTGAGTCGCTTTAAGGTCATACTGTAGCGCGTACTTGGAAAATAAATTTCCTGAGTATTTGCTTTAGTAATCGTTGACTCGCTTTGACTCTTCACTGTAGCGCTCGCTTCGTTTCGCTTCAGCAGACTCGCTTCGATTCTACTGTATTGCTCACTTCGCTTCGCTATTCTTCGGCCCGCTTCACTTCGGCTCGGTAGACTCGCTTCGCTCGGAAAACACACTCAAGCGAGTGGCCTTCGCTTGGAAATCTTGCAGTCTAAAACCTAAGCATCTAAAGCAAAATTAAAGTCATCCTAACAGTATAGGCTTAGAAAAATTCTAACCTATTTCTACATCAATTAGGGTCGGTTGGGAATAGGATACTTAGGGGTTTTGGGATCAAATCAAAACATACATATTAATTTTAAAGCGTCCCACATGAGTTTCCCCTTGACATGTTATCCTTAACAATTCCCAACAGTCGCTTTGTCACCAGCCTCTATCTCGCTGGATAATCTGTGCCATTGATTTTACGATGGGAGCGTCCTTCGTCTTTTGGGGTGCTGGCTGTGCAATGACTTTTGGCAATGATGTTCAAAGAAGAGAGGAATCCATGCTGAGCGTCTGAAGGGCAATAAGAGTGCGGGTAGTGAGTGATTCTTCTTCATTCAACACTCAGGTCGCTACCTCGGCCATCAACTCGTCCATGAGATTTCGGACTGCCTTCTCCCTTAGCTCCACAGCTTCATCCCTTGCCTTAAACTCTTGCAACAGCTCGTAGTGAACATCCTTCTTCACCTCTTGGATGTTAATTTCACGAGTGTTGCGAAGGAGATCGTTCTCACCCTCCAGATCCGCAAATTGCTTCTCAATTTCGGTCAAGTCCCAGATCGTCGCTCTGTTCTGTGCCTCTACTTGCTTCATTAGATCTTCATTTTTGTCCAAGATCATGCGATCATTGTCTTTTTTCGGCTTCCAACAGCCCTTGCAAATCAGACACTTCCTCCTTGACTTGATCCCTCTCGCTTTCAAGGGACTTAATCCTATTTTCCAGATCAAGCACCTTCGGTTGCTACTTCATTTTGTTGGTGGTTAGAGCGATGGAAAGAGAATCAATTTACGTTTTTAGGTCACTGTACTTGGACTCACTATGAGTTACCAAGTCCTGCGCCCTATCCTTCTCGGCAATAGCCACAACGAGCTTCTCCTCGAGTTGAGCAAAGATAGCAGTGAGGGAGTCTGAAAGTTCTGCACAGCATTTCTCGGCTCCAGCGAGTCGCTTGACAGTTGTAATTGATGGTGGAGAGAACTCTGGAAATTTGTCCTTCACACGGGAATCTAAAAATTCCCACTTCTTTTCTTCTTTGAGCAGCTCATCAAAGCCTCCTGCTCCAACGAAGGATAACATCTACGCTTCCTCTCTGATAATATCATCCCGTTTTTGGCCTTAAGTAGTGAAAGAATCTTGAAGTATTCAGTCCCTCGGAAAATGCAATACGACAAGTATTGAATGGATTTGTGAAGGGAAGCTTCGGAGAGCGAGAGATTTGCATAGCGTTCCTTGATGGCACACTCGGCTAGGAATTCTTCTCACTTGAGATCAAGAAGAGTGTCTGCTTCCGCCTGCTTAGACGGTGATAGCTGCTCTTCTTGCTGTCCTTCATCAAAGTCCGTTGAAAAATAACATCTCATCCAAGAGAATGTTCATCTTTGCCGCTTCTTCCTCGACATGCGCTTCGGCAGTCGTGTTGGTATAGCTATTTTCTCGCTTGCCTTTTCAACGATTGGCTGATAAGAGAAATAAACATATTTTGATATGAATAAGTCGGTAGTAAAATATTATGTGATGTTGTATTATAAGTCAATAAATTGATATGAATAAGTGTCAAGATAAAATAGTTGCGGTGGGAATAGTAGAGTGTTGATAAGAGAAATAAACATATTTTGAGGAACGCACCCAAATGAAAGGTTAAGTCTATTCTGACGGTACGTGTAAAGTATATTTTATCACTATTTCATTTAAGTTGTTAAAATTAAATCAGATGTGTTGAAAAATACTCCCTCAATCTCATTTCGTTTGCCTATAAAATAAATATGTGTGGGTGTGTCCTCTTTGATACAAAAGAAAATGGATATTCACTCTTTAAATTTTCCTCATTTCTCACAATTTCTCACATTTGCTATTTCCCTCCCTTCATTTGCACTACAATGAAGAGAAAATATTATCTCATCAATATAGTGCTGTAAATATTTTTTTTCAATTTAAGGAATAAAATTCTTCCTCATTGATAAAAGGTAATAAAATGTGAAAAAATGGTAGGATTTAAATGGTGATTTTATCTTTTTTTCCTCCTTATCTTTCGCATAAAAAAGAACACACCATATGCGTATAAAATAATGCACCATATTAAGTGAAACATAGTAAAGGAAATAATTAAATGAACCATACATGATTTCATGAACCCTTGTAAATTAGACTTAATCATATTGCATTGGTAAAATAATCTATACATATATATATATATATATATATATATATATATATATATATATATATATATATATATACTAAAAAGAGCCTTATGTTACAAAATATTGTATTGCCTATAATGTCCTTTAAAATAACTTTAAAATCAAGGATAAATAAGTAATTAAGTAAAATCATAATTAAGGTATAAATATACAATTGAATTTAAATATATAATTGGATTTACAAGTATTAAAATTAAAGTTACCAAAAAAACCGCAATCTATTCTTGTACCATAAGAAATATCTTATTTACCTAAATTCAAAAAGTTTTCTCATAATTCCATATTTCATTTACACATGAGATGATATAATTTATTTCTTTGTTTTCTTTTTAAATCCATAATGACTTTTAATTTCGTTCTAATAAGTTTTCAAGTGACTTTGGATCTAAAATTAAAGATATTTGGAAAATTGCAAAATAACAAAAGTTAAAGTATTTTTACCACAATCTTGATAAATTTTAGTTATGACGTATTTTAATTCTAAATTGGAGTTGAATTTTTAATTTATTTTATTGTTTAGTCCTTATTTTCTGTTGAGTTGTTATAGTTTTTACTAATCTGTTTATTATTTGAATCATTGCATAATTTTTTTTCCTTCATTCTTTTTTTGTTGTCGTTGATGATGTAAATAATTGAATTGATGACCTAAAATATTTACACTAGCTAATGTATGGAAAGTTTTATTAAAAACAATTATGAGCCTCTCCAAAAAAAAAATTACGGTTTTGATTTATTTGATTTTAGAAAGTGCAACCAAAAAAATTAATTTTATAGATGAACAAAAAAAATTAGATTATTAAAAATTCACACATATTTATCTAGAATATTTTCATTAAGTGTTTTCACGTGAATTGGTGGAGAGAAATGTATCGGCTATATATAAGAATTTATAGAAATAAAAAAAGTAAGAAAGTTATACAAAAAGAAGGAGTTATGCAATCACAAGATGCTGAAATGCTAGATTTTTTATTGTTAGTTTGCGTACATCCTTTTCTCATTGATAAAGTATTCAATTTAATAAATTTGAGTTTGTTATAGTAATTAATAGGAACTTTATAGTCCAGACGAATAAAGTATATTTTTAAGTAGAGATGGATATATTTTTTTAGTATATTGGTAGACTTTAAAGTCTAATATGAATATGTAAATGAGGCAAAAAATATTATAGCTATGTAGTATAGTAAATAACAAATACTAGTGGAAACTTAATAAAACACAATATATAGACAAATTTGAGGCAAACTACCCAAACTGCCTCCAATACCACCCACCCACCCCACCCCCCATGTGCATTTGTCTTTTTCACTTTTTGATATAATATTTTTTAAATTTCACCTTTTCACTTTTCACCCTTTCACTTTTATTTTATTTTTTAAGTTTTGTAATAATATTATTTTAATTTTTCCTTTTCATTTTTTCCTCTTGATTCGAGTTTTTTTTTTTTTTTTTTTTTTTTTTTTTTTAAATCTTTGGTGTACCTTACTAAATAACATAGTAAGAAATTGTTAATTTCTTATCTTTCTCAATTCATATTTGTTATACATACGAATTTAAGATATTCTAACCATCCTTCCGCTGTAATAAGTAAGAATTCATAAATTTTAACCAGACATTAACGAACACTTTGTGATCATTAGTAAGAATTAAAACAATCTAACCAACATCATTCTCGTATTTGCGTTGATCATGTAGCATACGTAAGAATATATTAAATTCTAATCATACATTCAGGAAGAATTAATAAATTCTAACCATTCTTCTGCCCTAATAAGTAAGAAATCATAAATTCTCACTAGATATTCACGAAGAATCCGCAACTATATGATACATGTAACATGTAAGAGTTTAATGAATTTTTACAAATACTCTGTCCATAGTTAATACTACCTCCATCTCACTAAATAAGCCCCAAACCATTTGGGCACAAAAACCAAGGAAAAAAAATCAGGGGAATTTAATTACAAGTTTAATCTGAAATTAACATCTTCGGGTACTGTTCACATTTCACTGTAGCGGGAATTATTGTACATTCATTTTACTGTTCATCTAATAAAAAAAGAATAAAAAAAAAAAAGTGGAAAACAGAACTCAAGATCAGAGTATGATCATCTCTAAGAGAAACAGCATCAAGAGACCAGCAGGCACAGTGGAGTTAAAACCCATTCAAAGCATCACAAAGGCTGTTGTGAAGGATTGCATATTAAAAGAGGTAAGTCAGCCTTTTTTTAATCTCCATCAGTTTCCATCATTTGAGAACACTCATATTAACACCCTAACACATTGCTCAATAACAAATTATGCCTGCCATCAAACAAAAATGGCCAGTTAGTATGAGCAAGAGAATACAGATACAGCAAGACAACTGCAGAAGACACATCAACAACACTGATGTAGATTTCCAACAAGCAGCCAATGCAGATGGCTTCAACATACAGCTAGTGCAACAACCATCAAACAGCCCAGATTGTAATGCAAATGACTTAGGCCTATTCACAGCAATTCAAAGTCTACAGCAGAGGATACAGTGCAAAAATCTAGAAGATCTCATCAAGGCAGTGCAGGAAAGCTTCCAAATAATGGAGCCACAGACATTAAACAATGTGTTTTTATCATTACAATGTGTATTAGTTGAGATCATGAAATGCAAAGGGAGGAACAACTTCAAATTGCCACATGTGTCCAAGGATTCACTGTTAAGGCAAGGTTTACTACCTCAAAACCTTGATGTACCAGAATATCTAGTGAGGGATTGCATTGATCATTGGATCTCAGAAGAAAGAACTGAAGGATTAGACATTTTGATGGAAGAATTAGGCATCAATGTCCCACAAGGTTTAGGTGAAATGTTTGATTTGAATGCATAGAGTGAAGACAGAAATGGGAAAGTAAACATGAAGCTTTTGAAGACTGAATGAAGAACAGCAGCAGATGGCAGTAGGTTTAGGTTTTCATAAAGTGTATGTTTAACTTTCCATTTACTACCTTTTGAAAAGTTTGTTTTGAATGCACATCATTGAATATCATGTATTCTCAGTTATTAGTTAATGTAAAATCACATAAAGTGTAGGCACAGACAACCAAAACCATGTAACAGAGGTTGAAACCACTTCAATAGAGGCCAAAGCATAAATATATAGTTAAACATGTCATCACTGCAGCTAATGAGGAGCCCTAAATCCCACAGTTGCCCAAGAACAGACCATGATGCAAAGTTCAGATAACATCAATAAATTTCCCCCCTTAACAGAATGTAAAAACCAAGAAGAGAGCATCATTTGACCATTGTATGTAATCAGCAGAACACACATCAAGAACAGAGCATCATTTGAGCATACAATGGCATCAGCAGGTAACACACATCAAGAACAGAGCATCATTTGAGCATACAATGGCATCAGCAGGTAACACACATCAAGAACAGAGCATCATTTGAGCATACAATGGCATCAGCAGGTAACACACATCAAGAGCAGAGCATCATTTGCCCATTGTATGTCATCAGCAGAACATAACGAAATCACAGAAGACCTAGACCAACTATCACATAAAGAGAGGGAAGGATACAACCCATATACATATCCATCAGCGAGGCAATCAAATGGTTCCTCCACAGCTCATCAAATGGTTCCTCCACAGTCGCATATCCAGTTCACCCAATCTGCATATACATCAACAACAAGAGCAGAGCATCAAATCATCTATCAATCTTTTTAGAACCCTCAACGCTAAAATGTTACAATAGAACAGCAAGAGGAAAAGAGGAGCAGATATGAAGGATTAAACGCTTTTGTGCTGAGGGTTCATAAAAAGATTGATAGATGGGATGGCCCAGTGTTAGTGCTCAGATCACCCCATCTCCATCGTCAGTGGACGGCGCCGCCTCGGAGCTCCCAGCCGCTTCAACTCCGCCGCCGACGGTGGCCCACGATGGGAGAATCCGGTACCGGTAGAAGTAATCTGGGAGCCGCCTCCATTTGTTGGGGTCAGATCTGTCCGGAGATGGAGGAGCAGCTGGGACGGGCAACGCCGGCGGCTCCGGTTACGGGAGCCGCAGATCAAGGGTTTGCCGAGGCGGGGGAGGAAGGCGGAGAGTCTGGATACTCCTCCAGTTTCGCCCCCCTTTCCCGGCGAGGCGTACGGCGGCGATTCCGACCCAGGGGGTCAGATCTGGGAGGAGGGATGGGGCGAGAACGCCTCCGCCGGCGAGAATGGAGATTTCCCGCGGGGGGAGACGGCGGCGAGGGAGGGGTAGGGTTTTGGGGCTCCCTTCTTCATCCGAAGGGATGGAAAGCTTCGCTCCAACCATCGACGGAGATGGAGGAGAGATGGAGAGCGACAGATGGGGAGAGAGAGAGGGAGAGGGAGAGGTGTGGTTTCACAGAGAAGAGAGAGGCGGAGAGCTCGAGTGAGGGAGGTAGGGTTTCGCAGAGAAGAGGGAGGCGGAGAAGATTCGAGAGAGAAGAGGCGGAGAGGTCGAGAGAAAATGGTGAAAAATGAGAGAAGTGGGAGGCGCTCGAGTGAGGGGTAGGGTTTTGACCCCTCACATATTGGGCTGCCTGGATTTGGGCTAAAAAAATTAGGGGCCCAATTACACTAATTAAGTGTAATTAGGACCCCTTATTATGTGTTGATGGGATGGCCCATTAGGCCTAATTTTTTGCCAAAAACGGAAATGGGGCTAATATATTAGACGGACTAAAATGGCATTCGGGGCTAATTTAGCGAGACGGAGGTAGTAAGTGTTAACACGTTATAACCAATCATTCCCGTATTGCGATGTACATGTTGCATACATACGAATTTAATAAATTTTAACCATCTTTCCATCGTAATAAGTAAGAATTCATAAATTGTAACCATATGACACATGTAACATGTAAGAATTTAATGAATTTTTACAAATACTCTACCCATAGTTAGTATGAGTTTATGGTTAGAATTTAGTATATTATTACGTATATCACATGCTCAACGCAAATACGTGAATGATGTTGGTTAGATTGTGGCATACGAAAGAATGGTTAGAATTTTATGAATTCTTCCTGAATGTATGGTTAGAATTTAGTAATTTCTTACGTATGTCACATGCTAAATGCAAATGCGAGATCGATGTTGGTTAGATTGTGTTAATTCTTACTAATAATCATAGAGTGTTCATTAATGTCTTGTTAGAATTTATGAATTTTTACTTATTGCGCCGGAAAAATATATTAAATTTGTACGTATAACAAATATGTTTTAAGAAATATAAGAAATTGACAATTTCTTATTATGATATATTATTAGGGTGTATAAAAGATAATTTATAAATAAATATATAAAAAAAATAAAAAACTCAACCAAGAGAGGTAAAAACGAAAAAAGGAAAAGTAAAATAAATGGTGAAAAAAGAAAAAGAAAAAAAAATGTAAAAAGTGAGAGAAGAGGGGAGATAGAGAGAAGAGAGAGAGAGAGGAGAGAGAAAGAGGTGGCAAAGATAGTCAACTAGAGAGAGCGGGGGAGGGGAGATAGATAAGAGAGAGAGAGAGAGAGAGAGAGAGAGGGGGGGGGGGGGGATGTGATAAGGTGGAAAGGGGAGAAAAATTGATGTGACATAAAGTAAATAGTGGTGGGGGTAATTTTGTCTTTTCACCTCAAAGTTGTCTAGGTATTGTGTATTCTTAAATTTTGACTACTATTTGTTATTCACTATAGTGTTTTATTAAAGGGGTACATTTCCTCTATGTAAATTTTAAATTCTTACGTTGAAATTCAGTAAATCATAATATGTTATAGTCTTGCGTTATTTTGAAAATTATTAAAAGAACTTTATTATATAAATAGAACATTCCCACATTCACAATCTATTGACGTTTTTTTATTCGGCTATCCAACATCTTTAGACTATTTCCTTTAAGAATATTGACCTAATAATAAAATAGCATGTTTTATAAACTCATATCGGGATAAATTAATGATCTTAAAGTATATACAACTTGAGTGAGAGATGTCATTAATTAAGGAAAAGTGATTGCTAAAACATAAATATAAATTTTTTAATGTTTCATATAAAGGATGAGTAATATTTTGTGCGTCATTTGAGTATTTCATTTCATTTTGAGTAAAGTAGCATATACAATGTTATGGTGGACACCTATATGACATATACAACCATATGGTTAGACTTGATGCAAATACATCCCTAGATTTAAAATAAATTGTGTAAATACCTCCCTGATGTTAAAACTCTAATGTTTGATGACTTATTTGTGATGAAAATTCTAAACGAAATTCATAACACAATGTGTTCTTTAATTTATTGTTAATCTTCAAAAATAATATGACAATGTTCGATTTTGGAGTATAAGTTTAATGATGTTTACTAATACATGACAATAAAATTAATTAACAGTGAACACAAAATATCACGTTATTTTCCTTTAGTGGTTCTTGTTTCAAATTGAAGAGTAAATATCCGTTAATTATCAAATCATCGTTAATTGGTTTAAGGGTTAATTGGTTTAAGGGTTAATTGCCGTTAAAATAAACATTGCCTTAAGATGACAGATAGTAAGTTCTAATATAAATTTATGACAACAAATTGTTTTTTTTTTAAGTATACCAAAGTTTTGTTTTATGATATATAATTTACCTCATAAAGTCAAATTAAATGCTAAAAAATATATACAAACTCTAAATAGGTGAGTGAATTATAGAAAATAATTGTAAAAGCATACCAATGTTTATAGAAAATAAATAAAGTTAATAGAAATTGATATTTAAGAGATGATTGATATCGAAACTTTAGAACATAGGAACTCATGTGGTTAACTGGACCAATTTTTTAACTTTAGGAAGGTATTTGTACAAATTTTTTAACTTTAGGAAGATATTTACATAAAATCTTACCATATGATTGTATATGTCGCAGGGGCGTTCACCAGGGTTGTATACCCTTTTTATTTTTAATGATTAAGTTATTAAAAGTTTTTTTTAGGAGTGAGAGCATCTCTAATAGTTTTTCCTATTTTACAGCAGCACTAACACTAAAATATTCTTTTTCGTTTATTTTTCCAATAAAATGTAAAAATGATATTAAAAAAAAAAAGAAGTTATAGCAATGATAAAAAAAAAAAAAAAATTAACTCATTAAATTAAGATAAAATAAGTAGATCTTGTAAATAATTAAAATTACATTCTTACTATTTTCATAATATTTTAAAAAATAGATAACGATGATCGAGCCTCATCAAAACCTCTCAAAATGAGTAGGAAAAAGAGTACTCATCCCAACTTATTTCTAAATTACAATAAATAAATTAAATTAAACACATTAAAAAAAAAAAAAAAAAAAAAAAAAAAAAAAAAAAACAACAACAACAACAACAACAACAAAGCTCACAAAAGGACAAAAGTGAGGGGATAGTGTGAAATGAATAGTATGAATAGTGTTCCACAGTATTTGAGGGAACATTGTTTATTGCACTATAATTACTCTAAACTGATATAGTCTGTTGGAGCAAAACTCTACATTAAAATAGTGTTCAACATTAATTTAGTGCATTGTAGGAAATGCTTTGAAAGAAGTAATGCCGACATGAATAAAAATACAGTAATCGCAAGCATTAGTGATAAATTTACATAAAATAATTTTCATAACATGTGTTAATATTAAGAATGAAAAAATAAAATATCCACTTAGTGATAAGGAAATCAATATAAGGACACACATTTAAAAAACACAAAATATACCCATTTTTTAAGCTAAAGGACACAAATACCCTTATTAATAGACTTTGACTTTTACTAGTAAGCATAACTCTTCTCTCCTCCCCCTCCTTCTCCCTTTTTCCACGTGTCTCTTCTCTCCTCATTAATTTTTATTTTTTATTTTTGAATTTCGAATTTAAGTTTTTTTTTTCCTTTCTTTTTTCTGATTACTGTAGCTGTGATATCGTATAACTTTAAGGAAATACGAAATATAACAAATTCGTACCAATTATATATAAGAATTACGAAATACATACTTGAGTATGCTGAAGTATTCGTATATCTTTAAGGAGGTACGAAATATAACAAATTCGTAGCAATTATATATAAAAATTACGAAGTACATACTTGAGTATGCAATTATGCAATTATTGGTACGAAATAGATTCACTTCGTACCAAAGCCTATTGAGGAATTAAACCATATAACTAAAAATAAAATTTTGTCAGTGAATATTAAAATTTGTTGGAGAAATCTAAACATATTTGAAAAAATCTAAACCCTATTTGGTGGATCTAAACACTATTTGAAAAATCTAAACTCTATTTGAGGTATTCAAACCCTATATAGGAAATCTAAACCGTGTCGTGCATTTTAACTAGTTACGAAAAGAAAATTGCGTACTGATCGCTGCTATTTTACCACCCTAAAATAGTGTAGCAAAGGGAAGCAGGAGTCGTATCCTCAGGGACCGATATCCGAACGTATATGAGTTACCTCTACTAAAACTTCTCAACAATGTCTAGGCAAGCAAAACTTAGGAAATTGAGTTATCTATCTGAAACAAAAATTAAATCAAATAAAATAAACAAATACAAAAATAAATAATAAACGAAAAATAAAGAAACTAACAAATAAAAGAAATCATTGATCATAGGGTAGTAAATCTAATCAAACATACATAAATAATCAACACATCTATTTAACCAATTTAATCCAATCTTGATGCGATACACGAAAATAATCTAACACTCCGGCTAAGGCAACATAGATCGTCACTCAATAAGATCCTAATCTCCTCTCAGTCTCATAGAAATCAAATCAAGTGCAAAATAGAACAAGTATCGATAAATACAATCAATAAGGTTCAGCTACGACACCTATATCGACTATATGCAAGACCTATGATAATCTAACTTTGGCTAAGACAATTAAATCATCATACCATGTATTCATGAGATCAATTATGCAATTATCGGGCTAGGGCGTAAAAACATAACTATGCATACACAATTAATGATCAAGTAATCATGCATGAGAATAAGCACCATGAAACATACACCTGGATTGGAAGACTAAAATAGATCTAAAAAGTATTCATGTAGATTCAATTAAGCATACAAACCCTAGAAGGAAGATTAAACATAATTAAAAACATAAATAAAAGAGAAAGGGATAGAAGAACTCTTGAATCTTGATGAATCTTCAATCTTCAATTGTCTTCATACATAAAATAAATCTAGATCTATAGTATAAAAGTATAGAAAAGAATAAAAACTAATCTAATGTATGGTGGAGACTAGAGAGCTCCTTACAATGATAAGTTTAGAGGTATTTATAGGGTAAAAGTTTATATCTAATACCTAATTGTACAAGGAAACCAAGAAGGAATTAAAAATTGCCTTTTAAGAGAAATCCCGTCCGGAAATTCGGGGTGTCCTCTCGACCAAGCTCTCGATCGAGAGGTCGGTCGAGAGGGTCGAGAGGGTCCTGCACAACTTTCTTGTTTTGGTCATATCTTCCTCATCCGAATTCCGAATTGACCTCCGTTTTCGCCTACGTGCTCCGATCAAACCCCTCTTCAATGCTATGCTTCCACTTTTCTAGAATAAATCTTCAATAACATTGTGCTAAGTCAGAACTTGGGATCAATACTTCATCATCTTCCTCGGTTTCATCGTCTCTTATCTCTTCTTGAGTTTTCTCGACTCAAAAGCCCTAAAAACACTCAAAACAACCCAAAAGCATAATCTAGCTCGAAATAACGTAAACAATACAAAACATGAGCTAAACTATCAAAATACGACAAGAAATTGATAATATAACACTTAGAAAATATGGTAAAAATACACCCTATCACGTACTAGATTTAAACGAACAAACTAAAACTCCGACAATGATTTTCAATAAACTTAGTTTCAATGCATAAACAAAACCGAAATTCTAGTAAAAATATTGTAAAATTAATGTCAAATCGGTATGAAATGAAAATTGTGTACCAAGTCTGAACGAACAAACTAAAAATTCGTCGATAATTTTCAATAGACTTAGTTTCAGTACGCAAACGAAACCGAAATTATAGTAAAAATATTATAAAATTAATGTCAAGTCTGTACGAAATATGGTTATTCGTACTTGATGATAGTGCGATCATTCTTTCTTTTCTAAATATCTAGCACGTTCTCTTTTTATCTTATAAGTTGGTACGAAAATTAGATATTCGTAACAAAACAATAGTTAAGAAAGTACAAATTCAACATGTCGTTACATTAATAATGTGTTTTTTCTAAGGAAAATTGTTTATTTTACTACGAAGATGAGGTACGAACTATGAAATTCGTATCAGGATCGAATAAGAAATACATAACATTTAGTAATATATTCAATTTTAAAATATAAAAATTATTAGCTTGTACGAAATATGATATTCGTACCAAAACTATGTTAGGGATGAATGATTTTCACATTAGGGGCAACCCCTAAAATAGCCATTTTGATATAACAAACACAAATATTAGCCACCCATAATAAAAACACAAAAACTAGCCCCTCTTACCAAATTACCCTTATATATGAATACAAGACTCGTTTGTTATTGTATTATGCAATAAATTTATACGAATACATGATTAACATTACATGACTCATATATTCTAATACATGACTCATGTATTCATGTATTATAAAATAAAATATAACCATTTCATGAATACACGAATACATGACTCGTGTATTCATGTATTATGAAATAAATTCAAACTAATACATGAATATAAATATTTGACCAATACATGAATATACGAATACATGAGTCGTGTATTCATGTATTATGAAATAAAATCAAACTAATACATGAATATAAATATTTGACCAATACATGAATACACAAATGCCTAACTCTTGTATTCGTGTATTTTGAAATAAAATTATAAAAGAAAAGAAGAGAAAGATAAAAAGAAGAAAAGGAACGAAAATATAATTTTAAGATAAAAAGTGAGTGTGTTAGATATTTAGAAGAGAAAGAATGTTTGCACTATTATCAAGTACAAATAATCATATTTCGTACCGATTTGACATTAATTTTACAATATTTTTACTAGAATTTCAATTTTGTTTGTGCATAAAACTAAGTTTATTTTAAAACATCGCCATAGTTTTAGTTTGTTCGTTTAAATCTGGTACGCAATTTTCTTTTCGTACCTGGTTAAAATGCACGATACGATTTTAAATTTTCTATATAGTGTTTAGATACTTCAAATGGGGTTTAGATTTTTCAAATAGAGTTTAGATCCACCAAATAGGGTTTAGATTTCTCCAACAAATTTTAATATTCACCGATAAGGTTTAATTTTTAGTTTCATGGTTTAATTTATCAGTAGGCTTTAGTACGAAGTGAATTTTATTCGTACCAATAACTGCATAATTGCATACTTAAGTATGTATTTCGTAATTCTTATATATAGTTGGTACGAATTTGTTATATTTCGTAATTTCTTAAAGTTATACGAATATCACAGCTACTGTCACGACCCCACCCCGCTTAGATTGGGCAGGCGAGGTCGCGACGTAAAAGAAAGGGAAAATAAAGAAAGTAAACAACACTTGTGGTGTGACAAAGCGGAAGCGTAACATTTCATTACGTTGAAATTTCATCATTTGACGGGATGAAGCAAAAGACACACTTATTTACTAGCGGAAGCGTAACATGTCTTACAAAAGCGGAAGCATTGTTCGGAAGAAAGAAAGATTGTTCTGAGAAGTCGATACATTGCAACGACACACGAAAGCAAAAGAAGGTTGCAACGATACTCAAGTGTGGACATTGTTCTATAACTGAGGAATACACAGAAACAGACATTGTTCTATAACTGAGGAATACACAGCGGAAGGACGTGAGATGCATGTATGGAGACATGCACCACCAAGAGACTTCGACTCTTTTCCATGCTCGACAAAAGCCTTCCCGACTGCTCCATTTCATCCTGTTCAACCTGCACATGGGAAATATGTACAGGGCTGAGTACAAAGTACTCAGTGAACACATGCCAAAACATTTATTGCCAGCCATACAGGTGAATCATAGGGGTTTTACGGAAAAGTCCTATGTTCACTAAAACATTTTCGTAAAAGAAGGCGCTTGCAAGCTATTTTTCGTGGCGTAATCCGTCGTATCTGATCCATGTGGGTGTACTCGGAGAGGTTGGCCACCCTCCCGAATACCTAACCGGCCGGCTTTCGTCGGCTCACGGTTATCTAGTGCACTTAACCCATCGAGGAGTGACCCTGATAGGCCCCGAATTCGTCCTGGTAGTATTTGGCCGAAGCCCATTCACAGATAGACATCATACAAAGCAAAAGTTTTATGGCATGACAATTCTTTTGATAAAAGAATTTTAAGCATAACAAAGCATTTTCGTTGTATGAAAGCCCACCTCGATAGCTGCTCCTGATCACTTAGCAATCCTGGGTGTCGCCTTAATCTCGGCCCTTCCCTTCGCCTAACCGCGTTCAAAGAACGTAATATGAGAATCTTGTATAAAATTGATAATCTATCGATCTATGCGAAGGTTCAGGTCCTATCGAGGTTATGATCTCTTACTTAGAGATTTTCTGATTAACATATGCTGTAATCATTTACTCGATTAATCGTTGTGTCTTTTAATTCTTTCATTTCCGATAGAAAATCGGAGGATGCTTGATTTTGGCCAGCGATGTGGCTTCATGATTTCATATTATAAGTGGTCTACACTTATAAGGTCGTTATATTCGTACTTGGTCGATTATTCAATCATTTATAGTCATTATAGGTCTGTTAAATAAATTAATCGGCCCAATTGGTTGGCCCGATTTATTGAGTATAATATTGGCCTGTTAAATAAATTACTCGGCCCAATTGGTTGGCCCGATTCGTTAAGTATAATATTGGCCTGTTAATTAAATTACTCGGCCCAATTGGTTGGCCCGATTCGTTAAGTATAATATTGGCCCGTTAAATAAATTACTCGGCCCAATTGGTTGGCCCGATTCGTTAAGTATAATATTGGCCCGTTAAATAAATTACTCGGCCCAATTGGTTGGCCCGATTTGTTAAGTATAATATTGGCCCGTTAAACAAATTACTCGGCCCATTAGCATATTTTATCGGCTCATCATATTTTAATTAGTCGTTGGCCCGTTATGTTTTATTTCGTTAATCGGCCCGGTACAGTCCAGCCCGAAGCTCGGCCCGGAACCCGGCCCGTTTCAATTTAATTAGTTAAACCCTATTCCCCCTCCCCCTCCCCTTCTTCTGTTTCTTCTCTCGTGACCCTCATTCCCTCTTCTTCTTCCTCGCGCACTTCTCCTCTCCTCCCGGCAGTCTGTCGCCGGTGTTTACTTGTCTCCGCCGGTGATTACTTATCGGTGGCCTCCCCCTTACCGTCGATTACTATCCCTCCATCCTTTTTTGATTTCCGATTGCTCCCAATTAGGGGATACCCTAATTAGCTTCGGGAATTGGGGGTAATTCTCTCCGACGCGATTCTCCGACGAATGGCCGTTGGGTGTGGCTCCTTCGTTGTCCCTTATCGCCGTGGTGAGATGGCGCCGGCGCGGTTCTCCTCCGTTCTCGATTGCTTCTCCTCCAGTGGCTCGAGCTCCATTGATCCTTTGCTGCTGCCGGGGCAACTCCTACGGTGGCTCCGTCGGCCGACCATTAGGCCTAAATTAAAACCCTAGCCTCTGTTGCTCGGGAATATGTCTCCTCGGCTTAGGCATCATTAGTCGCCGTCGTTGCTGTCGTCGTCTGCCCTCTCCCTTCTCTGTTCTTTTCTCCTTCATTCTCCTCTCATCTGACCTTCTCTTCTCCGACCTTCTCTTCTCCTTCCCAGCAGGTGTGGTGGTTTCGTGTTGGTGGCGGTTGATGCCTTCGGGGTACTCCCCTGTTTTCTGCCGACACCCTTCTGGCAGTTTCCTTTACTCCGGCAGTCTCCTGCTGCCACTGTTGGCTACTGATAAGGGTCTTCTTTCTCCCTGGCTCTCGGTTATGCTTACTATACTTGATGGATTCGGTTGTTGATGGATTTGGTGGGTTGGGCAGTTTATTGCTATGATATATTGTTGGCTATGTTGATTGTTGTTGCTGGTCATTGTTGGTTGTTGTTGTTGCTGGAAATTCTCCAATTTGGGAGCAATGTTGGTGTTCGGTTCATAGTTGAATTGATGAGTATTGGGCTTCTTTATGCCTTATGCCTTATGCCTTATGATTTAAACATACTTGATTATAATCTTATGGAATAATATCATCACATGTAATTGTTGTACATGGAATAATATCATGAGTATTGGGCTTCTTTCCTTAATTAATTAAATTGGCACAACACATGGGCTTTTCGTATTGGGCCAACAATTCGTAAATTAAATCGTAAATGGCCTCGTTCTTTAATTGGGCCTTCGTTCTTTAAATGGGCCTCGTTCTTTAAATGGCCTTCGTTTCTTGAGTGGGCCTTCGTTTCTTAAGTGGGCCTCGGCCCCTTGATTAATAATAATAGTTATTCCTTTTATTTTATTGGGCCTTTCTTAATACTTTATTTTCTTATACGACAACTTTACTGTTATTCATAGTTCTCGGATTTTTATTCCCCTAATTCATAATAATAATACTCTTAATACTTAAAATAAATGTCGAAGTTTTTATTACTCACTAAGAAAAACTGCGACTATTACAGCTACAATAGTCAGTATGTATTTCGCAATTCTTATATATAATTGGTACAAATTTGTTATATTCGTACTTCCTTAAAGTTATACGAATATCACAGCTACAATAGTCAGCATGTATTTCGTAATTATTATATATAATTGGTACGAATTTGTTATATTTCGTACTTCCTTAAAGTTATACGAATATCACATTGGTACGAATTTGTTATATTTCGTACTTCCTTAAAGTTATACAAATATCAAAGTTACAGTAGTCAAGAAAAAAAAGGAAAAAAAAAAAGAAAAATAATGAGGAGAGAAGAGACACGTGGAAAAGGGAGAAGGAGGGGGAGGAGAGAAGAGTGGTGTTGACTAGTAAAAGTCAAAGTCTATTAGTAAGGGCATTTGTGTCCTTTCGCGTAAAAAATGGGTATATTTTGTGTTTTTTAAATGTGTGTCCTTATATTGATTTCCTTATCACTAAATGGGTATTTTATTTTTTCACTCATTATATTATTCATAATGAGAAAAGATTACACATTCCTTTAATTCTCATGTCCAAAATTATTGGAAGAAGATAGCATTAAAAAAAAAAAAAAAAAAAAAAAAAAAAAAAAAAACACTATATTTGGAACAGAGGAATGAGTATTAATTAGAGCTAGAATATCTCCATTGCAATTCACGTATTATCAAAAAAATATGTATTAACATTGCAATTAGTTAACAACAAACGATCAAAAGAAAATTTACTTATTGTGATTTATTATTTAAAGTTATCCATTTAATTAATTAAGGGAAGAAATATGTGTATACAATTATTTTAAATTAAATTTCATATTAACTAATTTAAGTATAAATCGAAGGAGTTAATTAAATAAGAAAAAACTAAATAATCTTATTACAATATTATATTTCTCTACTAACCTTAATTTAAATATATTAGAAGGACATAATAGGCATTCTCTATTTTATAAAACAGGACTCTTTTTATATAAGTATAGATTATGAAATATTACAAGGAAATTTTTTATTAAAAAAAAAAAAAAGAAAAGAAAAAAGAATAGTTTTTGCTAAGTACACATTTTACAATAGTGAACCACATGCTTAACAAGCAAAATATTGGTTTATGTGCACAAATTAAATGTGACATCTTCAATGAAACGAAAGGAGTATTACATTTAAGGTTAATAACGTTATTTTGCACAATTTAATTATAAAGGAACAGATACAATTATTATTACTATTGTTTATCTTATAACATAATATTGGAGCATAACACAGTGTTCTTTCCTCAAAAAGAATATGTTAATTGAGAAATTATACATGCAGCACACGTAACCATTGCTAGTCTTACTTTATATAGGTATGAATTCAATGCAGAATATCATTAACATTACTTAATTGATAAATTGTACATAAATAATATCATATTTATTGTGTATCGTGGTAATTCGAACAACATCTTACACATGAAAAAAAAAAAAAAAAAAAAGAAAAAAAGAAACCATACCCGCTAAGCTGCAGGGCAGACAAACAAATGTAGAGGATTGAAACGCAAAAAACTAAATACTACAATTGAGAAAAGTGCAATGCCTTAAGAGTTGAACATAAAATAGTTGGGAGTGGAGCATTCATCAAAACAAGTCTCTTCCACACCTTTGCATGAAGTGCCTGCACACAGAGATCAACAGCCTTCCCTTTAGACAATGTTTTGGCAAATCAATTGTAGGCTTGTAGCTATACACCGCTATATTTAATTAGATTTACTTTGCATTTCTTGTTAATGTTAATACATGAAATATTAGTTTCAATTCTAAACTTCACAAAGCAAATTGCTAATTTAGAAATTTTTAGGTGGACTTCCCTAGAATATAAAGGAGTATTAAGCCATTCTAATTTTTTCTAACTAAAATGTAAGAGTAGTTAAGCAAATCATATATCCATTGCCTTTAACTCTTGTACTTACTTGTCCAAATATAGTTTCACGCATTCTTTTTGACATCGTCTGAGGGAAATATGGAGAGGTTGAAGGTGTTGGTCACCTTTTTAGCAGCGATTTTCCTGGCGGAGGCAGCTGCTTCTTTGCAACGCTGCAAGTCCAAGTATTCGAACTTTGGAACATCGGCTAGGCAGATGGGAATTTCTTTAAGTTTCTCACAGTTGTGCAGCTCGAGTCGCTTGAGATTGAGGAAATGGTGGGCAGATGCAATCCAAATAGACAGATCTGTTCTTCCAATCTGCAAAACTTCAAGAGAGTCAAGGCCTCTACCGTCCACCACCCATCTCGACCCCGCGAATGCATTGTCTTTGAGCTTAAGGATCTGCAGCTTGTCAAGTGATCCCAGAACAGACATGTGAGACCAATCAAGAAATGTGTTAAATAAAGTCAGGCTTCTTAGTTTCGCTGGGAATTTGTAGGCTGGAGGAAGGCCATCCAGCTTCCCATCTGAAGCTGCTTTCGGGAAGACATCGTTCAACAGCTTTAGCTTTTCGAGATTGCTTAGTTTACTCAAACCATCAAATAACCCGGTCTTGCCATCGAGAAATAAAGATATTTTCCCGCGAATGCCAAGCTTCTTCAAACCACGAGCCCTGTCGAATATTGCCTCTGTGCAACTCTCTGGTGAGATTGTGCCTAGCGTTTGAAGCTTCTCACCTTCTTTACTGTCTTTACCTGGTTTGACCAACGTAGTAGATGCATTGGTCTTTAAATGCCTTAGTTGAGTCATGCTCATGACATCTGCTTTGATATCGAGGGCACGAGAAGTTGTGTCCACTATAAGAGTTTGAATGTTCCAAAGTTTGTTGAACGCTTTAGGGAGGGTTGAAGCCTTTGAGTTGGAGTCCATCTTCAAGGACAGGGCGAGGTACCTCAGATGAACCAAGTGATAGAAATCACTTGGTATTTTAGAGAGCTTGAGCGGCTTAGCTTCTAAAACTCTCAGCAGCTTGAATGCGGCAGATATAGCTGAAATATTTTCTGTCGGTATCTCAATATCTTCGGAGAAAGTAACAAAAGAGCGTACATGAGGACCCCTTGGGTTTTTACAGAGGAACTTCAAGAGATTCGAATGAATGCAAAGGCGGCGATGCTTTTCCCCTTCAGTTACTGTAGGCTGAAGTCCTCCGTCACAGGACTGCTTAATTTCTTGGAGGAAATTCTCTCCATCTTTTCCACCTTCATTTCTGCAGAAATCCCGTAGCATGTCATGAATGCGACACGATTTAACTTTCCCATCCGCCTTTAGTTTATCAACTCTAACCAAGTTTCTGTTGATGAGATCTTCCAAGTTAAATTCAGCGATTTCTTCCATGCTCATACCCTCTTTGGGCTGGATTAACCCCTCGGCAATCCACATTCGAACCAATTTCCACGTTGGTATCTCAAAGTCTTCAGGAAACATTCCCAAATAGAGAAAACATTCTTTCAAGTGGTAAGGTAGTTTCTCATAGCTCATTGATATGATTCTGTCCATGCGCTTAAGTGGGTCAAGTTGAAGAAATGTAGTCACACTAGTCGAAACTTTTTCCCACGCACTAGCTGATCTCGAGACTTTTGTAGCAAGAACGCCTCCAATCACCACAATAGCTAACGGTAGCCCGTCACAATTACCAGCTATTTCTCTCCCAACACTATCCAAATCAGAAGGAAACTCTGGCTTATTAAAAACCTCCCACTGCAGAAGCTCACAACTCTCTTCTTGATTCAAAGAACGCAAACTATGTGGCTCCCTGAAGCGGTTAGCATACCTACCCACACCTACTTGACGACTAGTGATCATAACTTTACCCGTCGTATTGTGTTGAGGCAATGCAACTTTGAGCTTATCCCAATCCACGGGATCCCACACATCATCCAAAACAAGTAAGAACTTCCCTCCTTCTAAATTTTCAGCAATGTGCTCGGCCAGCTGCTCAGCACTCTTTTTGCAGTATTCGTCCTCGTTTAGGTTGGTTGCCATCTGCCTCAATATCGAAAGAAACACCTCCTTCTCTGTGAACTCTTGAGAAACATAAACCCATATACGTGTCGGGAATTCATATTTGATATCGGGATCGTGAAAAATCTTTCCTGTCAATGTCGTCTTTCCAAGACCAGGCATACCAATGATAGAGATCACATCCAAATAGTTAGTGTCTTCATTCAGATATCCAACTATTTTGTCCGCCTCATCTTTGAGTCCCACCACGTTATCTTTTCTCGATGGCGTAGGCTGTTTCATGGACAAAAAGAGTTTAGCTACGTATTAAGCAGAAACATACAAAGCTTAAATTCTCACTTGACATCAGTTAGCAACTACTACTATACTTGGATATTTTGCATTTTCAGTGTTCTTGTTGAACCCTCAACACTGACAAATATTTATCGTTCTAAATTTCTTGAATCATTAATGATAAAAGAAAAGGATTCACATTTAAGGTTTCGTTATCTCTTAATTAAAATTTTAATATAATTTGAATTGCAATATTAAAATCAATATTTCGTCTTTTTTCTTATTTTGATATCAAATTAAAGATTCTCCAATACAATCCAAAATTAAGAAAAGTGATTTTTTGCTAATCAATTTGTAATTGATACTGTAACTTTCTATAGCTAATAATCAATTGTTCCGTAATACTACTTTCATCTAACAAAAGTAGTCCTGACTTGACACAAAAATCCAGAAAAAAGAGAATGTGTGGTTATAATTAATTTTGAGGAAATAGAGTTAATTGTAGTCAAGTATTATTTGTCATTTATAGAAAATGAACTAATGTATGAGCGGGAAAAAAAGGTGGACTACTTTTGTGAGATGGAGGTAGTACTAATAAACCAGGTCATTTATGCGCAAAGTCAACAGTAAAAGTCTTCTCCAAGGATATGACTATTTATGGTACCCAAACAATGCCCCCATCGCCTAATCGACAAATTTGCTATAGCAATTTAATGTGGAATGCATTTCAATCGTATCAAACACCATTTTCAAAATTAGTAGCAGCTAAACTATCGATTTCCACCGATAATTAATCAACGATTCAAAGCTAAAGATCCCAAATTTGTAATAAACCAACTAAGGAGCAAGCAAGCACATATAGATACATTTTAGAGAGAGAGAGGGAAGAACGATGATGACCTGCAGGGGTTCTTCATCGTCCCCATCGTTAACGGCGAGATTGACGAGGTCAAACTTGTCCTTGCCGCCGTAGATCTGACTAATCCTAGCGCAGATGGTGCCGACGTGCTCGGCGACGCTGATGAGGCCGGTGGAGGTGTTGAGGACTCTGGAGAAGTAGTTCTTGGTCTTGTTCTCAGCGGCCTGGGTGACGAAAGCGTCGATGATGTCATCGGCGTCGTAGATGACGCCGCGTATGTCTCGGACGAGGGCCTTGAGCGTCTCGTCCTTGCGCAGCCTCTTGCTCGACACCTTCTTCAGGAACGACTTGAAGAAGCTCACGTTCTCCTCCAGCTGCTCCACCTGGTTCTTCGCGTCCTTTATCAATTGGGCATGGTGGATTAGCAGCTGCTTCAGGTTCTCCAGCAGGAATTCCACAGCTGCATCCGCCATTATTTTCCCCCTAGCTCCCTCTCTCTGTAGATTCTTTTCTGCCTCTCTTTGTCTATTGTTAATTTATTTGGCATCTGCTTGCACATATGTATGGGTCCTTTCACACTTTTCCGCACGAAATAATGCAGCAATATTATACTCCTTTTAATTTTTTCAAGTGGAGTTCATATCAATATTATACATTCACACATATTTAAAAAATAATAATTAAAAAAACTAGAGGGAGTATAATGGAATTATGGAAGCCTATTAGGAGAGTTGGAGAGTTGGGCACAAAATTCGCTCACCACAAGAATCCGGCACGTCTCCATTAATTTGGGCAAAAAGTTATTTTTTGATCGTCCCGGTTTTTTCCGGTTCCATTAAGTTTGTCTTTTCCGTCAACTTAGATCTGCACAACTGTACTTTGATGCTGACACCCTAGGACCCCAGGTTTTTTTAAGAGATTATATCGAATTAAACATCGTTACGAATTAAAGTCGGATATCTAAAGGTAGTTTTTTATCGTCGTGTAATGTATTTGTGAGGATAATCTAGATGTTAATTTTAAGGAATCGCGATTATTAATTTCTAGAATTTGATTAGATTACTCCTAGTTTGAAGAATTTAAGGAAAGAGATCTTAAATATTTTGAAAAGATAAAATAAGTTCTTATTTGAGTTTTCATCGAAGTAAATATCGTTATGAATTGAACTAGGATATATTCAAGTGATAATTATTAGAAATGTCATTCCACAATAACAAAAATCAATATATGTCAGAATTATAAAAATACACAAATTTTGTCAAAAGTAATTTTTTTGTACCAAAATACCCTTACTAAGGAGAGTGTTGACCCACTCTTTTTCACTTCCCCCCCCCCGACCTTCTTTGAACGACAATTTTTCCCTCCTCTCCCTTTTTCAGCTCGCCCCCACCCCCCTCCACCCCCCCTCCCCCAACGAACCCCGATGAACCACCCCCCCAGGTTCTTCTCTCTTCAACCCTCCCTCTCTCTCTTCATTATTTCGGCTTCCCCAACCTCTCTCCAAGCTCAATTCGACCACTGCCAATCTCACACCATACCCCTCTGCCTTCGTTCGCTGGAAGTACAAGTTCAGTCCGTGCGTCGTCGCCGGAAGTCCAAAAACTTGTCGCCGGATGTCCAAATCGTCGCCGAAGCTCATACAGTCGTCGGAAGCTCATACAGTCGCCGGAAACTCAACTTCCTCTCACTTTGTGTCGCCGTTCATTATCTAATCGAGATTCGCATCGATTCAAGGTACTAATATGCCTGGAGCATTTTACTTCCATGAATAATTCCTCAATAGCTGCTGAATTGATGAAATACTTGTTTCAAACCCTGATGTACTTGAAGTTTCAAACATGTATGTTCAGTATAGTAATTCGTTGGTACTGAAGTAACTATTAGTACCATTAGATATATGTACGCTAAATGTGTTCCATTATGCAGATGAGCCAGCGTTCGATGACCATTGTCCACGGAGGTGACTGGGCTGACACCGACGAGTATAACGGCGGCCGAACAGAGCTCATTCCTATGTGCGAGTTTGATATGAATTATAAAAATTTGTTAAGCAAGATTGAAATGCGTTTGAAGAAGCCGAAAGCTCGGTACTTGTATGAGATAGATGCATTGGTTATCTCCCCAAAAACTAACCAAAAGATTAGAATGAAGATCACTGATGATTACGAGTTGGCCTTTGTGATGGCATCAGACACGGCTCCCGTGTTGTACATAACTACAACACCGGTTGCTGCTGATTCGGAATTAATAAGTCTAGTGTTGCGGCAAAACCGGGTGGTTACAACTCCAGTTCCAACTCCATCAAGAAAAAGGAATTCGTCGATGAGAAATTCAGACAGGTTCCATGACGATCTTAATGATGATGAGGATACCGGGTTACTCCATCGAGATATTGAGCACGAGGTTGAGGTTGAGGATGAGGATGAGCATGAAGAATTTGAAGATGTGGATGATGAGCACGAGGATGAGCATGAGACTGATTCTCATGATGAAACTGATGAGGTTGGGAGTAATCAACGTCAAGAACGCTCTGTTTCACCCCTCCTGGACCTGAATCAGACTTTAAGAGAAGACACTTCTATTGTTTGACAATGGACTATTCCGGGTGCCTCTTTCCATGCCTCAGTTCCCGTGGAAGATTTTGGAGGAGGTCGATATGAAATGATTGATAATTGCAGAATGAGCACACTTGAAAAGGATTCCATTTTCACCAATAAAGCCAGTTTGATAGCATCATGTGGTTTGTATCATCTTGTAAACCACTTTGGGTTTGTTACTAAGCGTTCCTCCAAAGAGTACTATCATGTTGTGTGCAAGCATCATGCGGATACGTGTTCATTCGTACTAAAAGCGACAACTATGGGAAAAGCTTGGATTATTGATGAATGGGTGACGCAAACATGCGAGAAAGATCTAATCCAATTGTCATTTTCCTTGTTTCCAAACGTTAGCATTAAGAATTCTTATATTCATTTTCCTAGGAATCACATTCCTAGAAATCATATTCCCAATTAACATTACTTTCCTGTCAATCAAACGAGCCCTAAGGTCAGTTGGGCTCTGATTTGCATACATGGGATACCGACGGACATCCGTACATCGGACGTGGAGAAAACCAACGTCGGCGATACTTCTACTGCCAAGTTCGCAAGGTAAGCTCCTGGTTTGATGTAAGTACGTTATAATTGTTGTGTAGGTGTGCTTTATAACCTGGTCAAAAACTATATAGTGGGACGATTGCGACTTTTTCTAGTGGATTGATGAGCCAGGAGCAACTACTTA
The DNA here is from genome assembly GCA_024222315.1 of Thymus quinquecostatus. NCBI lineage: Eukaryota > Viridiplantae > Streptophyta > Magnoliopsida > Lamiales > Lamiaceae > Thymus > Thymus quinquecostatus. Next base: position 21,279,901 of record CM044176.1, on the reverse strand, counting down.
CTGTCAAAATTATTGCGCTCGTCGCTTGGCTTTGCTTGAAGAGAAATATGAAAGCCAACTTCAGTCCAAAGCTGTCACTGAGAGTCTGCTATCCGAAGAACTGAAGACTGAAGAGTGTGAGTTAGTAAAGTTGAAAGTTGAGAAGCTAAAGAAGAAGAGCAAGGAATTTGGATTTGCAAGAACAAGGCTAGAAGATGCAATCATAGGATCTGCAAACCACGAGAAGTGGAACTGGGTAGTCTTCATTCTTTCTTGTGAACTGGGTTTTTATTTGGCAATGATGAAATTGTAAAACGTTTGGTTTTAGATTTGGGGTCCTATAGTAAGCTCTTTTGTGTTGACCATTAATAATGTCGTTTATTTGTTACCGTTGTTATTCACATAATGTTCCTATTCTCTTTAAAGACATTTAACTTGTTCCTTTATATAGTCAATATCTACATGCCTTAAGAACATTATCAAAACAACAAATGGGAGAGATAATAGTGAAAATGAGAGGTCATGTGGAGAAAAAAAAAATTACGTTATTTTCAGAGGAAGTCGCGTCGGAATATTTTCGAGTGGGAAGACTGCGCTCCTTACGTACTGGGGTATAGAGGTAGCTATTACAAGAGCTTCAAATCCGAGCGTGAAGCGGTAGAGGCTTATCTCAGCTATATGAAGACGGTGAATTCAGACCCGCTATTGGGTGTGCCTGGCATTGTACAATCGTTGGAGATCGAGCACAACAGAGATAATGGAATAAGCACACTGAAGCATTTAAAATCCCCACATCCATCGCACAAGGGAAGCCACTCAGATCGTATCTACTGTGTTGTGTTGTTAGTTTATGCATAGGTGCTTTCATAATGCATTCCTTAACCAACCGTTTAATGTAGATTATTAGCGACGAAGATGGTACAGTATTGATGGGAAAATATTCAGGCTAGAAGATGAAGTATAGTGTTATTGTCTGGAATCGATCCCTCATCAATTTATGAGTGGGAGAGTATGTCATTTTTTAAACCGTTAGATCTTGTCTTGATCTAACAGGCCCTCAACATAGTAATTAAATAAAAAACAAAAAATCACGTTACACATAGAAATGTGTCTTTGTTTTATTTGTTGTTTTTAATAATATATCAAATTTATGTTCTTTACGGGTTCCGATCCTATTATCTGTTCAGGAAGACACGGGAGTATTTCACACCATTGATTTATTATGATCTAACGGTGTACATCTAAACTAGGCAACTAAGGTGAATGTGTGCAGTGCTTATTGTTTGTGGGACCCAGTAGTTAGTTAACAAACAGTGTTAACTGTAAATCTGAATTATGAAGTAACAAAATTGAGTTTTGATGAAGCAAACAAATGATAATTTGATTCTCCCCCTTGGTTTGATAATTAGAATTTTGACATTCTAATCTTGCAGACCTCAAACTCGATTACAGTGGAATGCAAAAATAAATTACAAATCAACATAATATCGTCACGAGCAAAATTTCATGGCTTGTACTTCTTCTTATGCGTGCCATCATCAGTGCTTCTGCTTCTTCTTATGCTTAATTGGGATTGTTAAGGACTCACTCCCTTCAGGATTGTAATGGCAGGCCTTACTGTCTCGCTTGATATCTCAACGACAACTTCAAATAGAGCTTTCAGTTTCCCCCAATTCAATTCTCCTTTATACACACAAATCCGGGCAGAACTGCGGGTAAAATATATTACAATTCTACATAAATTGAATTACTCATTGATAAATTTCTATCAAACTTTTAGTAAAAGTATATAATTTTTGCTTACCCTCGCAATGTCTCTCCAAATGTCATTTCGCGCTTCAACAGTGTTGTGGGATTCATCATAATTGACGTCGGGGCGGGTAAGTAAGAGCTTGAAGTTGTGATATCGAGCATCCCATTCATAGATCTTCGCCTCTACACTAGCCTCGTCCAAATCCACTTCGCACTCTGCACGTAGCTCATCTATGAGGCCTTCAAGAATTTTGCACAGCTGCTTCTAATTACCGCCTACGAAACCTTTTTGCCACGCAACGTACTGCGACTTAGCCAGAACAAACGATTCATTACCTCGAGTAAATTTATCACTATAAAACAAACCATTTTGCGATATGGGAATTGGCACATCCATTGTGAACAATAAAGCACTAAAGAAATTCACATGAATGCAAATTTCATCCTAGTATGTTATATTCAGGAAACGAGGCAAAAAAGACAAATAACAATCCATATTGCATAGCTGATCATTCACGAGATTCATAGGTTGCACATTATGCCAAAAGAAGATAGCACATTACAAGAAGTAAAAACTTTACAGAACAAGGTAAAATAAGTGAGATGTCTTATCATACTATTTATCTTTGCCATTGATTGATATCTCATTGTTGTTGAGTCTCTGTGAGCGACTGTGGGACACAACAAACAAGAAAACTGTAATAGTAGAATCATTATGTAAACATCATATCAACTTGGCTACACACTACTTGCTTACATCTAGTATGTCGAGGTAATACCTTTAAGGAATTACAAGGATCGAATCCCAGATGCAACATTCAACATTCAATATTCAACTACTTGATTAATACTCAATATTTACCTCAACATATGCTTCCGAACTTGCAAAGTCTAATAAAATTGGTTGTGATGTTTGCGGCAGATTGTACTCTACAGTCAACACAGTTCCACTTGTTGCAGGTTGTATACCTGCATCTTCCTGATCTGCCATCGTTTTTCTTATGGACTGTGTCCAATAAATAAATAAAAAACGTTTTAGCTATCAAGACACAAATCATCCCACAATTAACGACCAACATATGCCAATAAAGCGAACCTGGATTCTTTTTTCTTTGGCATCATTCTTTTTTTTTTTTGCCTTTGACTTGTTTGCATCTCTCTTACCAGGAACCCAACCTCTAGTAGCCTTCATAGGATTACCGAATAGTCTCTCACCTTCTGCATGGTGGCCAGGTTCTTTCTCCACTTCATCCTCACCATCACAATGTCCCAACTCTTTAAACAGTTCTTCACACGTCTACTAAGGATTGCACTCTTCTCAGGATCTTCAACACAACGAACATACAGAGAGTACATAAAACGCATGCCGTCGTTGATGAACAATATTTTATCAAGGCGTGAATCTAATCCAGATGGATCCATGTGTGGCAGGGAAGGTGCCTTCAACCTTCGGTTGGCGTCTTTCCTCCACCTGGGAAGAATATATTTCTCAGGGATGTGGTAAATATCCAACCACAATAAGACCTTTATCAAATGTCTACACTAAATTCCCTCTATCTCCCACTTCTTGCACGAGCATGGCCACTCATCTTCCATTCAATTCACCAATACGTGTCTTTCCTTTGACGCACAAGATCCCGAGTAAACGATGTACTCCAAATTGTCTGATCTTTGATCATCAGGCTCTTTCTTAATGCTTACACACATATTAAGACCACATTCCATCTCAAATAGTTTAAAAATAGCTCGTGTATACACTTCCACTGCAGCTGCTACGATACGACAATCAGGGACAAAAAACCCTGGAACCCATACACCTGCAACATCCAACTCGCATTCCTTTTGCCTTCAGCTCGTCTGTACTTCCTCGTACTTAGTCAAAAATTCAATTAGTGTTGAAGAGGAAGAGCAACACTGTTTCAGAACCTTGTTAGTGAGCTCACTCCTAGCTAGTAGTTGCATGGATGGCAACAGTAAACTTATCTGCGGTAAAAACTGATGCCCATTTGCTTCATAGTTTGTACATTTTCCTAAACCACTTAGCATCAATTTCTTGCTCGTGTTGCATCATGGCAGCCCAATTTGTCTCAAATTCTTCAGGATTCTCACAACCATTCATGCAAGTGTACCATAGATTCTTAAATTCAGAATCTTTCTTAAGTCTTCGAAACCGCACATGAATTTTCTGGCATATATATCACTGACAGAGACGATGTGAGGCACTTTGGAAGACTCTATCAATCCCACTCATTAGAGTCTTACCCTGATCAGAAAATATTACAGTGGGTTCCTTGTCGTTTATAGACTCCAGGAAAGCGCTGAAAAGCCATTCGAAAGTTTCTGTAGTTTCATCAGACAGGAAACCGATCCCAAACATTACATTATTCCTATGGTAATTCAAACCAGTGAAGGGGGCACATATTAAATTGTACTTATTGGGTTTGTAGGTGGTGTTAACCAGCAAAACATCACCAAAATAATCATAATCCTCTAGTGAACGTGCATCCCTGTAGAAGAAATTCATCAACTTTCCATCGTCATCAGGTAATTTCAATAAAATAAGTGCCCCTCCATTGTTTTCTTGTAGTGAAAATTCAATAAGGCATCTGCATTTGCATCAAGAATGGATGTCCTCCTCTTAACCCGTTCCATATGATTGTATGCATCTCGCTTTGTAAATCCTACATTTTGTACACCCTTGGCCTCTTTCGCCATGAACGTGAATGCCTTTGCTACGCTTATATCGCTTGATTGGAATACCTCGATCATAATCCTGTGTGTTACACTAAGATTACGGGATGGTCACAATAAATAACTATACTCGGGATCCGCCATGAACGTGAATGCCTTTGCTACGCTTATACCGCTTGATTGGAATACCTCGATCATAATCCTGTGTGTTACACTAAGATTACGGGATGGTCACAATAAATAACTATACTCGGGATCCGGTATGGTTGTGTTCATGGTAGAATACGGAGACCACCCAAGGATCACTTTTAGCATCCCTAAGCACTCGTAATCTAGCTCTACTGTTGGTCCAAAGAAAAGCTTTTCGATGTCTAGGAAGTTTGGACGAGGAGCGTCTATCGTCCGTGGACCCCTCACACGAGCAATAGAATCAATGAATTCTTAAAATATGACTTTGTCCCCTTTTTCACATTGAATCCTACAAGCTTTGCATAATCACAGTAAAGAGCATGCACTTGCTCAAGAGTGTCAAATTTCATTCCTACACCTAAGAGTTTCTCAAACGCTTTCTGCTCATTCTTCAAAAGAGTGGACCATCCCTCATCGCCCTCCACTCACGTATCATCTGTGGGTCTATTTTACTAACCGTTGCATCTTCTAGACTAATCAAAATATTTAAATCAATTTCCATTACGGATTAATGACAATGCGATGTTGGCTGCTGTAACTGGAACGAATGAGGTTATACAATAAATGGGTAAAAGAAAAATATTCTCACATGCTACAAAGAATGTAATTGAAGAGCAGAATCGAATAAAGCATAATACTCGACTTACATTTGTTTTGCAGCAAAACTGTACAAGGGATTTAACTGTGGTAACTTCCGATGGCTTGCGGTGTCTAATTTGAGACCTCACGACTGATTGAGCTCTAAAAATAATGGCTGCCGAGTATCCTACCACAATTCCTGAAGAATTTTTAATCGAAACCAATAAAAATTGAGAGAAAAAAAAGGCATTTTAGAGAAGCAGGCCGCTTTTGAAATGAAGCAAAATGTGCAAAGGAATTTTCCCTCTTCTTATTATTTTAATGTGTTTATTTTAAAGTTGTATTATCCACCGTCCTCGTCACCTAATCTCTCGTCTTTAGACATCGGAATATATCGCACCACTAACTTTCACTTAGCAATCTCGCATAATAATATCGCTTACTTGGAACCCCAATTCATTTAATACGTACAAGTATATCACTAATCCATTAGTATCGTCCTCGTCACCTAATCTCTCGCCTTTAGACATCGGAATATATCGCACCACTAACTTTCACTTAGCAATCTCGCATAATATTGGTGATCCCTATATGCGTTTGACTTTAATATTCATACGCGCCTCTGTTTTATTAATTTGGACAATCTCCGCATAATATCTCACACTAAGTATTTTTATACTTACCCTCAAAGTTTAACATTTCAGGTAATTAAGCTCGGAAGCGCGTGGGGGATCGAATGGCTCGTCAAAGTTTTATTTACATATTTTTATGCATTAATAAAGTCTCTCGTTTTGAGCATCTAGACTCAAAGTTAAGAAACTTACTTTAAATTCGTATGGTTTAGTTCTTAAAACGTTCGGTTCTTATATTCAAATAAAGGACATCTTCGTTTATTTTTATTTAACATTAAGTCTTACATTTTTCATAAATAGTCTTGGAATTTATTTCATATTTTTCCGCTAATAATTTGATATAAAAATGATTTATAATATTCTATTTAGATTAGGGTGTTACAGCATGGTATCAGAGCGGGTTTACGTTTATGTAGACTCGCTAAAATAAAATTTTAGCATGAAAATTTTTGTATGCATATTTATTCGATCACCACGTCTTCCATCTATGAGGTAAGCATTCTTGAGTTATTTGTTTAGATTAAAATTTTTATGATTTGTTACATGTGCACTTATTTTTTTTTTTGTGGTCAACATTATGTTATTTCTTAATGTGTATGTTAAGAGTATATATTAAAAAAAAAAATGAACTTAGTTTTGACGTAAACCTAGTTTTCCAATTTAGTTGAACTTAGAAGCTCTTTTATCTTTATTCTTTATATTTCTGTAAGGCGATGGCAGCTAATGGGTTTAACCAAAATGCCCTTAACAACCCCTTCTGGAATTTCGAGTGGAAAAAGGATAGGAGCATGAAAGACAATTTGGAGATGATGTTGGAATTATGGTTGGAGTTTGACTGTCCTTGATGCACGTGGGGACACACGGAGGCTTGTGCCAAGGTGGCGGCGACCTTTCCACCAAGAGCACGATGCATGGCAAGGGCGATATATTTTGAGATGTACCGGAAATATCCTATCTCTAGGGTAATGAGGGTCGAGTTTGGTGCTTTCATAGAGTGCCTTATTCGAGAAATTGGAGATTTTTATAATGGTGTCTACGTGATTGAGGACTCCCCAGAATATTCACCGGTGAACATGAAGAGTGAGGAAGAGGAAGAAGATCCATCCGAAGTTCAAGACAGTTGATAGGGATTAATATCAGCCATGCCCCCTAAATAACCCAAGTCGGTAGATAGTATACTTTCCTTAACCTTGGATTACGGTTCTTAAAGAAATTGGTGTATCAAATGTCACAATAGAGGTGCAGAACCTTATCTCTATGAAAGGAACAATAAATCCGAGATAAAACTAGCATCAACGATGCCATCAATGTAGATGACTATTACTTTTCCATAATGATCGATATATGCTATTTCGCGTAGCGGCATAATATCAGAGAGATGTTATGCTCACCAAACACGCAATATAATCAAGAATCATATGCCATACAGGAAACTGCAAGGTGCTAACTTCTCCCTTAAGCCGTGTGGGATCTGCAGGCATCTGCAATGGCGGAAGGATCTGACCAGATCCTATGAGTGTTTAGCAGATGCTCAAGGTTCTGCATAACATGCGGTCCGCGTGACTCTATGCACTATAGGGTAAGGACCACTGCATTCATGACGGAGGATACTCTGCCTCCATCTGAATTCTCTTTTCTGTCCTTCCTTGACACGAATGCTCACTTTTTACCCTCTTTACATCTATAAATACTAAGTGAACGCACAATCACAACACATTCACTCTCTTACGAACAAACACGCTCCTTAGCGTACTGTTCCATCCAACTCCATACTCTCTCTCTCTCTCTCTCTCTCTCTCTCTCTCTCTCTCTCTCTCTCTCTCTCTCTCTCGAGCTCCTCCGAGCTCAGGCAAGCCAAGGCAGGCCAAACCTTCTCCCGGGAAGTCGGAGTTCACTTTCACATCCCTCTATTCTTCTCGACGCAGGGAGGAACCTTTTTCTTATACACACCACCTTGAACTTAAGGTAAAACCCTCATCACTGAAAGGGGAATGAGGCTCAACGAAGCTCCTTGCCCCTCGTTTCTCCCCTTCTCCTACCTTGTTTCTTCATTATCTACTTATATGAGTTTAAAGCTCTATGATTCTTACTAGTTTATGGTTGAATATGCCTTTTACGCCTTATTCATAACTCAACTCTACTTTGCCATCACTATACGAATTATGCTCAGTATAAAATATTCATCTATGACTCTATACGCGCGCTCTTTACTGCTTTAACGCTTTACCCATGAATGCTCTTTGCAAAACATGATGAATAATACTCTAAGTTGTTGTGGATCTCAAACCCGGATCTATCAACTGGCGCCGTCTGTGGGAAATTCCTTGAGTTGAGATGTCGATTTCCACTGCTTTTTATGTAAAATTCTAGCTCGTTGTTATAATGTTGTGTGCGATTTCCCTTATTATGTCCTTATGTGAAGAATATGAGGAAATCTGATGTTGTATTGAGTGGGAATGCTGTGTTTGTTGTTTAATCTGCAAAAACTGCCAATGCGCATACCACTGCTTGATACTTGCCAAGGCTCTCTGCGGTTACGAGCTGTTGAGAGTGGTGTGATTCTAGGATTACGCTTCCTCTGAAACGGAAACTGTGATAAACATGTCGATTGAGATAAAACTTGTGTTTTGAAAGACTGATTTTCTTTCCTTGAATGTGGTTTTCTCCCCCTGAATGTGAATTGAGAATCGATATCTGTAGGTGCTGTGAAAATCCATGAGGGCAGAGGGTTAATCCCCTGTTTATCCTCGGAGTTTTAATTGATTCTGATGATGCGTGCATAAAGTTGTCTCGTTATTTACTCCGTCAGGGTGATCACCTGGAATGGTGGCTATCTAATAGAGGGAGTATGCATTGAACTCAAGATTTATATTATTCCTGGAAAATGTTAGTATGTATGCTCTGAATTTGTTGTGACTGTATTGTTTATAGCACATCAATATGATAGTTGAAGGCAATCTGAAGGTCATATCCCTTTCATGCTATGAATTATGATAGCTAATCTGTTGTTGTTTTGTTGAACTTAAGGTTGTGAGAGATCCGGAGGAAAGCCGGGTTACAGACTGCAACAATCTCAAAACACATTTGATTCACCTTGTGTACTTGGTGAGCATACAATTCTGTCTATTATCTGCTCAATATAAAACCCATTTATGAGTTGCAGAGGATTGATGATTACAGAATAAGCATCACTATTAAAGTTAATCGAATGCCTCTTGAATCGCCATAACGTAAAAATCTATAAAATAACAAAAACATTAAAAAGTGGAGAGCCGAGGATGACAGGGTTACCCCATTCACCTTGATGAAGGGGTCCTGCATCTGGAAGCAGAACCTCTCGTAAGCCCCGTATAACGGGCAGAACCCTCTCTCAAAATCCCTACACTGTAGGCAACTCTTTCATAAGCCCCGCATAGCGGGCAGAACCCTCAAAAGCCCTACTACCTATTAGGCAATACCCTCGTAAGCCCCATGTAATGGGCAGAACTTCTTCTCAAAAAGCCCTGTTCAACAGGCATTACAATCGTAAGCCCCATCTAATGGGCAGAACCTCCTACAAAGCCCTATCTAATAGGCAATTCATGCGTAAGCCCCATGTAATGGGCAGAACCCTTCATAAGCCCTATTTAATAGGCAATCCTCCTTAAAAAGCCCTGTCTAACAGGCAACATCATCATAAGCCCCATATAATGGGCAGAACACCTTACAAGCCCTACTTGCTAGGCAACCCTTTCACAAAGCCCTATCCAATAGGCGACTCCTTTGCAAGCCCCCTGCAATGGGCAGAACTTTTCCCAAGCCCTACTCAGTATGCAACATCCTCCTAAACTTCATACGATAGACAAAATTCCCTATAAGTCTCATTAAATGGGCAGTGCACTCCTAAGCCTTGCTCTAAAGGCGACATTTTTGTATATCACTCCTATAAGTTTTACCCATTGCATTCCAGTGGGTAAAATCCCAACTAAATCCCGCTTCACAAGTGGTATTCTCAAAAAACTCTACTTGATAGACAATACCTTTACAAACCTCTAAGGAGGATATTGCTTTCATAAGCTTAACCTGATGGCCAGCGCTTCTGCAAGCTTTATAAAATGGACCAAGTTCTCGTAGGCTCGGTTCGATAAGTAATATTCTTAGGAATCCCGCATAGGGGATACCACTCTCATAATCCTTGGCTAACAGGGAATATCTTAACAAGAAAGTCCTATAAAATAGGTGCTAATTATAAAAAGGGCCTATACGGCCGAGGCATACCATATTAAGCTTAATAAAATAAGATGCCACACAAATTCTTAATAACCTCTTCTTCTGATCAGATCCCTCCCAGAGGCCTCATCAGGAAAGCCTTAGGAAGACAAACAACCTAACAAAATAGATTTCATAAAGACAGAGGTCACTGGCATCAGTTCCATGTAGGCGAAAGCCATCCTTGAAAAACCTTATACTAAGTAAACCACGCTTGTTAAAGCTGCTTTGAATGGTTAACGATTGCAACAGGATCTGCTAAATCAGCAGTGGGTCGTAACTAAATCTCATATGATCAGATGCGTCATGTCAAAAGGAGGAAACTATGTCAAAGTCCTTTACCATAATTAGACTTCTATCTTTAAGTCGTTACTTACCTTCACCGTACATTGGCAGAAGCCACCCTTTAAGAGCCTTATAGCAAATAAGCTATATACGTTGAAGCCACTATAAATAATGCTCAAATGCAGAAAGCTTGTTAATAGCTAGTTACATATACTTCAAGTCTCTCTCAAAGAGCATCTGAAATTAATCCTCTACACATCCTTAAATCTTTGCAGATTCCTATAAGGATGAATGTTACATCAGATGCTATTTCCAAGGAAGCCGGTCAAGCCACCGGGAATCCGGAAAACTCTGTGATGGGACGCAAAGGAACGGGTACTATGCTGACAGAGGCCAGTGTCAACATGGAAGCTCAGTTTTCTCCAGCTATGCTTCAGCAAATGAAAGCACTTATCGAAGGAGTAGTAGAAGGGGCTGTTGAAAAAAGACTCCACAGTTTAGGAGCAAATCCTCAGAACACAGATCCCTTGGGCGAGACCCAGGAGGGGGGAGGAAGTAAGAGTACTCCCGCAATGCATAAGCAGAAGCCTATGCATCAAGGCGTAACTCAAGAGCTAGTCTCAAGGTTGCCCCCGACAGTGGCCGAATAGGAAGAGGGATTTTCTACTGATTGGGAATCCCCAGACGAGGAAAGTCCTGAAGAGCTTGAAGGAAATCTCAATGAGAACCCTGAAAATGCATGGGCCAAGAAGTATGCCCAACAGCAAGAGCAAATGAAGCTCTTAGCAAAGGAAGTCAAAAAACTGAAGGAACAAAATCAGGTCGTGGAAAGGGCCTCAAAAGAAATGGAGACAAGAGATAAAGAGCTCCGCAATTCGAAGGAAAGGAAGAATCCAAAACCTTCTTTAAACAACAGGAATGGAGGAGACAAATCAGAGCTCTTTCCCTTATATATTGACGAGAACAGTCCGTTTTCAGCGGACATTCAAACGGATCCTGTTCCAAGCAGCTTCAAAACAATCTCTTGCGAGTATCAGGGGAAGGGAGACCCTGAAGAACACTTGATGAAATTCGAAAGCTTATGCCTCCTTCATCAATACTCAGAAGGGGTTAAGTGTAGGGTATTCCTTACAACCCTGTCAGGGACTGCTCAACACTGGTTCAAACAGTTGCCAAGGGCCTCCATACATTCCTTTATGGACCTGAAAGAGGTCTTTCTACAGCAATTCGTCAGTGCTAAAAGGACTACTCGGAATTCCTTGCATCTGACGACCATAAAACAGGGTGCCAACGAGAGTCTAAGAGACTACATGACACGCTTCAATGAAGCCGTCCTGGAGATTCCAGGAGTAGAGCCGAAATTAAAGGTGCATGCCTGTGTAGACGGCCTGAAGCCCGGACAATTCTTCGCCTCTCTCATCAAGAAAGAGGCTGCTTCTTTTGAAGAATTACTGACGAGAGTCCAAAAGTACATCCATATGGAAGAAGCTCTGAGCAGCAAGAGGGCTGAATTGGCCTTTCCAAAAGAAAAGAAGCCGGAAGAAAGAAAAAGACCGGCTCCAGATGCTAAGAAGACTGATAAGAATGAAAGGTTTCTAAGATCTTTCACCCCATTAATCAAGCAACCGGTTGATCTGCTCGAAGTGGTCTTGAGGAAACCTGGAGTTCAGATCCCTGCCGGATATAGGCAGCCCCCAAGGAATCCACCTTCTGAAAGATTCTGTAAATTCCACAATGACTTTGGTCACATGACCAACGATTGTAGGAACCTAAGAATTGCTATTGAAAAGCTAATCCAGGAAGGAGAGCTCTTGGAATATGTCAAAAGGGAAACAAAACAAAATAAGAAGCGCAAGGAAGCTCCTGAAAAAACAACTGATGCCAGCCAAGGGCCAGAACCCAAAGGCGTTATTAACATGATATATGGAGGACCAACCATGGGAGACTCCAACAGAAGCAGAAAAGCATCTGCCAGGGAATTGCATATGCATGAAAGGCATGGGGTCTGGAAGGTCGAAGCAAGCCTACCTCCACCAGAAATCTCGTTTGGGCCAGAGGATAACCAGAAAGTAATTCACCCGCATGATGATGCATTAGTCATCACAGTGGAAATAGAAAGGTACCAGGTCCAAAGGGTCTTTGTAGACACAGGGGCCACAGTTAATGTTATATTTGAAAATTGTTTCAACCAAATGAGCCTCCAGAAGCCATTGAATGGAGTAGCTACGGCACTGCACGGTTTCTCAGGAGACCCGGTGATGTCGCTAGGATCAATTGATTTAATGCTCACTCTGGGTGAAGGGCCTACACGAGTGTCAAAACCAGTCTCCTTCTTGGTGGTACGACAGCCATCTTCCTATAACATCATTCTGGGAAGAACCGCTTTAAACCCATTTCAAGCAGTGGTTTCCACTTACTATCTGATGATGAAATTCCCCTTGGGAAATCAGGTAGGGCAATATCGGGAGATCAAGAGATCTCGCGAAAATGCTATGTTCAATCAGTTCAGGCAGGAGAGGCCAGGAAAAGGCCGATGGTAGAATCTGCCACCGAAGGGGATGAGATGAAACTCGAGGGGAAAAGACTCAAAACCCCAACTCCAGCAAGAGAAGGTCAGAACCTTTCCGCTTCAATGGAGCACTTGTGGATCACCAGCAACAACCCTCCTGAGGAACTGATGATATCCCAGGACCCAGCTAAGCAACTGCTGCAACAGATAAACGAAACTAAAGGTCCTGAGGTTGAAACCACAGGCAGATGCCACGCCCCAATTGTGAAAGGGCAGTGGGAAGCATTGATAACCCAGGCAAGGACTAAAGTCAAGAGTGCAAAGGAAGGGCTGGATCAGGAAGATGTCGGGGAGACAACTAGCAAAGGAAAAGTTATCACCCTCGAAATATGCAGGGAAAATTGAGAATTACTCTCAAGAAGAAAGTATGATGGGCTATCACCCCTTATTCCTTTTGAAAAACTCTTATTCCATGATTAACTGATGTATGAAACATTGGATCATACCTCTTTATCGTTGAAGTAGTTATATTTTGTATGTATTTAGCCCTCAAATGAGGCGTAATTCCTTTAGACCCTTACACCTCACTTGGGGGGGGGGGGGGGGGGGGGGGGGGGGGGGGAGTAGGGGATACCTATATACCTATATCCCATTAACTTAAAATGTTATCTTAAAAAACTTTCATCATCTTAAAGCGCTATGTCACACCAAGGTATTACTCCGCTATTTTGTTCCGTCACCTTAAGAACAGGGGGAATATCTCTACTTCGCCATCTTAAAATAAGAGAGACATCGTCCTAAATTAATAACAGAAATATATTATAAACAAGGCCTAGGAGAAAGCATCTGGCCTTAATCAAAAGTGTGAGTTGTTTATACTACAGTCAGCACGATTACGGGATCATAAAAAGCATCCCACCACAAATACCAAGAGATAGGTTGTTTAATAAATATCTTATACAAAGCAACAAAATTAAGGACAGGGACTTCGAGTAAAAGTTAGGTCCTCAGAGATGGACAAACAAGGGATTGAAGCTTCACCCTCGGGAATAGGGGAAATATCAGACGAAGCCAAGATCCAATTATCTCTGGGATGGCCTAGGGGAACATTAAAGATATCCTCCGCCCTCGAGCTACCCTCCTTACTGGATAGGTTGCATACGGAAGAAGTGGTCCCTTGAGAATAAGAAGGATCCGCAATTTCCTTCCTCGCTAACTCCTGAAAATACAAACGGAATCGTTAAGTAGATAACGGTAAACCTGCGACGGGCAGGCCAAGCTCTAGCAAAGAGAAAGGGAGGCACCTCATCAAATACTTTCCTCATAAGCTGCATGGCAGTAGCATCGACGGGAAAGAGAGGGAAAGGGGGAGCATCCCAGGTAGGAAGGCTCTCAAGGGCTTCAATAGGTTGGCGAAGCATTTCAGCAGCTTTCTTCAAGACTGGCATGAACCAAGGTTCTCCAGTAGGAATGAAAAAGTTCCTCTTGAGGGCTTCAGGTTTTGTCTCAAACAAATGTATTATAGGTATCAGATTGATTAAGCCAGCCCGTTCTGGGACACCCAGCTGGTTACAACATTCGAAAACAACATCGCCGGCCCAACTGGTGAGAGGATCTATCATTCTGGCCCAGAAATAAGGAGAATTGATGAATGCTTCGGGCAATTGCCTCACCAGAGAGTCTATGAAAGCTTGACCATAGGGGGACATCAAAAAGTTAGATCGGCAAACTTGTATCCCCCTAGAGACGCCTTCATCGGAACCCTGTTTCATTCCTTCTGCGAGAGAAGAAGTTCGGGAACTTTCCAACTCTTGTTCATGAGTAAGAGTTAGTCGTTCCATTTGCACTGCAAAATCTGCTTTCATTTTCAATTCCCATTCTAAGGAAGCCTCTAGGGCTATGTCTAATTCCCTTATTCGTCCCGACAACGAAGCAATGCGCAGCTCTAGAGTAGAGTTATATTTCTCTTTAGCGCGAAGACGGTCCTGAAGATCGCGAACCTCGATTTGAGCACGGTCCCTACTCTGCTCGACTTCTGATAAGATTTCCAGGAACTGATCAAAAGCCAAAGCCTGAGCGCCGGAAAGGGGGTGTCAAAAACTGATTCACTTCTGTAAATGCAAGGGAATGAAAATCACCCGTTTTTCAGAAAAAGAGGCATCAATGCTTACCTCAATCAAAGGGAAGAAAGGAAATAGGATCTTACCGTGGCCAACCAAGGGCAGTTCATGAGAGCAGGGTTCTAGACGAGGTTTCATTACTATCGTCTCTTGTGGGTCTTCTTGGTCTGATTCCAAAACCCTAATGCCCGTAGAAGGTAATGCGGGGACGTCATCTACAGAGGAAATAGGTTCTGGATCGAGGATTTGGGCCTCAGCCATTCTTTGTTCTAATTTCGTCTGAATCTTTCGTAGTAAATCTCCCGCATCAGCATTCATGGCTGAGAGTAAATGCAAATAGAACTCAATCTTCTAAGAAATCTTAAGATTTTTATGTAAAAACACTCATCATATTCACCCTTGAACTAGGTTTACAAAAGCCAAAGTTGATATTAACGACCTCCCTAAAAAAAAAAAAACAGGGGAAGAAAATTCCCTCATAGGTAGAAAATGCACAAGCACAAAAAAGAGATATACCAAGATAATGAACGCTAAATAAACTACCTGTGAATCAGGAAGGCAAAACAATCGCTGGAAGCGCTGAGCAGAAAAGCACGAGGGCTCTCGCTTTTCCCAGAAGTATGATGCGAAAGCGAAGAAGAAGAATGAGGGAAGTTAAAAAGGCCAAAGGGAATAGAGCTATGTCCCACTTGTTACCCCACGTCAGCCTATGAAGGGATAGGAAACGTCTCTACTTATTCTCCTAAAAAGTAACGCGCCTTTTCTCCTAACCAAACATATCTGCTATCATATCTCTCTATACGGAGGAAAGCCTCGGTAAGGTAAAATAAAATAATAATGTCTCTAATAAGTCACTTGCCAGAAGCTGACATATAAACACTTCTGGACCTGGGGGGGGGGGGAGGGGGGGGGGGGGGGGGGGGGGGGGGGGGGAGTAGCTGATAGGGATTAATATCAGCCATGCCCCCTAAATAACCCAAGTAGGTAGATAGTATACTTTCCTTAACCTTAGATTACGGTTCTTAAAGAAATTGGTGTATCAAATGTCACAATAGAGGTGCAGAACCTTATCTCTATGAAAGGAACAATAAATCCGAGATAGAACTAGCATCAACGATGCCATCAATATAGATGACTATTACTTTTCCATAATGATCGATATATGCTATTTCGCGTAGCGGCATAATATCAGAGAGATGTTATGCTCACCAAACACGCAATATAATCAAGAATCATATGCCATACAGGAAACTGCAAGGTGCTAACTTCTCCCTTAAGCCGTGTGGGATCTGCAGGCATCTGCAATGGCGGAAGGATCTGACCAGATCCTATGAGTGTTTAGCAGATGCTCAAGGTTCTGCATAACATGCGGTCCGCGTGACTCTATGCACTATAGGGTAAGGACCACTGCATTCATGATGGAGGATACTCTGCCTCCATCTGAATTCCCTTTTCTGTCCTTCCTTGACACGAATGCTCACTTTTTACCCTCTTTACATCTATAAATACTAAGTGAACGCACAATCACAACACATTCACTCTCTTACGAACAAACATGCTCCTTAGCGTACTGTTCCATCCAACTCCATACTCTCTCTCTCTCTCTCTCTCTCTCTCTCTCTCTCGAGCTCCTCCGAGCTCAGGCAAGCCAAGGCAGGCCAAACCTTCTCCCGGGAAGTCGGAGTTCACTTTCACATCCCTCTATTCTTCTCGACGCAGGGAGGAACCTTTTTCTTATACACACCACCTTGAACTTAAGGTAAAACCCTCATCACTGAAAGGGGAATGAGGCTCAACGAAGCTCCTTGCCCGTCGTTTCTCCCCTTCTCCTACCTTGTTTCTTCATTATCTACTTATATGAGTTTAAAGCTCTATGATTCTTACTAGTTTATGGCTGAATATGCCTTTTACGCCTTATTCATAACTCAACTCTACTTTGCCATCACTATACGAATTATGCTCTGTATAAAATATTCATCTATGACTCTATACGCGCGCTCTTTACTGCTTTAACGCTTTACCCATGAATGCTCTTTGCAAAACATGATGAATAATACTCTAAGTTGTTGTGGATCTCAAACCCGGATCTATCAACAGTGACGACAATAATCCTTAAGATAGTCACCTTAGATCTTGCTAAATAAGAGAGTTCAAACCTCATAAATAAGTTTTTAGTAGAATATAAGACTTGTTTGTTTTTATGTTTATTTTATTTTGAAACATGGAGTGTTCGGGTGCTATTATGGTTGGTTGGTTGTCTTCTCATGACATTCCTCAAGTTGCAAGCTATAATTGATTAAATGGCATTTTATATTTAATCTTTCTGTTCGATTGTTAGTTGCCCTATTTATATATTGCTTATTATTTTATTATGTTAATTGCTAATTTCTGCTTTTAGAGCAATACACTAATAACCACATTTTTGTACTGCATTTGTATTTATTTATTTTTTTCTTTATTTTGTTTATACTATTTTGTTTTCCTTAATCGGCATGCGCATGAACTATATTAAATAGACTAAAACGTGACAAAAATAAAATTTATAGCTATATTTCCCACCCAAAGGGTTGGTAGTTATATATTTTTATAAGTTGCATAAGTTTGCCTTTGAGTTCGTATGAAGAAAAAATTCCATTCAATTACAGTATAGTTTGCATGGTCATTGATTATATGATTTACTTATTATTGAAGTTATCCCAACATGTTTTGAAGTGTCATTAGATGAGTATTGGATCACTGCATATGCATAGCTTATATTTATTTACTTACTTATTTACTTATTTATCTATCTACCTATGTATTCATTATTTATTTATTTATTTTAAATATTTGGTATGATTTTTACGTATCCAATATTAGTTGACTTAGTTATACTTTTTATCCCATATTCCTAGATCACTTATATATCACATAGGTAATCTATACCTTTAAGATTTGTCCAAATTAGTAACCCTTAGTTTATTTTATGTAGAATCATGGCCCGTAATAGATCCCACAATACCGAAAATTCAGAGTCGAACCGGGCCTCGAGTCAAGACCGAAGTGGCAGTGACACCACGAATAATGGACAAAATCTCATGGGCGAGTTTTTAAATGCAATACGAGGATTCGTGAGGGAGCAAGCTCAAACTCACCTAGAAGGACAACAACCACCAAACGCCAATCCAACCTCAAGGGCGAGAGCTACAAGTGAGGTGGTGGAACAGTTTCGCCGCTATAATCCGCCAAGATTCAATGGAAGAGGCGGGTCCGAGGTGGCCGAAGAATGGTTGGAAGAGTTGGACAATCTGTTCACTCATATTGGTTGTAGTGACAAGCAAAAGGTTTCCTGTGCCATTTTTCAATTCACCGAGGACGTAAATTGTTGGTGGAAGAGCTTTTACCGCAACTTAAGCGAAGAGGATATTCCCTTGCTAACATGGGAAACGTTTCGAAAGGTGGTCATGGATAAATACTGTTCTAGTGCTTTTCTCGAGACGAAGGAGATAGAGTTCTATGGACTAACTCAAGGGAAGTCAACCATAGAAGAATATGAGAGGAAGTTTCATCAGTTGTTGGGATATGCCCCACATTTGGTGAACACCGAGGAGAGGATGATTGCAAGGTTTAAGAAAGGTTTGATTTTAAACATCCGATTTAAATAAAAACAAGACTTAAAAAATATTTTATGCTAAGAAAATACAAATTATTTATGGTGTAATAATAATACCTAAGATTTGGTAGGGAATAAGAATCCTGGAAATTGTACATAACTTTCCATGTGCATGGAATCTGATTACTTTCCAAAATCTGTTAAAATTGAACCAAACACAGGAATGTGCAAATTAGTAATCACGATACTTTCCTAGACAACATTCCATGCCAATCAAACAGGCCCTTAGAGGAATCAAAGTACTTGAGCCCGTACAACGCGAATTAGACATGTGGATTTTACAAAGGGATTTGAAATTTTGTGTTCGTCGAGAATTGGAAATGTTAGAATGAGTATTGTAACGAATAGAGAACACTTGAACCAAAATTTGAAATGCATAATTGTGAATATTTTACAATTCAGAATTGTGAGAGGGAAATCACAAACTGTAAAAGGGGGGAAAACTTGCCCTTATCGAAATCGCAAAAAAAAAAAAAAAAAAAAAAAAAAAGTACTAAAGTGCGGTTCAGAAAAAACGTGGTTAAGATTCACTTAAAAGAGATGATAATGTCGTCATTCCGATGACGAATAAATGTATATATATATAGGAAATAAATTGGTGTTGTCGCCAGGTCTTGAACCCTGTACTTCCAGTTTTAAAAATTCGCTTTGGTTCAGAAAAGGTGTGGTTACGATTTACTTCAAAGGGATGGATAATGTCGTCATCCTGATGACAAATAAATGTATATATATTGGGGAAATATTAGTGTTGTCACCGGGTCTCGAACCCTGTAGTTCCTGTTTTTCAAAATTCGCTTTGGTTCAGAAAAGGCGTGGTTACGATTCACTTCAAAGGGATGGATAATGTCGCCATTCCAATGACAAATAAATGTATATATATCGGGAAAAAAATTAGTGTTGTCGTTGGGTCTCGAATCTTGTACTTCTAGTTTTAAAAATTCGTTTTGGTTCAGTAAAAGCGTGGTTACGATTCACTTCAAAGGGATGGATAATGTCGTCATTCCGATCACAAATAAATGTATATATATCGGAAAAAAATTATTGTTGTTGCCGGGTCTCGAACCCTTTAGTTCCAGTTTTCAAAATTCGTTTTGGTTCACAAAAGGTGTGGTTATGATTCACTTCAAAGGGATGTATAATGTCATCATTCCGATGACAAATAAATGTATATATCGTTGCGAATCGTGAGCCCTTGATCGCCGAGTGATCCGACGTCTCATATTACAAGCGACTTAATATTATTATTATAATAAAATGGATGCATGACTTGTCAACTCAAATCTTATCTATGCATGTGATATTTTCTCTGCAATGCGTGGTGTGATGGAAAAGCGATGAAGAACGAAAATAAGAACATTTGGAAATATGTGAGAATAAATGTGACCGGATAAAGTAAAAAATTACATACACATAAGTTGCTTCTTCTAGTTTGTGAATTGTTCGTCCCAGATTGAATGGTATTTTATTATTAGGGTTAGTTAGTTGCTTATTCTTGTTTATGAATTGCCTTTTTCAGATTGAATACGATTTTTATTATTAGGGTTAGTTAGTTCCTGTCACACCCCGCCCGCCAGAACTAGCTGAGCGAGGTTGCGACTCAAGAAAAAGGAAACAAAATGAAATAAACGAACGACCTGTGGTGAAACGATGTGGAAACGCTACATTTGGAATACAATGAAGTTCTCCATCATTCGTCGAGAATGAATGGAGGGAAAGAACTATTCATCAACGGAAGCGTTCTACATGATATGGGCGGAAGCGTTGTACATGAGGGAGTCATTGTCTATGCTGGGCCAATACATTGCAACAATACACAAACAGAATTTAGTCTAACTACGTAAAGATCACAGCGGAAGAACGTGAGATGCATGTATGGAGACATGCACCACCAAGAGGCTTCAACACTTTAATACTCGACAAAGCTCCTTTGGCAACTTCACTTCACCCTGCTCAACCTGCACGTGGGAAATACGTACAGGGCTGAGTACAAAAGTACTCAGTGGGCACATGCCAAAACATTTTAATTGTCAGCCATTAAAGTGAGACATAGGGGTTTTAGGAAAAAACTATGCTCACGAAAACATTTTAAATTGAATAGAAAAGACGCTTGCAAGCTAATTACTGGTAATCCATCATATCTGAGCTGGGGTGTATCCGGAGAGGTTGGCCACCCTCCCGGATACCTTACCGCGCCACTTGCGTAGCTAACGGTAATCTGAGTGCACTAACTCACCGAGGTCTTGACCTCGATGAGCCCGAATCGTTCTGATAACTGAGGCCTAGGCCTTTAAACTGAGGCATAAGCCTCCTCAGATAGGTCTCATACAAAACAAAAACATTTTATGGTCTGACAATTCTTTTAAAAGAAAAGAATTAAATATAAGAAAACATTTTAGTTTTTCTGAAAGCCCACCTCGATAGCTTTCCTTTCCTGGTCATATTTATATAACTCTGAGCGCCGCCTTAGTCTCGGCCTTCTCCTTCGCCTATCCTCGTTCAAAGAACGTAAAATGAGAGACTTGAAATGAAATCGATAATCTTATCGATCTATGCGAAGGCTGTCTTTTATCGAGGTTATGACCCCTTTTACTGATAGGTCTCTTTTACTGATAGATCTCTTTTAACGTTATCATGGTTATTCTTTTAATCAAGAGTTCCTCGATTCTCATCTGAAGTCGATCACTTCGATCGATTCTTGTGTCTTACTGTCTTTTCATCCTCGACAGATTTCGCAGGATATTCGATTAAGCCATTAATGAGACTTAGTGATTTTATTACACGTTATAAGTGGTCTACACTTATAAGATAAATATTACTGGATTTGATTTATTAATAGATCCGAGGTTTATAATTTACTTGAGGCCCATTAGAATTGTTAAGGGTTTAAGTCCAATTATTTAAACTCGGAAAATTTACTAAATCGAGCTCGGGAAATTATTACGTGTGGCTCTCGTCTTCTGATTTAATATCGGCCCAATGAAATATTCTGGCCCAAGTGTCTAATAATTTCGGCCGATCACTTAAATAATTCTTGGCCCAACTGGAAAATAAATCTGGCCAACGGTTAATGAATCTGACCCAACGGATTAATCTCGGCCCGCTCTGACTATGAGGCTCATCTGAAAAATGAATCCGGCCCAAAAGCTATAATCCGGCCCGTCGATCCAAGCCCGGCCCGAACCTGGTCTTACTTGGCAGAATCGTGACTCACTCAAATCGCGATGTCTCTTTCTCTGCGCGTACTCCTTCTCTTCTCTCTTCTCGCCCAAATCTCTTTCTATGCAATCCCTCGCCATCGCCGTTCGTCCTTCATCTCTCCGCCGGCGAGCTTCGGCCGGCGGCTTCCCTTCCGTCGGTCGGCGTCGTCGTTTCCCTCTCTCTCAATTTTGAAATCAATCTGGAGGAAAAGCCCTAATTCGGGAGTTAGGGAAATCTAGGAAACTCATCGGATTCGACTCCTCCGGCGCCGGCCTCGTCTCCTGTCAACGCGGTATCAACCGGCGGCCGCGTCTCTGCCTCCCTCTCTCTCTCTCTCTCGTTGTTGCTCTATCGGCCAGGAGACTCTGCTCCCGCCAGAACGCCGTCGCCATCGCTTCCAGTCGCCGCTGTTGGCGTCTCCTCTTTCTCTCTTCACACTCTCTCCCTTGTCTGACCTCTTTTACTCTTTTCCCCTCTGTTTTGCAGGTGGTCTCGGGCAATTTCCGGCGCTGCAGCAGTTTCATCGAGGCCGTCGTTGGCCGTGGTACCCTCCGGGGTTCACGAGGGAAGTCGGAGTGCCCCGGCGTCGCCTCCATTCCGTTCTCGGCCTCCCTCCTCTTTCCGGGCAGGTTCGATTCTTCACCCTTTCCCCTCGTTTTTCTTTCGATTCCATTATTTATGGGTTATGCTTGTTGATTTAGAGAGTTAGGGCCAGATTGGGAGGCATTTAGGGGCTGATTTTGCCTTGAATGTTTTATGCATGAGTTGAAAACAATTTCCAGATTTTAATGTTCTTAAAGTTGGTATTTTTGTTGTGTTGGGTGGTTAATTTGGAAGATTGTCATACATGCAATACCTTAGGCTTGTTAGAGGAGGTTCTATGTGATTCAATCATGCCTTAAATCTGATTTTTAGCCTTCAAGATAACATGCATTGCTTCTAAGGGATTGCTATGTTTCTCATGCTTCAATCTTGATGTTTTTAACTAGGTTTCCATGCTTGAGAGGGTGATAGAGTACTAGATTCTGTCACTAGTTGGTTTTTGGTGGTTCTAATGGGAGGATTACATGCTTGAGGGTTTGTAGTACTTAGAGAGAGTGATGAGGAGTCTTACTTGCAAATCTTAGAGGTTGAAATCTGAGTTCTTGAGCTAGATAGTGGCTGTCTCCTTTTCTTTGTTGCTTCCTTCCCCTTGTTCCTTCTCTATATCGGTGTAACTTGAAGCCTACAATTGCATGTTTGATTTCTAAATGTTAGGGGCCTTGATACTCATGCTAGGAGAAAGATTGGGGGATCTTTCTCACCTTTAGAAACTGAAATCGGGTCTTTAGCTTCCGATTAGAGGGCTGTCCTCTTCAAATTCTTGCTTGAATACCTTCCCCTTCCTTCTTTCTTCACTCCTAGAGATAAGGATTTGGTTCTAGAGTTAGTGCATGTCAGCTAGGTCTTTGAAGGAAGGGAGTTAGAGGGGTTACCTATGAAATCGAGGTGTTTCCAACGCCTCAAACGGACTGCGTCAGGGCTGTGCTTCCGGCAGCCTCTCGACTGGAAATCAGCTGCTCCTCCGAGGGCCTTCCTTGCTTTCTCACTTCCTCTCTATCTTGTTCTCCCTATGGTGGAGTAGTTGGGTGAGTGAGTGAAGATAAATTGTGAGTATTTTGTGTAGGTATTGAAGGCTATTGTGAGGATTGGGGGCTGCTCTTTCTCTCGCACAAGGAAGAAGGAAATGGTGAGTAGGAGCTCTTCTCTACTTGCTTTCTTTCTCTCTCTATGTTGTTTGAGTGATGTGTGTGTGTTGTGCAGGGGAATGAGTGTTTTTGGGAGGCTTGGAGTGTTTTCTTCAAGAGTGAGTATTGCATGGGTGACACGTGCATGCTTGGGAGATTTCTACAACTCCACATGTAGCAATAATGATTAGTCTCCCTCTAATTGTAATTGTAGAAGTGCTAAGGATCCTCTAATTGTGCTAAGGAGGAATTAATTGAGTTGAAATCCAGTTTTGCGTTGGAAGATATGGGCGCCTACTGTATTGCCGCTTCTTCCTGTTTTCTTTTCTTTTCTTTTTTTCTTTTCTTTTGTTGTAATAATATATATATATATATATAAATATATATACATGGATTATATTGTGGGCTTAGAGCCATTAATCTTGGGCCCCTTTTATATATTGTTGTGAATATTAACTCTGAGCTGGGCTCCCTCTCTTGGGCCAATTAAATAAAATCAAACTAATAATCGTGAAGTGGGCTTCGATAATTAACTGGACCTCGAACAATTAACTGGGCCTTGTACAATTAGCTGGGCTCGAAATCAAATGGGCCTCGGCCCAAAAATTAAATACTGAATTTTCTTTTACCGATTCGTTTTATCGGCTTTTCTTATTTAGTTCGGTTCTCATTTCGGGAAGTTCTGATGTTACTAAACGTAACACTACTAACAGTAGTACTTAAAATTTTATTTCACTCATAATAGTGATAATACTTCTTTCAGCATTCCTTTTCTTATTTAAAATAATGCCGAAGTTTTTATTAATCACTACTAAAAACTGCGGTCATTACAGTTCCTTCTTCTTGTTTGCGAAATGCCTTTTCCAGTTTGACGAAATAAACAAAAAAAAAAAAAAATCAATAGACTGCATAATTGTTTATAACATTCAACTCTTCAAAGAACCGAAAGACGAAGAAAACCATACAACGAAAGTGAGAACCCAAAAAGTAATATGAGCCATCTTCCGAAGACCCCAATTCGTCGTACTCGGTTTCGTATTCGGACTCATCTTCCGAAATTAATACGGGGTTGGTGCTTGATCCCGATGGACCAAGGTCCATAAGATAAAAAACATGATGAGGACGTAGCTTGTTAATTTCACCTAAAAGTGTTCGCAATTGAATGAAATCTATCCTAGCACTAGTAAGTTAAACCCAAAGTCGATTCTCAAGGAAAACTTAACAGGGCAAATAGTTGTGTAGTAAAAACAATTATATAAAATCTACGATAATCTAGGAAAGCAAGTAAAAGAATTGGTTTGGTTTTATGGTTTTAAATCCTAGACAAGAAAATAAATATGCAAGAATGAAATACCAACTAAAATAAATCTAATCTAATAAACAAGAAATAAATATAACTATCTAAACTAATTAAATCAAGCAAAAGCAATAAATCTACCTAGGCATGAAATCATAAAGAAAACAATAACAATAATTAATGCAAAAACGAATCTAGACATGAATTAATTTAAATACAAATATCTATGAATTTAAATCTAACTCTAGAACTTGAAAAACGAAGAAAGCGATTTTTGGAAAACAAATCTAAACTATGAAACTCAAGAACGAACAATCAAATAAAACGAAGAACTGGAAACTAATCTAAGAATCAAGAAAACAATTAAGTAATCGAAAGGAAAAACCAGTATTAAACTTACAAATTAAACGCGGAACGAAGAACGATCAAAACTTGAATAAATTGAAGAACTTGATCCGAATTAAATCCAAAGTAATAAAATCTAAAAACTAGAGTATTGAAAACTGAAAACTAGAGTAAAAGTGTTATTAATCTTGTGCCCTAATGGCTCTATATATACATGATAGAGTTTAGATCAAATAAGGAAACTATCGTATAAAATACGCTGCTTCGCGAGCGGGCGCTCGCGTAAGTTTGACTATCAGCGGGCGCTCGCTTCAACCCGAGCGGGCGCTCGCATTTTGCTTCGCCGAATCTCGCAATTTCTGACCAGCCCAGCGAGCGATTGCTCGCACTCTTCCACGAATTCCACTCCTATTAGCTCCAATTTTTGCTCTTTTCTTTGTTATTCTTCCTTCTTCTACTTTCTCGACTCCTAACAATCAAAATACTAAAAACACCCAAATCATAGTGACACACAAACGAAACAAGATAAGAACAAAACAAAAACGAACTATAATAAACGACTAAAACCTAACAAAATGACACTAAACATAGCTTCAATTCCTCCGTTGAAAAATGGAGCCGTAGCTTCACAATCTCCGGCTCTCCTTTGGAAGTAGGTTGCCGAAAGTGCATTCCTCTACATTTCACCATGTAGAAATGAATTTAGGTAGAGTAAAATAGAAGAGAAGAGAGTAATTTAAATGGATTTTAAAACGTGAAGCCAAACATGTGCAATCTCTCTAAACGTTGATTCCCCCGCTATGATAAAATTCCCATCCCAATACAAAGAAACGTCTCGGGTTCAACGACCGTTTTGAATGCAATCAATCGGTCTCTTAGAAACTGAAACCGCTCTTCAATATTTTCCCAAAGGTAACGACCTTGCGCAACGCTTCACGAGGAAGACGAGCGTCAGCAATCGGTGTAAATCCGACGAAGTGATCCAAAGCGGTATTCAGGAGGATCACATACGTCTTTGGCCTCCACTGACGAGTGTAAAGTATCTGATTATGGTTTGCGTTAAACATTGTGAATTGAGGATTTTGGAGAATTTGGAGACAAAGGAGTTGTTGGATTTAAAATGGGTGTAGTAAATCGACTAGACTTGACTGAGATCTTATTATATAGCAAGCATTGTCGATCGAGAACCACTTCCCTTGTGAATACAAGCTGTCAACATTGGTACAATAATATTCTCAATAAGGTGTTTCGTTTCGTTTCAATGCATGCATGAATGCAAGTACAACTTTAAAGCACCTTTTCAGATTCATACGCAGACTAGGACTTATTGGGGGAGGAGGAACGGTCGTTCGTATATTAGACAAAACAAAAAACTCAAATAAAAACCCTAAAAATAGTGGGCCATAAGAAAAGCAAAGTGTGGGTCCAGAAGAATCATTTTTTTTTGGCCCAATTAAGGTAGAATCCAATAATATTTCCAAATGCAGGGAAGTTGCGTGCATAATTCACACCCTGAATACCACAAGAACGTGTTGTTGCGAGGATTCGATGCATGGATCAGTTTAGTATTTCTGTAGCGTTGCCACGTGTCTGACTAGTATTGGATATTGCTTCTTTTTGTTTTATGTTGTTAGTCGTGCTATGTTAAAAACACGACTTTAGCTAGGTTTTGGGTGATGTATATAATTAGGGTTATATAAACGAGAAATGTAAAAACAAGATCTATAATTCAAATTGGAATAAGAAGTTTTTTCAAATTCGATTACATATACAGTATTTACTAGATTAAGCAAGGGGAATAGAGTTTAACTCATCAAATACACAGTAGGCATGCTCACACCCTCACTCCATTTGCACCGTCGCAACCCCTTCAAAATGGACTAATCATAAAAAACACGGACTTAACAAATACATAGTTCCGGTTTTCTAAGACGACGAAGCATGCAAGTTTATCAAAAAATATTGAAACAAAAACTTCATCCATGGGCAACCTAAGGAGCGCGTCGGAGAACATTTGTGCCCTTGGAGTACAAGGCACTGCAGAAATGCCTTCGAAACTGAGCACATCTACTTCCCATTATCTCAGATGCAGGGGTGTCACGTACAATGCTCTTCATCACCTTCAATGCAAGTATGCCGCCATCGGTTGGATTTTTAGCCACCGGTGGTTTAGGATATGGTACTATATCCCAAACATCGCGTAGGGACTCCTTGAACCTGTGTGCCTCCCATATCCTACCCATCTTGCACATCCCAGGTATGTGCTTGCTCAAGTTATTAAAAGCAGAAGTAACTAAGCCCAATACGATTGTTGAGAATCGTGTATGATGATTCATTGCTCATGAAAGCGTACTTCATAGAACATCCATGACTTACCGACAAGGCTGAATTTGATAACCTTGGTGGTAGTTCGCCATGGAATGCAACATTCTTTGAACTCAGCTCCGAAAATGAATGGCCATAAACAGGCCGGAACATCGGTAAACTCCTCACCACTAAGAACGTCCAGTGCAATAAAAAAACATCGATCACCAACCAAAATATCAATAAAGTTGTAGAGAGAGAGCAGTTGGTGCAGTAGTTGATGCAGTAGAAACAACATTTAAAGAAGGTGCGGATGTAGGGATGAAGATTGCATGGAGGAACTAGAGGAAGGATTTTGACGTAAAGAAGAATGTGGCTAGGTTTTATCCTAGTTAGTGCTTACTTAGTGTCCACGTGTAATAAAGTGTTGATGTGTAATAAGTAAGTTTTAATCTTAGTTGTAGATTAGTTAGCAAGACCTAACGGCTGAGACTTAAGCTCGCTATTTGATAGGAAGAGAAATTGCAATTTTATCAGCGTTGTTACAATAACTCTATCCATGCAACACTGCAAAAGAATCAACATACAACTATTTGAAAAAAAGTAGTACCATGCTTTTGCTGGGATCCAAGTCCACTGCTTGGTACCTCTCACCCTCACAGTAGCTTCGTCCTCATCCTTAGCAACAAGACCGGTTAATGCATTCACATGCTAAAA
Organism: Thymus quinquecostatus; assembly: GCA_024222315.1. Classification (NCBI taxonomy): domain Eukaryota; kingdom Viridiplantae; phylum Streptophyta; class Magnoliopsida; order Lamiales; family Lamiaceae; genus Thymus; species Thymus quinquecostatus. Next base: position 21,251,677 of record CM044176.1, on the reverse strand, counting down.
AAATTTTAGTTTAGCGGCCGATGATAAATTAGTGTTGCAAGAATAATCATATAAGGTAGGACAACATTCACATATTAATTCACTAACCTCCACTTCATGAAATCCATCGTCCCATATGCAGCTAAACCAGTGGTGACCAACTAGGCGAAAATCGTTACCAACAAGTGTAAGGGTTAATATGGTTTTTTATTTGATCTCTACTCTCTCTCTCTCTCTATAGAGAGAGAGAGAGAGAGAGTAGAGATCAAATAAAAAACCATATTTCTGTACAAATAAGAAATAATCCAAGACGTCCAAATTTAATGATCAATGGCTAATTTTCGTTGTTAAATATAATTAAAATATCATCTTTTAAATATGGGAGAGGGTTAGTTTCGTATTTTGGATTTAATGCACGCGGTTATCCCTTAAATTTAGGGATAAATCATGATTATTATTATTTTATTAGCGTCTTTCCTCATTGACTTTCTTTTTTTTCCTTATTCTTATTGTTGCCTCTTTTTTTTCTTTTTATCTTTCTCTTTTTTATCTTTTTTTTTTTTTATCTTTTTTTTTAATTAGTAGTACTATGTTGCATGCCCCCTTTATTTATAATGCACTTCAAGTTACTGTATAATGCATTTCATTTAATAGTTTAATGTAGAGAATTTCTTTCCAAGAATTATTTGCATAGTAAAAAAAGGAATTGACAAGGCCACTTATAATTGCTTGAGTTTAATTTTTTTATAATTGTATTATTAATAATAATAAAATACATTTTGTAGACAAATATAATGCACAATATGATGACCGGTGCATTATAATAGTGTCGATGATGCATTATAATCAATGATGCACATTTCGTATTTTGCATTATAATTATACTGACAAACATGATGACTGGTGCATTATAATAGTGTCGATGATGCATTATAATCAATTAATGATGCATTATAATTGTACATATTGTGCATTATATTTGACTACGAAATGTATTATTATTATTATTATTATTATTATTATTATTATTATTATTATTATTATTATTATTATTACTACTACTACTACTACTACTATTACTATTATTATTATTATTATTATTATTATTATTATTATTATTATTATTATTATTATTATTATTATTATTATTATTATTATTATTATTATTATTATTATTATTATTATTATCAGTTTTATATAAGATCTCACCCGTAATGCATAATAGTACAAATTGTGTTGCATTATATATCTCTTGGTAAAGGCAACACTATACATTACAATACGTTATGAATTATAAAACAATGCATTATGAATTAAAACTATTTGCATCATAAAAAAAAAAAAGAATTGACAAGGCCATTTAACTATAATTGCTTGAGTTTAAATTTTTAATAAGCATTATTTTAATTAGCATGATTTTACTATATTATGTGAAAATTTTGATAAAAGAAAAAAAAGGAAAAAAAGAAAAGAAAGAATAACATGTCCTAAGATTTATTTCGTTGTATTCACACCTAAACTAAATCTTTACCCATAAATTAAGAATCTTAAAAATTACTTTAATATCCCTGCATCCATAAGTTTTAATTTGTTTAAATAAATTATAATTGATCCCCAATTAATAGGGATTGAATCTTGTCCGCTTGTTTTGGAGAAATCTAGGGCCTGGAATGTTTCTCATTTTATACACAAAACTCATTTTTTATGGGATCTCACCCCTATATATATATATATATATATATATATATATATATAAAGAAAAAATCACAACAGTTATATAGATATACAATATATTAGTAGAAGGTGGAGTGCGAATGCATGCAATACACTTCAATTACTATTTGTGATTTTGTGGTTGGATTCTTATATGTACCTCTTATTGAGATCATGCCTAGAGTCGTTGTACCATTTTTCAAAGGCCAGAATTGAAGGTTGATCGTAAGGAGGGAAGTTAGGGTCAGAACAGTTCATCAACTTCCTTTTGATTTTATTGAGGTTCGTTCCTCCAATGTTTCTTTCCTTCGCAGGCTCAACAGACTGATGAGCCACAAATGGTGATGGCTAATTAAGAGAGAATTGATGAACATATTGCGGAACAGTTTGAAATTTTGAAGTTGGAGTGACATTAAACATCGGGAGAACGGGAAGAGTAGGAGGGGTTTGCATGGAATCTTTCGGATTTGAAGACATTATCTGCTTCATCTCATCCAAGAAACTGCTTAGCTGATTGTTGATAGATAGTTGATGCAAGCGTAACATCTCTTCAACGCGTTCAATAACAGCGTTGTTAGGTGTTAGGTGTCTACAGTTAAAGAACAAAAAAAAAAAATAAAAAAAATTGTCTCCATTAAATAAGTGGAATTTTCCTACATAATATAGCTTCATATTTGACAACGACTTTATTATTGCAATGAATCATGACGATTGGTTAGACTCACGTCATTTTCACCGCATCCGCGGACTGAGAATTTTCATCCTCTACAAACCTATTTTCCTCTTCGATATCGTCATGTGGAAATAATTAATGAAGCCCAAAACATGTACAAAATAAAATGCATTTATATAAGATACAAAAACAAGAACATGAGAGTGTTATAGATTTCAAGAGCATGAAAGCTTGAGGTGGATTATTAACATCAACATACAAAATAGATCTACCTAGCTAATGGCCAATATCAAATATACAAAATTCAAACTCATAAAACGCCTAATTTCAGGCCCCTATAATCAAGGAAACGTGCTCATGCCCAAAACAATTATAGATACAGGGGAATATCTCTCTAAAATACGAACTACATATTACCAAAAGTAATACATAAACCGGAGAGAGCCACTGTTGGGAACCATCTGCAGTTGTTATGATGTTTTTCAAAACCACACTTAGGCACACTTCATTAAGTAAGATAACATGCCTTTCTATCCAGCTAGGATAGAAATATGCTAACTCTCTCTTTTCTTAAGTCTGTTCTCTAAGAAGGGGTTGTTGTTTATAACGGCCTCTCCTATTAAAGAGTTCAGTCAGCTTGTTGTTATCTTATTTTAGCAGGTACATCAACAAGATCTCTAGCTCAACATCAAGCTGGTAATACTACCTCAGGCTTTCGATCTACCTCAGTAGATCAATCCGCCAACTAAGTTGTCACATCATTTGACAGCTTGGAAGAAGTCCCACGTGAAGTGCTGAGTCAAGTCTGCAACGGCTAGTGCCACATCAACAAGTCTGCAACGGCTAGTGCCACGTCAACACAGACTCTAATGCCTAGTTTTCAAAACTATGCCTATATAAAGCCTTCACTCTCAATGGTGCAGTTTACGATAAAATCAAGATTATACGAGCCAAACTGCATTGTTCATCCAAATCAACACTCGAAATTCAACGAGTTTTCCCAAGTGTTGAAGATCGAGAATTTCACCATTGTTGTCTCACGCTTGTAGCGTTCACTGCTGTTTCAAGCTTATTGTATACACTCTCACATATTTAGACTAGAGCTAGATAGTTGAGTTTTGTAGTTCATTTTTCGGTATTAAACCCGAAGTTGTATGTTGTACGAAACTGATACCCAGTCAGTATAAACAAGAGAGAAGTAGAATCCAAAAGTAAAGGGATTCGTAGATCTAGCTTGATCTACCGTGGAAGTAGGAGAGTTACCTCCGAACCACGTAAAAAGACAGTGTGTTCTCTATTGCTTTCTACTATCTCACGGTTGCATACTGTTTACTAGTTGTTCATTCATATCAGTGCATGTAACAACCTCCATCATAAGGCTGTAAAGGTTTTACATTACAAGAGTGTATTAGAACAACCCCAACACCACATTCCACACTTCACAGTTTGATAGATCAAGCTTGTTTACCAGAACGAGCTTGACAGATCAATCTGTCTCACTCTGTAAAGGACTGCTTGACCAGCTCGTTCCTAAGACAGTTTGTTTTCGAAAATAAAAAACGGTTGGCTATTAGAGTATTCCCCCCCCCCCCCCCCCCCCCCCCCCAACACCCAATACACAAATTAACTCTTTCTGGGACCAACAACCACTGCTCCCCATTCTCAGATATATCAGATATATATACCTTAAGTTTAAGCAGTTGTATTTTCTCTTCACTCAGGCTAGGTTTTCACCGTTCGGCACGGTGTAGAAAGTACAAAATCGTTGAGGCGAGAAACAGAACGGCGTTCTTCTTCGTTGTTTCTGTTGCAGGGATGAAGTATGATACGAATACATGAAACGTGAAAAAAGAGGGCTTTATGGTCAACAAAGTTTTGCCCAATTAGATTTAGTTTTGGTAGGGACAAAAATGTAATTTCAGAAATAACTTGTCTTGAGACGCACGAACCATACCATGAAAGAAAGTCAAACCTTTTAAGTTTAAGAAAATTTTGAACGATAACTACCTAAAACCGACACAGCTCTTGTTCAGTACAATGTATTATTAATGACGATTCATTCAAATTATGAGCTAAATGATACGACCACGAACATAAAAACGACGATAAATAAATGATTGAATATAGGGGGAAAAAATGAGATGTCATTCTAGAATAACAAAAATCAATATATGTCAGAATTATAAAAACACACAAATTTTGTCAACCATCCTCTTAAAATATGTTTTAGGACCAAAATGCCCTATTACTTTCCCTCCACACAAAACTGAAAATTTGAGGGAGGGTTTGAAAAACAACTGCTGCCGTTCGAATCGACGGTTCAACCCCCCCCCCCCCCCCCCCCCCCCCGACTCCCCCCTCTTCACCCATATCTCGAACTTCCCCCACAACCTCTCCTCTCCTCTCCCTTTTCCGTTCCCTCTCCTCTCCTCTCCTCTCCCTTTCTGCATCTTCTCCACTCCCCCACGCCGCCGCCGCCGCCGCCGTCCCGTCTGTTCTCCACTCCCCCACGCCGTCCACTCCCCCACGCCGCCGCCGCCGCCGCCGTCTGTTCTCCACTCCCCCCACGCCGCCGCTGCCGCCGTCCGGTCTGTTTTCCACTCCCCACGTCAGCGCCGCATTTTACGCACTCCCCACCGCTGTCCGTTCCAACCCGAAAAAAGAAAAAGAAAAACCTATAATGGCATCCTCCTCAGACAGTGAATACATTCGTGAGGATACCCCACCAAGTTACTCTGACGCGATTGACGACTACGCCTCAAACGAGGGTAGCGGCTCGGCGGGCTCGGTGGAAAGCAGCGGCGCTTCAGTTTCCGACGACGACGGAGAAGTAAACCCTAACAATCAGCTTGAGGTATTTTGGAGGTTTTTTTCGGTTTAATAAGCATGATTTAGTGTAGGTTGGGCTTGGTTAAGATGGATTTTGCTCCGATTTGTACCAATATTTGTTCTTGGGTTGATTTGTACTGGATTTTGCGGCGATTTGTACCAATATTTGTTCTCCTATTTGTACCAAGATTTGTTCTCCAATTTGTACCAATAGTTGTCATTGGGTTGATTCGTACTGGATTTTGCTCCGATTTGTATCAAAATTTTTGTACTGGGTTTAGATTGTACTGGATTTGTATGATTGGCCTTTGGGTTCTAATGTCACTTATAGTACCATTGATTGTTATGGATCTTCACTTTGGCGCGTTATTTGTTTGATTGTTGTTGGTTTTATTATGTGGGGCCCACAGTATTGAAAGGCGTCATCTGGTACTACTAGTACCATTACTGCTATTAGTACCATGTTACTACCATCACTCTTATTACAGTTTTTGTATGCATGCTTGCTTATGTGTTTGCTAAACGATTCACAGCTGCTTCTTCATGTTGTTACACCAGGTGGACTGGACCTTCTTCAGGCCCGACCTCATAGATGTACCACATAAGGTTATGATGAGTGGTAAAGAGAATTTGATTGGAGTCATCCGGAAGATGCTACTTAGCTATAGTCTGTCCGTTACGACGGCCTTGGAACGCTCTGCGCTTGGTGTGTACATGAGGTACCCCGACACGATAGTGAAATCGGGGAAATGTATTCATTACATGATCTCCAAAGAAGTTAGAGAGACTCCCGATCCAGACCCCACCGCTGTATTTTACCAGGTCGAGGACAACGTAGTCAAGCTCTCCAGGGTGGAATTCGCCCTCATGACTGGACTGAGGTTTGGAGGCAGCTCCTTCGACCCATACAAGACCGCCGGAATACCTGACTCCTCCCTCTACAACCGTATCTTCGATAAGGTGGCTCAGACGCCGAACCAGGTGTGGAAGAAATTCAAGGACCCTACGTTTGCACCCGATGATGGTGACGTGTTGAAATTATGCAAGCTCTTGTTGGCAGTGTTTATTGTTCTGGGATTGCATCCCACTGATGCAAAGATACCCGAATGGGTTTGGTTGTTGGTAGAGAATAGGAGGCAATGAGAGGAGTTCCAGTGGGGAAGCATGTCGTACCAGATACTGGTCAGGCAGCTGACCCATGTTAGGCCGCATTTATTTGTCACACCTCGATTTTCCTAACTCTAAAATAATCAATTTAAATATAACCAATTAAACCGGGATGCGACGAAGGGTAAAATAAAAAGGGAGAAATCACAATTTAATTAATTTTAATTAGTTTTAATTAAAATTTATATAGTTAGCCCGAAAATTTGGGCAGCATCTCCCCTATACCAGGATCAAGTCGTAGTGAATACCAAAAATAATTCATCAACTAACCAAGTACATAAACCGTAACGATGAGGTCGGACCAGACCGCGCCATCATCGGATCCATAGTATTAAATAAAATGTAACTACCGAGGCAGACCAGACCGCACTACAGTAGGATCCATAGTATTTAAGAAATCATAACAACCGTGGCGGACCAGACCGCACTACAGTTGGTTCCAATTTAATCTAATTATCTAACATACATCAGAATTACATTTAAAATAGCGGAAGCGAAAGAAGTAAATGAATTTTCATTTATAAAACGTTATAGTTCTTATTTTAAAATCGTTAAGGTTTTCGTTATATAAATTCGTATGTTCAACATCACGTTTTTATAAAGAGAATGAATTCCTAAAGTTTATTTAAAAAAGTTGGGTTTTTAAGCGAATAGCGAATTAGAAAATATAACGAAATTAAACTTAACGTAATTAAAACTATAACCTCAATTTCATTTATTAGGAAGTTCATAACTTAAGAGTTTATAAAGAAGGATAGGCTATGTTTCATAAAATCGCTCGAAACAACTTTCACGATTCTCGTCAGCTCCAACTATGCCGCCGGCTTTCAACCTGCAAAACATTTGGAAAGGAATTGCAGGGCTAAGTACTAATGCACTCAGTGGTCTCATGCCAAAAAAAAAAACAATTATCAAATAGTTTAAAGATAATATCCACGCAGCAAGTAAAATTAGGAGGGTTTGAAAATTAGTTTAACTCATAATTATACTTAAAACTTATTTTAGGGTGTGCGCACTTGTCATGGAACTACAAGTGTTACCTCATCACCAATACCTCGGGACGCTTAACCCAGACAGGCAAGCTAAAAATGTAGAGTCTCGGGACGCATAACCCTGACAGCCCTCTATCATCCAACAGAAGCCGATGGTGATCAACCCACCGCACTTCTGGGCTAAGTGTACACAATCCTTAGCTAGTGTGTTAGACCAACTAAGAACCACGATCGTTATACTGATTGAGGCATTAAACACGTAGTCCGCACAACAAAACATTTTCACGGATAATATCAATTTTTCATAAGTATCAGAGCTTAATAACTCAAAGATAAGATTTTAAAATAGAGTAACCCCACCTTTACCGTTTACTCGTTTCCTCGATTCTCGGGTTCGAAACCTAAGACAGATCCTTCTGACAATACTCCTACAAATATGTTTATGACGTCAAGGTACATCCAAATCTTTACTTAGAATTTCCTAATAATAATTTCTTTTGACTTTTATATTTTCTAAAATTATAAAAATGAATATTAATTCTTCAAAGAATATTTTATTATGTTTTCGATGTTCGCATGGCTTAAGTTCCAACATGAAAGTTTATCAAATTATTATTTAGAATATTTTGATGCAAAAACATTTGACATGCAAAGGGGTTAGGGATCCTACAACTCAAAATGAACCTAGTTTCATTTTTAGAAAATTAACGGTGACTCCGATCGTTACCAAATTTTATAGGATGCTAGTTAATCTCATTTCGAAACCATATTAATAATTTCAAAACATTTGGACAGAGTTTCGACATGCAGGGAAACATTATCCGTGAAAAAGAGGGGTATACCTACAACAGTTCATTTTCAAAAATTCATTCTGATTAAGTGGCTAATTATTAGGTTACAAACAACTTTAATTCGGGGAAGGGGATGAAAAGAAGCACCGGCAGCCACCAAAGAAAGGGCAGCTGCGGCGGTGATGGAGAAGAAGAAGAAGAAGAAGATGATGATGATGGTGATGCATGTCATTCCCGGGAGTTCGTGGCGACGATCAGCCACTACTCCTAGGATCGAAATCTCCCTACAAGTATATAGGATCGAACGGCATACCTTTTGGATGATCGGAGGTCAAGATATGCGAGAAAAACGAACACCGGCGATCGGAGGATGCTTGCGGCTTCCTTCGGCTTGAAGGGGTGAGATGGCGGTGGAGGATGGTGGCGGCAGAGGGGCTGAAGAAGACGAAGCAGCAGCTGTTGCAGCTGATCGGAGAAGAGAGTGATGGCGTCGGGGCAGGGAGATGAGCGAGAGAGGTGGAGAGAGCTGCTGCTCTTGCAGCTCTTAGGGGGAGATGGCGAGTGGCGGGGAGGTGGTGATGGAGGTTGGGAGATGGGGGTTGAGCGAGAGAGATGAGGGAGATGGGAGGTGGTCGGCAAAGGGGGAGAGGGAGGGAGAGTAATCGGGGGGGGGGGGGGGGGGGGGGGGGCTTCCTCAAGATGAAGAAATGAAATGGTGCTGCACAATTTTGAGGCGGTGATGGCCTCTATTTATAGGGGCCATCTCGTCTCCGATTCGACGTCTCGTTCCCCGACAAAAAGATTTCTTTCCGGTAACGATTTCTGATTTTAGATTTCGAAGTGTCTTCGGAATCCAAATAAAATATCGAACTCAACGATATAGGTTAAACAATTCTTGGAATGGGTTTGAAAGCTCGAAGACTTTTTAAAGAACAAAAAGGATCGAAATGGACAAATGGTGACGCGAATTTTATTAACCGTTTATCCGAAAAAATGCCTAGCTTCTTTCATAAATCTTTTAATGTCAAAACTAGATTAAAGGTGTTATCATTATATTTTTAGGAATTTTATTGAGCTAGATATAATATTTAGTTAATAAATTTTTAATTAATATTTCTAAAAATTCATTTAAATATTTTAAATTACTAAAATTAAAAAAAAAAAAAAAAAAAAAAAATCTTTTAGTTATGAAATCCTCTATCAATTCTAATTATTTAGACTTAGGAACACTTATTTTAACTATTTATTTTCTATTAATTAAAGTTCAGAGAATTTTACTTAAATAAATTCCTATATCTTTTATTTAATCAATCCCAATAAGTTTACTTAACTTTCCACAGACTTTTATTAATCTAAAAATTTTATTCGGGAAATATTGATTTATTTAACGGAATTTAATATATTTAACTATTTTCTTTTATTTAAAAATCCGGGTTATTACACTACCACCCCCTTAAAAGAAATTTCGTCCCGAAATTTAAGTACGTAGATGACTAACATAAGGACACTAGGTTCCATTCATCACACAAACTATTTGGGTTCTATTAGGCTTCACTAAAGATAATTTATAATTTATTTTTATGAGCCTTGGATTGACTACGCACAATCTTCATGATCAATCCTAAGTTAGGATGTAAATCAAACTTCTAAACAAGTAGAAAATGTTATTTCTAATAAACCCAAGAAGGTCGTTATAACACATTTTATTTCTATTATGATATATATGCATATGTTGTAATCCTTTTATTCATTTTTCTTTTCCTTTCTTTCAAATAACATTCTTTACACCTTGTAATTATTAATAACTATATCATAACCCTTCATTGATACGGCAAAATATTCCCTAATTAACATTTTCCCGACATATATCCTTCCCATTTACCTCATTTAAACATAACGACTTATTAGACGCAACCCCTAGCCTGAATTCGTAACCAGATGTACGTATCAAATAAGTTAATCGGTCCTAACAATTTATGATAATATATACACATAGACATGATAATATTTCCTAGTTTCGTGTCATTACTAAATCACTTCCATGATACAAGTACTTTGAAATTCTCAATTAGTCATATCATATTATTCTCTAGCTAACAACATTCAAATCATATATCACATTTTCTCACATATCATATCACAATATTTCTTGTTACGTATGACATCACGACATAATAGTAATATTTCCGTACTACATATATCATACATGCAATTATGCCGATTGTTGGGAATTGTTAAGGACTAAATTGTTAAGGGGGAACTTCATGGGACATTTGATAAATGAAGTCATTTGTTTTGATTAGATCCCAAAACCCCAAGCGTCCTTTTCCCAAGCGACCCATTTTGATGTAGTTAATAGGTTAGAATTTTTCTAAGCCTACACTGTTAGGATGGCTCTTTTATTTTGCTTAGATTAGGCTTCAAAAGTTCAAGTGAAGGCCACTCGCTTGAGTGTGTTTTCCAAAGCGAAGCAAGTCAAGCAAGCTGAAGTGAAGCGTGCCGAAGAACAGCGAAGCGAAGCGATCGCTACAGTAGATTCTAAGTGAGTCTGCCAAAGTGAAGCGAAGCGAGCGCTACAGTTCAAAGCAAGCGAAGCGAAGCGAATGCTGTAAAGCGAAGCGAAGCGAACGCTGCAAAGCGAAGCGAAGCAAGCGCTAAAGCAAAACGAAGCAAACGCTGCAAAGCGAAGCAAAGCGACCCGCTATAATATGATCCTAAAACGACTCACTTCGGAGCGTCCGCTACAACTTCAAAGCGAAGCGAGCCACTACCTACCAGAAAGCGACAGCACAAATTCCCGCTCCGAATTTGAATTTCAGTCAACTAGAGATCTTTGCATTAATTGCGAGATCTCCACGTGTCGAACGAGGAGAGGAGCAGCGGAGTTGACTGCCAGGCCGACAAAAAAGCCGCTACAGTACTGGGTCGCTCCAGTTACTGTTAAACTTGGAAGTTAGCCAATTTTGGCAAAATGCCAAATCTGCGCGTCTGCAAAAGCTACTGCCTGCGAAAGTACTGTCGAGAGGAGGAGGGACAAGGCCACCAACCAAGCAACGGATCTTAGCCAACCCTCCGCCTATAAATAGTGAAGGATGAAGACGTGAAGAAGTAGAACACTACTTGAGCATTCGAGCGCATACAGCAAACAAACACTCCCCAGCTTTCTAGAAATCTTCGAGTCTTTGTTTCAAGTGTTCTCCGAGTTTCCAGTCCATCGGAACTCGTCTTCACAACCTTCACACTTAGATTCTAAGCCCACTTCAAATATCCAAGCTTAGAAGAAGAACTCTACCCATCTTTGCATCTACTGTAAAGAGTTCTTCATTAGTGTGTTCGTCAACCAAAAACCCTAAACTGTTGTCTGTTAGGTTTTTGAGTCGTCGTTAGGTTGTTCAGATCTAAGGCCCTTCTTTCATCGATTGAAGAAGCCTCGATCGTAGAGTTGAGATCCAAGCTTACACTTACATCGTTTGTGTAAAGCTCGATCGAAGCTAGGCTGTAAGGAGAGCCCGTAATCTCCCTGTCTGTCTGACTGAAGCAAGTGAAGCTTCCAGTCTTTGTTAGGTTTGTGTAGTGAACCCGCAATCACTACGTCTGTCGTTTGATCTAGGCAAGTGAAGCCCGATCCCGACCAGGTTTTTGAAGGACCCGTAACCTTCAAGTTCTTGAGTGAAAAGAACAGTTGCCGTCGTGCAACAAAGTGGACGTAGGAGCGTTATCTCCGAACCACTATAAATCTCTGTGTCGTATCTCTCTTACCTTAATCTTTTACAGTATTCGATTATCCATTGCACGTGCATATAAACAAACTTAACTTGGATTTTCAATTACTTAGGAAAGATTTTAGCTCACCAAATTCCGCACAAAGAGTAAAGTCTCACTCTTGATCAAGCTCTAAGCTTAGGTCAAGAGATTCGTGATTGCTTTCGATCTAGCCCTCGGCTAGGTCTTAGTATTTCCAAAGAGCTCTTTACTTTATACTCTGAGTTAAGGAATTGAAGTTGAAAAACTTCAAAATACGTATTCACCCCCCCCCTCTACGTATTTTTCCTATAGCAAACCGGGACCAACAAGTGGTATCAGAGCAGCGGTTCTTTCGAGCCTCTGCTTTGCATATCCGAAGTGAGTCCCCACTCACTTCACGTTGTCTCACTGAACCGGATCCTATTTCCTAAGTGCATCAAAACCTCACCCACGCATATTGCATTTACTGCTGATAGTTTGCTATGTCTACATACAGTGCATCAAATCTTCCACAGTTCTCGATCGAAGGATACGAGATATGGAGTTTCCGAGTCGAGAGCTTCCTATGCTCAATCCACGACCGGATGTGGGAAGTCATTGAAGACGGACCAATCGAAATTAAGAAAGCCATATCTGTGGAGGTTCCAGCCGCTGAAGGTCGTCCAGCCCATGTTCGACAACAGTACGTGGAGAAGGATAAGGACGAGTATACTCCAAATGACTTCAAAGTTGCCAACCTCGACAAGATTGCACGCCACACGATGCAGAGCACCGTGTCAGACGCATACCTTCCAAGGATTAGGAAGTGCGCAACAGCAAAGGAAATGTGGGAAACTCTAGCCCTCATTTCTCAAGGTACAGACAAAATCAAGGAAAACAAGCTCGCCGTTCAGATGCGGGAGTTTGAAAATTTGGTGATGAAGTCAGGAGAATCCATCGACGCCTTCGAGCTGAGAGTTACCAACATTACTGCAACTCTCAACTCGCTTGGGAAGGAACTCACAGACAAGGAAGTGAATCTGAAAATAGTCCGTGCTCTCACAAGGAAGTGGCAGACTATGAAGGAGCTATATCTAGCTACTAAGGATCTAACGAAGCTCACGCCAGAAGTGCTGTTCTCCGAGCTCAAAGCTCACGAGTTTGATCTGAATCGAATGAGCCTTGACGACGAGGATGAAGCGCCCACTACGTCAAAAGGAGTAGCATTCAAAGCTGCCGAAGGGCCAAGCGAGCAGTCGCTTGCCAAAATGACAAGGGAAGAGTTGGAAGAACACATTGCGTTCTTATCAAAGAACTTCAACAAGATGAACTCTCGAGTGGGCAAGTATAAAAGATTCTACAAACAGTACAAAGGGAGGAGCACTGATGCTCGAGAAGGAAAAGGAAAGAGAGAAGAGACGACCAAGCCGATCCCGCGCGACATGATGGAAGTGGAGTGTTACCACTGCCACAAGATGGGCCACTACAAATCCGATTGCCCAAAGCTAAGTGCCAAAGAGCGCGAAGAATTGAAGGCCAAGAGGGATGCCCCAAGGCGAGCGCTCGTAGCGAGTGAAATGCCGATCGCTTCAACTGAAGATCTCTCAAGCGACTCAGATGCATTCACAGATCCCAACTCAAGCGAGGGAGAGGATCTGGGACTCATGGCGCTCACCGATGAAGAAACTGGGGAGGTATTCTTCTATCCTTCAATCACTTCAATTACACTAGCACACACTGTCAATGAGGAAGAGCAATCCTCTACATGGAGTGAGTTGTTTGACAAACACCAAAAATTGTCAAGCGACCACGAAGTGGTAAAACAAGCTCTGTCTCGAAGCGAGAAGGAGAACCGAAAGCTAGCCACTGAGCTTGACCAAGTCAAACTTAATCTAAGGGCTATGACTAGTAAGTTCGAGGATCTCTTCGCTAGACATCAAAGCTTGGAGGGAAGGTATGAAACCCAATCCACTCTAGTTGCCAACTTAAATAAAGCATCATACGCTAGACAGGCACTAGAGAGTTCTCTTCTACCTTTTGGTAGAAAGGGAGGACTTGGATATGAGGGTGGACCTCCCAAGCCGACTGTCTTTGTTGGTGCATCACACACTTTACCATCAGTCACTTTGGAATTGCCCACTGCATCCAAAGCGACCACCAACAAGGACAAAGGCAAAATGGCTGAGAACCCTAAGAAGAAGCCTATGAAGATGTCTATATCTTTAAGGGCAGACCCTAAGGGCAAGCAGAGTTCAACAGTCCCTAGCACTCAACCTGCTAAGTCTTACCAATCCAAGGGTAAAGGAAGAACTGTTGAAGCTTCTAAGTCTCAAGCCAAGACACGAGAGACAAAGGATCTACCTCCTAAAAAGAGGAATAATGTCTATGTGTCACGTTATCCGGACTGGAGATGGTCCAACCGGACTAACGTTGAGGGGGAAAAACTTGAAGCAACCAAGAGGCCGCTTCAAACTTCCAAGGTTACTCAAGCGAGTCGGGGTCAAAACCCTAGTTGGACCGCTTCGAGGAAACCAAGCGAGCCGCTTCAACAGACTAGAAACCCTAAGTCAGTCTCTAAACCCAAAGCTAATCCGAAGCGAGTCGCTTCAGGATATAAGCAAAATGGGAAGAGCGTAGGTAGGTCTGAAGCGAGCCGCTACCCCTCTTGCACACACTGTTGCACGTGTGAAGCTGCCTATAGGCAGTACACCAAGTTTTCGAAGGTCGAGAAGCCCAAGACACAAGCTTCATCTCAAAAGAGAGTGAAGCAAGTGTGGGTACCTAAGGGAACTAACCTGCAAGGACCCAAACTGATTTGGGTACCAAAATCTGTCTAATTGCAGGTGAGCGCCGTGGATCCCATGCCAAGTGAGGGTCAACTAGTTTGGTACTTGGACAGTGGATGTTCAAGACACATGACCGGCATGAAAGCTCTACTTCACAACTACATAGAGAAGAAGGGTCCACACGTAACCTTTGGTGACAACTCTCGAGGAAGCACCAGGGGATACGGCGCACTGAAAGTTGGAAAGCTCAAAATTGAAGAGGTTTCCTACGTGGAAGGACTCAAGCACAACCTGTTATCTATTTCACAGTTTTGTGATAAAGGGTACAGGGTGGAGTTCATCTCTAACAAGTGCATTGTGAAGAGCAAACTCACATCCCAGATTGTGCTCACTGGAGTTAGACAAAGGAATGTCTACGTAGCACAATGGGACAGCTGCAAGGAGGAAACTTGTCTAGTTGCAAGAAGTGCTACAGAAATTGGATGGCTATGGCACAGACGCTTGAACCACCTCAATTTCAAAGCTATCAATCGCTTAGCTCGAAAAGGTTTGGTGCAAGGCATACCGAATGAAGTCTTCATCAAAGACCATCCATGCTCACCATGCCAACGAGGGAAGCAGACGAAGAAGCACTTCGCCAGTCTCGAAGAAGCCTCATCAAAGCGAGTGCTCGAGCTGCTTCACATGGATCTGTTTGGTCCAGTTACTCCAGTTAGTGTAAATGGAAGAAAGTACACTCTAGTTGTAGTCGACGATTTCTCTCGCTACACTTGGGTTGTATTTCTATTCAGCAAGAAGGAAACACTGACCAAACTGCCACAACTACTCAAGCGATTGGCGGTGGAAAAGAATCAAGCTATCGTGACCATTCGCTCCGACAAAGGCACAGAGTTCCTGAACTCTACAATTGAAGCATACTGCACGGAGCATGGCATAGCACATCAAACCTCTTCAGCACGCACTCCTCAGCAGAATGGAGTTGCTGAAAGAAGGAATCGAATCATCAAAGAAGCCGTTCGCACCATGATTGCTGACTCGAAGCTTCCGATGAAGTATTGGGCTGAAGCTGCCAACACGGCATGCTACACACAGAATCGGACGCTTCTCAACAAACGGCACGACAAAACACCATATGAAATATGGACAGGGAGAATTCCAAACATATCTTATTTCCATATTTTTGGTTGTAGGGTCTTCATTCACAACAATGGGAAGTCACAGTTGAAAGCCTTTGAAAGCAAAGCAGATGAAGGAGTATTCTTAGGATACTCTACATCTAGCAAAGCCTACAGAGTATTCAACTGTAAAACCCTAATTGTGGAGGAATCACCCCATGTCGTATTTGATGAATCTTCTTTAAGTCTTCCACAGGAACAGGCCCAAGCGAATGAAAAGGATCAAAGCAAGGAACCCTCAAATCAACTCACTTGGGACGTGCTTGATGAAGATGATGAGATCAAGGACTCAAGCGAGCAGGATCCCAAAGGAGAAGTCGAAGCTGCCCCCAAGATTCCTGAAGCTAGTGCTGGCCAAGCACCCAATCCTGTCGCTTCGGACGGTGAAGCGAGCGACAAGGAAGCGGATGAAGATGAAGCTGGCGGATCAAAGCGAGCGTGGCTCAAGGATCACTCACCTAGCCAAATCATTGGAGATCCATCCAAGGGTGTAGTGACCAGAAGTCAAGTGTTTGAAGAAAGTGCCATGTTCAGTTGCTTTCTCTCAAACATTGAGCCATCAAGCGTGGAGGAAGCTCTAGCCGATTCTAACTGGGTGATCGCCATGCAAGAAGAGCTGAATCAGTTCACCAGGAACGACGTGTGGTACCTCGTGGATCGTCCCAAGTTTCAGCATGTTATTGGCACCAAGTGGGTGTTCAAAAACAAGACGGACGAGGACCACAACGTAGTGAGGAACAAGGTGCGACTAGTTGCCAAAGGCTACTGCCAAGAGGAAGGAATCGACTTTGACGAGACCTTCGCTCCAGTGGCACGTCTTGAAGCGATCCGTTTATTTCTAGCCTATGCAGCGGCCAAGAAATTCAAAGTGTACCAAATGGATGTAAAGAGCGCATTCCTCAACGGTGAACTCAAGGAAGAAGTGTATGTGGAGCAGCCACCGGGTTTCGAGCAGGGAGATAAAGTGTATCGCTTGAAGAAAGCTCTGTATGGGTTGAAGCAAGCTCCCAGAGCTTGGTATGATACATTATCTCAATTCCTAGTGGAAAATGGATTCCAAAAGGGAAAGATAGATCGGACTCTCTTCACCATCAATCATGGAGAAGATATGCTATGGGTCCAGATCTACGTGGACGACATCATATTTGGATCACCAAATCAGTCGCTTAGCGAGAAGTTTGGAGAGCTAATGAAGACCAAGTATGAGATGTCGATGATTGGCTTGATGAGCTGCTTTCTAGGTCTTCAAGTGAAGCAGCAGGATGATGGAATTTTCATCAACCAGGCCAAGTACACTCGAGATATGCTTGCGAAGTTTGGTGTTCAACATGCTAAAGCTGTGAAGATTCCTATGAATACCAACTGGAAGATGGAGCCAGACGAAGGAGGAAAATCTGTAGATCCTACAGATTATCGTGCCCTAATTGGGTCACTTCTCTATCTCACTGCAAGCAGGCCAGATATTGCTTTTGCAGTCGGTGTCTGCGCTCGCTTCCAAAGCAATCCCAAACACAGCCATCTTGAAGCTGCCAAAAGGATTCTTCGATATTTGAAGGGCACTGTCAACATGGGGCTGTGGTATCCAGCGGAGGACAATTTGGAGCTCACTGGATATTCCGATGCTGACTATGGAGGTTGCCGAGTTGATAGGAAATCAACGTCGGGCACATGTCAGTTCTTGGGGAGCAAGCTAATCTCGTGGTTCTCAAAGAAGCAAACAAGTGTAGCCACTTCAACAACGGAAGCTGAATATATGGCCGCAGGAAGCTGCTGTTCTCAAATTCTATGGCTTCGTCAACAGTTGAAGGACTACAAAGTTGAAGCGAATGAAATTCCGATCTTCTGCGACAACAACAGTGCCATATGTATCTCGCAGAATCCAGTGCTTCACACCAGATGCAAGCACGTGGAAATTCGACATCACTTCATTCGTGATCATGTCGAGAAGAAGGATATCAAGCTCGAAAAGATTCATACCGATCTCCAGCGAGCAGATATTCTCACCAAGCCTCTAGCTGAGTCTCGATTCAACCAGCTGTGCATGGAATTAGGGTTATTAGACCCTGGTGAAGAATGCTAGTTCCAGGATGCACGAAGGAGTGTTCGCTTTTTCTCTTGAGCGTCACTCGCTTCGGATCTTCACCAACTCAAGCGAGCCACTTCAAATCTCACTCGCTTGAAGAAAATGAAGTTAGGTGGAGAAAGGTGGAGTATTGGAAGAAGTTCCCTACCAACTTATTGGAATTGTTAAGTATATGGTTAAGGGGGAACTAATGCTTCTCTCGGAGCAAGCTACTTCCAAAGCAAGCAAGATTGCAGCTATCTTGAATTCTGCGTTGCTTCAATTTGCCCTAACTTGGGTCAAAGCGAACCAACTGCAGATTCATTCATTAGAATGTAGGAAAGCTTGAAGGCTTACCTTTTTATACAAAAGGTTGCAGGGCTGGTGACATGCTTCTGCGTAAAATACGAGATTGTCTTGTCAGAGCATTCTCATTGTCATCCTGTCCATTTCTGCTCTGAGATAAGGACTTGTACTCATCCCCCATTCGTCGTGAATAAGTACACTT
Organism: Thymus quinquecostatus; assembly: GCA_024222315.1. NCBI lineage: Eukaryota > Viridiplantae > Streptophyta > Magnoliopsida > Lamiales > Lamiaceae > Thymus > Thymus quinquecostatus. The sequence continues at coordinate 21,233,279 of CM044176.1, read as the reverse complement.
ACGTGATGCTCCCTTCGGGTTGTAGTAAGCTTGTGTATTTTATTCATTTTCTCCCCCATTCACTTCGATGGAGGACTCTCTAATTCGTAGAGGAAGATGAATGCCATGAAGATGAATGCCATGAAGATAAATGCCATGTAGATGAATGCCATGAAGATGAATGCCATGAAGATCTAACTCAACGTGTAGCATTCAACATGTGGTAACTAATTCAAGTGAAGTCTTCAATTTGTGGTATCAATCTCCTACGAAGTGAGATTGACTGGTAAGTGTTTCAATTTTAAGTACACTAAGTGAGCCGAAGCGTGCTAGAAACCTTCACTCACTACGTGGAAAATATGAAATGAATCTGACACAAATACAAAGAGGAAAACACTCTTGTTTATCCTCGAAGTATGTAAGTCAGAAACATTTTAAATTAAGCAAAGAAATTCAATTTCTTATTCCAGTCGCTTCAGATGGCCAAGCGAGTGCTTCGTCACTCAAAGCTAGCCATCGCAAGCGAGTGCAGAACAGTCACTCAAGCGAATGCCTCTCAAGCGAGTCAAGGCGTAGCGGCCTTACTCGAAGCGAGCGGGCATGAAGCGAGTATGAGCTGTCTGCACTCGAGTGCAATTTTACTTTCTGCTGTGCATTTAATGCAGGTGCAGGAACGACGGAAATAACGGGCGCGTGTTCACACGCTAGAATTTGAAGCGGGAAAAAGCGGAGAAGATCCAGCCGTCGAATCTCAACAGGCCCCAATCTGGAACCGTTCGATCAACGCCGTATACAACAAGCCAACCATAGAAGGCCACGTGGCGACGCCGAGCAAGTGGCGGTTCACCTTTACTGTGATGACGCCGGACACGTCAGAATCCATCACCGCACGTCCGCCGCCTACCTACAGGATTTTCGGCGTTATTACCATTCTACCCCTACCACGTCAGCCATAACCTATTTCTATATATATGGGACGAGGCAGAACTGCAAACCTTTCACAGCCTTCTAAATTTGCCATTCTCGTGTTAGATCTGCAATTACTCTGCAACTCACGAGTCTCAACCCTTCCTACTTCATTGTCAAAATTTTCTTCAAATTTCTTCAAATCTCAACATGGGAAAGAAGAAGAACACCGAGACGATGGAGGAGTTTCTCGAGGAAGTAGACAAATTCATCAATGTCGAGCCTCATCTCGACCCAACAATCATCGAAAGAGAAGGTTTTCTCCGTAGGGCCGTGACCACGGCCGGACTATGGAAATTTGTAACGTTTATGCCGACGAAAATTCTGGCCAAACCAGTCGGAGAGCTTCTGTTGAATCTAAGGAAAGGGCAGAATACGTCATCCTTCTCCGATCCACAGAATGGAGAGCCGGTGGAAGTGGATCTGAGTGATCTAATCGACGAGTTCGACTTGCCAAAGGATGGTGGAGATTCACTGCTAGATTTAGGCTATTCGGCTGGAGTGCAATATGGCCGATTCGCCGTCGACGGGGCCGAGCCAAACTTCAAGAAGGCCAGTATACGCACAAGTTTGAAGGCTCCTTTCAACCTTATTTGCGAGCTTTTTACGAAGAGTATCGCATGCTACGTCGGAAACCTGGAGACCCTCTCCGCGACCAAACTGATTGCTACTGCAATTATTGTTGACAGCCTCACCGGAACCAGCTTCAACTGGCATGGCTGGTTTCTCAAGCATATCCATGAAGCTGCCGGTGACTTTGCGTTTGTGAAGGGAAGCACCGATCAGATTCTCCGCAAGGGGAAACTGAAATTCTTCTCAAGGCTATCCGTTGCCCTGGAGATGAAATATCCCAGCAAAGTCTGGCCGGAATCCGACGTCATTGCCTACAACAAACAGTCCATCTACTACGACAAGTGGAGAAAGACGAAAAGATTGATGGATCTGGGACTACTTGAGGTAGCAGTACCCGTAGCGAGACCGGTTGCCGAAAGGCAAGCCGAAGTGAGCCAAGCGAGGCAGGTTGCTTCACCGGGGAAGCGAGCCGCGCCAAAGCGAGGCAAGAAGTTGAAGCGAGTCGCTTCACTTGTCCAAGAAAGCGAGGCGCTGGAGAAGCCGCTTGAGGACACTGAAGTGACTCAACCCCAAACCCAAGCTACCCAACCCCAAACCCAAGCTACCCAAACCCAAACCCAGTCTTTAAAAGTCCAAACTCCCCAGCTTCAAATTCAAACCCTAACCGAAATATCCTTCACTGCTCAGCATCAAACTCATAAATCCCCACACGAAGAAGACACTGGTTCTTCTTTCAAGATCCCAGAAATCCCCCTACTCCATGTAGACCCCATTGAAGCCTACACAACCTTCAAACCACTCCAATCCCTTCAAACCCAACCACCACCCACTGAGCCCTTACAAATATCCGAAGCACAAGAAACCTCATCACCCTCTCAGTCCCCCTCTACATCGGCAGCTACAGCCGATACCGCCCAAACTATCGGTGAAGTTTCTATCATTCCAGAATTCATACCACCTGCCCTCTCCGAACATAAACAAGCTATCGATCGCTATGTTCGAGACAGAGAGCAAGCCGCGGAGACAATCAACCTTCGCTACAATCTCAGCTCCGCGAGCGTTGAATGGAGCGACGTGTTCTACACGAATGTAGTCGACTTTCTGACGTACATCACGTACCGAGGAACGGAGTACTACAAAATCTTCAGACTCCTCAAAGCCTTCAAGAAGGAAGAACTGATCGATCTGGAGGCCAAATTGCTGAACTTCATTGGCGCAAACGGCTTCCATGAATTCCTTGACGGGACCAGCTTTTGGGAGAAGCTGGATGCCAAAGTAAAGGAGGCATATCCACTCGCCGTTGTACCAAAGCGAGTGCCCACTGCTCAAGAAAGGAAGCTCATCAGGGAACATAAGGAGGAGGTGGAAATGAAGGAGGCTGAAATTGCTAGCCTTCACAGTGAAATCACCAAGAAGAGTGAAGAGATGGAAAAGAAGGCTGGAGAGATTGTCAGTCTTCGAGAAGACTTCAACAAGAGGAGGAAGGAGTTGGAGGGAACGGTGGAGAAGAAGGATAGACTGTTGGAAGAGAAGGAGAAGGCGCTGGAGGCGCAGGCGAAGTTAGTGGAAGATCAAACAACATCTATCACCAAACTCAAGGACTCGCTTGATGCAGAACGGAGTCGCTTGAGGGAGGTTAATGTCAAATTGATCGCCGTTGAGAAAGAGAAGAAGGTGTTGGAGAAGGAGGTGAAAAAGCTGAAGGAGGTAGTAGAAAAGGAGGATGAGGAGCTGATCAGGAAGGGGAGTGAACTAATAAGCACGAAAAAGTCTCTCGACTCACTTCAAACTGAAATGAAGCTGCTGAAGGAAGAAAGTGAGTTAGATAAGAAAGAACTGGAGAGCCGGAGGAAAGATGCCCATGACCTTGACTTGAAGCGAGCAGACTTTTCCATATTACTGCAAAAGGTCAAGGAGCTGGGTGAAGCGTACACGGAAAAGATGGCTGCAAGTGCCGAATTCCATCTCTCTCTAAGCCAGAGAGAGAGGAGCCTTGAGACAATGCAAGCTGAACTCCTAGCGGCTCAGGAATTCTGGTACTTCAATTTGCAGGAGGAGAAGGCAGATATAAGGAGGGAGATTGAAGCTGAGCTGGAGGCTCGCTTCAGGGAAGTAGAGCCATTGGAGAGGATGATGGCGTCAGTTGTGGAGAGAGAGAAACAATGTAAATATCTGCTCGAAGAAATTTCCATCAAAACAGCTGACTTGGTGGCGCCCTCCATAGGAAAAACTGAGAAGATGCTTCAGGCCATCTTCAACACGGTCAACTCTCTACACCAATCCCTCTCCGGGAAATCAGTAATCCTAACCCCTGGCAGTGATGATGCCAAAAAGGGGGAAGGACAGATGGAGCTAGGAGGAGTAGGAGGTTCAGGGGAAAGAATAATTGGAGTTGAGAGGATGTTGGAAGGAGGTAGTGGTGCCGGTGAAAAGGAGGATGAAGCGTGGGCTCTGGGCGAAGTAAAGGGCAAAACAAAACTCACGGAGGAGGAGTTGTTGAAAGAGCTCGAAGAGCCTAGCAGGCCGCTTCAGGATAAAGTGCTAAGTGCTTCCATTGCACGGCATCCTCCAGTGACCGTGATAACGAAGGAGGAGAAGCTGAGGCAGGTGGAGCAGGATGCTGCCATGGCGTGGGAGATGGAGCAACTTTTTAAATTAACCAAAGATTCTATTGCTGCAGGTACTTCGTCTAGTACCAAAGCGGCCGCTTCATCCCAAGCGCCCGCCTCAGCCGCCGCGCCAACTTCAGCCGCCGCACTCACTTCGACCACTGCTGCACTTACTTCATCAGCAGTTGTCCCCTCGAGTGCCGCCGCAAAGAAGGATATGCCACCTCCCCCACCACCGAAGCTGCCCTTGAAGCGAGCTGCACCAGAATCTAAAATCGATGACTCTACGGCTAAGCGCCAAAAGTCTAAACATGCAGTCGCTTCAAGAACTGAAAAGGAAGAAAAGAGGAGAAAGGAGAGAGAAGGAGGAAGGAGCGAAGCGGAGAGATCGAAGACAGTGAACGCCAGGCGTCTTCAAGTGATTGACGCACGAATCGAGGAGCAGTTCAGCGAAGTACTGCTTATTCAGTCCTCTTTGGTTCGCAGTGCGTTCGTTCCCCTCATGCCTGATGAGTCCGAAGCATGTGAAGCCCAAGCCATAAAAGATGCATGCGACGTGACTACGAAGGAAATGATAGAGTCGGGTCGCTACCCTAAAAAGGAAGAGCAAAACTATATTAGGAAGCGACTCAACGAAAGGCGTCCTCTGTGGAGTGGCGAATCAGGGAAGAGATTCACTGATATAATGACTAAGCTGTCAAGAAGAACAGAGGGAGGAATTAGCCAAGAGGAGGAACGAGCATCTTGACGCAAGAGAGATCGAGGACTTCATTCCGAGGGATCTGCTCGAGCAGTGGCTATACTACAAGGACTTGTTCATCAAAGCGTACTATTACTGGGAGGTAGTGCCACTGCAGAATGAATGTTCTCGAATCAGTGCTCTCAGCAATTTTCTTGCTACCTACGACGACAAACTGCGCCGAAAGATTTTTATGATGGCTGAACAAGCTCAACCGAAGCCAATTGTCGTCAAGGTGCCAGAAATAAAGGACTTCCCCATGCCTTATCATCCAGGCACGGATGTTCCTAACAGGGGAGTCACTGATGCTGAAGTAGATGAAGCGTTCAGGCTGGAGAGTGCATGGAGAAGACCAAGCATCCACACAGTAGGCACTATGGAAACAAAAGTCTTATCAGCCTATAGTATTGATGCTACTGATGAAGAAGAGAAGGAGGAGGAGAAACAGGAGTAGGATGAAGCGGCAGGAAACCATTGAAATTACAAGCTTCATTTTGTGTGAACATCTTGTTCATATATCCAATTTTTAAATTTCTGACTCTTCTTGTGTCATTTACTCGCTTTGTGAATGACTTTATATTTCTGCTACAAACTCATTAATTTAACCAAAAAAAAAAAAAAAAAAGGGGGAAAGGAACTTAAAAGAAAATTACAAACGAAACTGCAAAGGAAGCAGTCGCTTGGAGTTCCCTTCACGGTTAGATAGACTAGATTTATTTTTATCTAAGTCGTATGGGTTTTGGCATCATCAAAAAGGGGGAAATTGTTGGGAATTGTTAAGGACTAAATTGTTAAGGGGGAACTTCATGGGACATTTGATAAATGAAGTCATTTGTTTTGATTAGATCCCAAAACCCCAAGCGTCCTTTTCCCAAGCGACCCATTTTGATGTAGTTAATAGGTTAGAATTTTTCTAAGCCTACACTGTTAGGATGGCTCTTTTATTTTGCTTAGATTAGGCTTCAAAAGTTCAAGTGAAGGCCACTCGCTTGAGTGTGTTTTCCAAAGCGAAGCAAGTCAAGCAAGCTGAAGTGAAGCGTGCCGAAGAACAGCGAAGCGAAGCGATCGCTACAGTAGATTCTAAGTGAGTCTGCCAAAGTGAAGCGAAGCGAGCGCTACAGTTCAAAGCAAGCGAAGCGAAGCGAAGCGAAGCGAATGCTGTAAAGCGAAGCGAAGCGAACGCTGCAAAGCGAAGCGAAGCAAGCGCTAAAGCAAAACGAAGCAAACGCTGCAAAGCGAAGCAAAGCGACCCGCTATAATATGATCCTAAAACGACTCACTTCGGAGCGTCCGCTACAACTTCAAAGCGAAGCGAGCCACTACCTACCAGAAAGCGACAGCACAAATTCCCGCTCCGAATTTGAATTTCAGTCAACTAGAGATCTTTGCATTAATTGCGAGATCTCCACGTGTCGAACGAGGAGAGGAGCAGCGGAGTTGACTGCCAGGCCGACAAAGACGCCGCTACAGTACTGGGTCGCTCCAGTTACTGTTAAACTTGGAAGTTAGCCAATTTTGGCAAAATGCCAAATCTGCGCGTCTGCAAAAGCTACTGCCTGCGAAAGTACTGTCGAGAGGAGGAGGGACAAGGCCACCAACCAAGCAACGGATCTTAGCCAACCCTCCGCCTATAAATAGTGAAGGATGAAGACGTGAAGAAGTAGAACACTACTTGAGCATTCGAGCGCATACAGCAAACAAACACTCCCCAGCTTTCTAGAAATCTTCGAGTCTTTGTTTCAAGTGTTCTCCGAGTTTCCAGTCCATCGGAACTCGTCTTCACAACCTTCACACTTAGATTCTAAGCCCACTTCAAATATCCAAGCTTAGAAGAAGAACTCTACCCATCTTTGCATCTACTGTAAAGAGTTCTTCATTAGTGTGTTTGTCAACCAAAAACCCTAAACTGTTGTCTGTTAGGTTTTTGAGTCGTCGTTAGGTTGTTCAGATCTAAGGCCCTTCTTTCATCGATTGAAGAAGCCTCGATCGTAGAGTTGAGATCCAAGCTTACACTTACATCGTTTGTGTAAAGCTCGATCGAAGCTAGGCTGTAAGGAGAGCCCGTAATCTCCCTGTCTGTCTGACTGAAGCAAGTGAAGCTTCCAGTCTTTGTTAGGTTTGTGTAGTGAACCCGCAATCACTACGTCTGTCGTTTGATCTAGGCAAGTGAAGCCCGATCCCGACCAGGTTTTTGAAGGACCCGTAACCTTCAAGTTCTTGAGTGAAAAGAACAGTTGCCGTCGTGCAACAAAGTGGACGTAGGAGCGTTATCTCCGAACCACTATAAATCTCTGTGTCGTATCTCTCTTACCTTAATCTTTTACAGTATTCGATTATCCATTGCACGTGCATATAAACAAACTTAACTTGGATTTTCAATTACTTAGGAAAGATTTTAGCTCACCAAATTCCGCACAAAGAGTAAAGTCTCACTCTTGATCAAGCTCTAAGCTTAGGTCAAGAGATTCGTGATTGCTTTCGATCTAGCCCTCGGCTAGGTCTTAGTATTTCCAAAGAGCTCTTTACTTTATACTCTGAGTTAAGGAATTGAAGTTGAAAAACTTCAAAATACGTATTCACCCCCCCCCCCCCCCCTCTACGTATTTTTCCTATAGCAAACCGGGACCAACACCGATAGTCGAATATAACAAACTAAATAAATCCTTCGCAACAAGCAATACACATATAGGTTAGAAACGTACCTTCCTTGCTGAGCTCGGGGCAATAGCGGCTGAGAGAAGTCGTGAAATGAACGGGAATTTAGGTCCAAAAGTTTTTCATTTTGGGATACTAATAGGTTTAGCAAGGTCCGTGCACCTATGGGAACCTAAGGCATGGTCCGTGTGTTTGAAGCAAAAATCAAGTTTTACATTAGAAGAATCAAGTTTTACATTAGAAGCATGGTCTGTGCTTCAGTGTACAAATTTTCAAAATTTAAAATTTTAAGTTATGAAAAATTTTTGGTATTCAGAACGACTACGCTCTGATACCATGCTGTCACACCCCGATATTCCTAACTCTAAAATAATCATATAACCAATTAAACCGGGATGCGACGAAGGGTAAAATAAAAAGGGAGAAATCACAATTTAATTAATTTTAATTAGTTTTAATTAAAATTTATATAGTTTAGCCCGAAAATTTGGGCAGCATCTCCCCTATACCAGGATCAAGTCGTAGTGAATACCAAAAATAATTCATCAGCTAACCAAGTACATAAACCGTAACGATGAGGTCGGACCAGACCGCGCCATCATCGGATCCATAATATTAAATAAAATGTAACTACCGAGGCGGACCAGACCGCACTACAGTAGGATCCATAGTATTTAAGAAATCATAACAACCGTGGCGGACCAGACCGCACTACAGTTGATTCCAATTTAATCTAATTATCTAACATACATCAGAATTACATTTAAATAGCAGAAGCGAAAGAAGTAAATGAATTTTCATTTATAAAACGTTATAGTTCTTATTTTAAAATCGTTAAGGTTTTCGTTATATAAATTCGTATGTTCAACGTCACGTTTTTATAAAGAGAATGAATTCCTAAAGTTTATTTAGAAAAGTTGGGTTTTTAAGCGAATAGCGAATTAGAAAATATAACGAAATTAAACTTAACGTAATTAAAACTATAAGCTCAATTTCATTTATTAGGAAGTTCATAACTTAAGAGTTTATAAAGAAGGATAGGCTATGTTTCATGAAATGGCTCGAAACACCTTTCACGATTCTCGTCAGCTCCAACTATACCGCCGGCTTTCAACCTGCAAAACATTTGGAAAGGAATTGCAGGGCTGAGTACTAATGCACTCAGTGGTCTCATGCCAAAAGAAAACAGTCATCAAACAGTTTAAAGATAATATCCACGCTGCAAGTAAAATTAGGAGGGTTTGAAAATTAGTTTAACTCCTAATTATACTTAAAACTTATTTTAGGGTGTGCGCACTTGTCACGGAACTACAAACGTTACCTCATCACCAATACCTCGGGATGCTTAACCCAGACAGGCAAGCTAAAAATGTAGAGTCTCGGGACGCTTAACCCTGACAGCCCTCTATCATCCAACAGAAGCCGATGGTGATCAACCCACCGCACTTCTGGGCTAAGTGTACACAATCCTTAGCTAGTGTGTTAGACCAACTAAGAACCACGATCGTTATACTGATTGAGGCATTAAACACGTAGTCCGCACACAAAACATTTTCATGGATAATATCAATTTTTCATAAGTATCAGAGCTTAATAACTCAAAGATAAGATTTTAAAATAGAGTAACCCCACCTTTACCGTTTACTCGTTTCCTCGATTCTCGGGTTCGAAACCTAAGACAGATCCTTCTGACAATACTCCTACAAATATGTTTATGATGTCAAGGTACATCCAAATCTTTACTTAGAATTTCCTAATAATAATTTCTTTTGACTTTTATATTTTCTAAAATTATAAAAATGAATATTAATTCTTCAAAGAATATTTTATTATGTTTTCGATGTTCGCATGGCTTAAGTTCCAACATGAAAGTTTATCAAATTATTATTTAGAATATTTTGACGCAAAAACATTTGACATGCAAAGGGGTTAGGGATCCTACAACTCAAAATGAACCTAGTTTCATTTTTAGAAAATTAACAGTGACACCGATCGTTACCAAATTTTATAGGATGCTAGTTAATCTCATTTCGAAACCATATTAATAATTTCAAAACATTTGGACAGAGTTTCGACATGCAGGGAAACATTATCCGTGAAAAAGAGGGGTATACCTACAACAGTTCATTTTCAAAAATTCATTCTGATTAAGTGGCTAATTATTAGGTTACGAACAACTTTAATTCGTTGAAGGGGATGAAAAGAAGCACCGGCAGCCACCAAAGAAAGGGCAGCTGCGGCGGTGATGGAGAAGAAGAAGAAGAAGAAGATGATGATGATGGTGATGCATGTCTTTCCCGGGAGTTCGTGGCGACGATCAGCCACTACTCCTCGGATCGAAATCTCCCTACGAGTTTATAGGATCGAACGGCATACCTTTTGGATGATCGGAGGTCAAGATATGTGAGAAAAACGAACACCGGCGATCGGAGGATGCTTGCGGCTTCCTTCGGCTTGAAGGGGAGAGATGGCGGTGGAGGATGGTGGCGGCAGAGGGGCTGAAGAAGACGAAGTAGCAGCTGCTGCAGCTGATCGGAGAAGAGAGTGATGGCGTCGGGGCAGGGAGATGAGCGAGAGAGGTGGAGAGAGCTTCTGCTCTTGCAGCTCTTAGGGGGGGATGGCGAGTGGCGGGGAGGTGGTGATGGAGGTTGGGAGATGGGGGTTGAGTGAGAGAGATGAGGGAGATGGGAGGTGATCGGCAAAGGGGGAGAGGGAGAGAGAGTAATCGGGGGGGGGGGGGGGGGGGGGGGGGGGGGGGGGGTTCCTCAAGATGAAGAAATGAAATGGGGCTGCACAATTTTGAGGCGGTGATGGCCTCTATTTATAGGGGCCATCTTGTCTCCGATTCGACGTCTCGTTCCCCGACAAAAAGATTTCTTTCCGGCAATGATTTCTGATTTTAGATTTCGAAGTGTCTACGGAATCCAAATAAAATATCGAACTCAACGATATTGTTTAAACAATTCTTGGAAGGGTTTGATAGCTCGAAGAATTTTAAAAGAACGAAAATGATCGAAATGGACAAATAGTGACGCGAATTTTATTAACCGTTTATCCGAAAAATGCCTAGCTTCTTTCATAAATCTTTTAATGTCAAAACTAGATTAAAGGTGTTATCATTATATTTTTAGGAATTTTATTGAGCTAGATATAATATTTAGTTAATAAATTTTTAATTAATATTTCTCAAAATTCATTTAAATATTTTAAATTACTAAAATTAAAAAAAAAAAAAAAAAAAAAAAAAAAAAGCTTTTAGTTATGAAATCCTCTATCAATTCTAATTATTTAGACTTAGGAAAACTTATTTTAACTATTTATTTTCTATTAATTAAAGTTCAGAGAATTTTACTTAAATAAATTCCTATATCTTTTATTTAATAAATCCCAGTAAGTTAACGAAATTTATTAAATCTAAAAATTTTAATTCTAAAAACTTTCCACAGACTTTTATTAAATCTAAAAATTTTATTCGGGAAATATTAATTTATTTAACGGTATTTAATATATTTAACTATTTTCTTTTATTTAAAAATCCGGGTTATTACATTATTGAAGGGCAGCAAGGGTGAGTCGTACCATTTGCAGGGGAACTCCCTCGCATTCCTGTCTTGGATATACTCTGCCTTTCCCGCTCTTGGGCATCACATCGGTGTGATCCGGCGCGGATGCTCTGCCACGTGGGGCGAGGTTCCGTTATCAGAAATCATGGAGCGATATCGCTATCAACCACATCAACCGGGTATATATTTGTACATCTTGATACGATCCTTGACGACCGAATAGAAGACGCACGCGGAAGAAACGAAACTATGAAGAACGAATTTGAAAGAATAGAATGGAAATTCCAATACACCTAAGATCTAATCCTATAAATGATATAAGTCAGTTCTAAGAACAGCCTATACCCCAAATAGTGATCGTCTTAGTCACACGGGAACGATGAATGACACACAACGAGGGATGATTGACTCGCTGATTCGCAGGATAATGAATTTGTCTTGAAATAATCAAGAGAAATTCGATAAACTCTCAAGAGAGAATAAACTCACAATAATAATAATGAATAATCTGTCTAATATTCGTCCACAAAGACCCCCTTATATAGAGAGGCAAATAAAACCATCTAAACCTAATATAACTAGGAAATAACTGACCCAAAGTCAATGGCATGGCCCAACCCATTAACCAACATGATAAAAACCCAAAAACAAGTCTTTTAAGGCCCAAAAACGTGGCCTGACTCAAACACACGAAAATTAATATAAAGTCTTCATTCTTCAGCCCGAACGTACTCGATAAAATTATGACTCGCGGGCTGTCCGGTCCGCCTTCTCCAATGGACTTCTTCATCAATTCTTGAGCCCAAACTTCTTGGATCAATCCTTGCAAGCCTTCCTTGAACTTCTTAGCTCGAGCTCTCGTCACCGGCCCTTCGGGAACACGAACAGGATCTTGACTCATTGAACCTTGGACTCCATCATTCCCCTCCTCTTGAAGAGGATTTGTCCTCAAATCCAAGTCGTCACCTACATCAAAAGGACTCAAATCAACCACATTGAATTTAGCACTAACATTATACTCACCAGGTAAGTCCAATTTGTAGGCGTTATCGTTGATGCTCTCCAACACTTGAAAAGGTCCATCGCCTCGAGGTAGCAACTTCGAACGCCGTTGCAATGGAAACCTTTCCTTGCGCATATGCAGCCATACCCAATCTCCGGGCTCAAACACAACTTGACGCCTCCCCTTGTTGGCTTGCTTGGCGTACTGCTCCGTTCGTCTCTCAATATTCAGTCTTGCCTTCTCATGAATCTGTTTCACAAAATCAGCCTTTTTCTGGCCATCAAGGTTAGTATGCTCATGTTCAGGCAATGGAGATAAATCTAAAGGAGTTAAAGGATTAAATCCATAGACAATCTCAAAAGGTGAAAACTTAGTAGCAGAATGAACAGAACGATTATATGTAAACTCAACATGTGGCAAACATTCTTCCCAAGACTTAATATTCTTCTTAATTATAGCCCTAAGCAGTGTAGACAAAGTCCTATTGACTACTTCAGTTTGACCATTAGTTTGTGGATGACAAGTAGTAGAAAACAACAGTTTAGTACCTAACTTACCCCACAAAGTCTTCCAAAAGTAACTCAAGAACTTCGCATCCCTATCCGAAACAATAGTCCTAGGCATTCCATGCAATCTAACAATCTCTCAAAAGAACAAATCAGCAACATGCGATGCATTATTAGATTTATGACATGGAATAAAATGCGCCATCTTAGAAAATCTATCAACCACCACAAAAATAGAATCACTACCATGCTTACTCCTAGGCAGCCCTAACACAAAATCCATAGAAATGTCAATCCAAGGAGCAGTAGGAATAGGCAATGGCGTATACAAACCATGGGAACTCACTCTAGACTTAGCTTGTTTACAAGTGACACATCTACCACAAATTCGCTCAACATCTCTCTTCATATGAGGCCAAAAGAAGTGTTCATGCAAAACAGCTAAAGTCTTAGCAACACCAAAATGTCCCATCAAACCTCCACCATGAGATTCAAGCAATAACAATTCACGAAGAGAACACTTAGGAACACACAACCTATTTTTCTTAAACAAATAGTCATCATGCCTAAAGTACTCTTCACAACCAGATTTCTCACATGCTCGATAAATCTCACCAAAATCAGCATCATTCACATATAAACTCTTTAAACACTCAAAACCAAGCAACTTAGCATCTAAAGTAGAGATCAAGGCATACCTCCGTGAAAGTGCATCAGCCACTACATTCTCTTTACCTTGCTTGTACTTGATGACGTAAACAAATGTCTCTATGAACTCCATCCACCTAGCATGCCTCTTGTTCAACTTGTGCTGCCCCTTCAAGTGCTTCAAAGACTCATGATCGGTGTGAATGACGAATTCCTTGGTCCACAAGTAGTGCTGCCACGTTTTCAAGGCTCTCACCAATGCATACAGCTCCTTATCGTACGTTGGGTAGCTCAATGTTGCTCCGTTTAGCTTCTCGCTGAAGTACGCCACTGGCCGGCCTTCTTGCATAAAAAATGCACCAATTCCAACACCAGAAGCATCACATTCAATCTCAAAAGACTTAGAAAAGTTAGGAAGAGATAATACCGGGGCGTGTGTCAATTTGTACTTCAAAAGCTGAAACGCCTTCTCTTGATCTTCCCCCCAATTAAAATCCACATTCTTCTTGATGATTGCCGTCAATGGTGCTGCAACACTACTGAAATGAGGCACGAATCTCCTATAAAAGCTAGCAAGTCCGTGGAAACTTCTAACTTCTCCAATGCTCTTTGGACTCGGCCACTCTTGAATAGCTCGTATTTTCTCATCGTCAACGTGTACACCCTGTGCACTAACAACAAATCCAAGAAACACAAGCTTGTCCGTACAAAAGAAGCACTTCTTTAGGTTAGCAAACAGCCTCTCCTTCCTAAGTACATCTAAAACAGACCTCAAATGATCAACATGCTCATCATGACTCTTGTTATACACTAAGATATCATCAAAATAGATAACTACAAATCTGCCAATAAAAGCTCGTAAAACATGGTTCATAAGGCACATAAATGTACTAGGTGCATTAGTCAAACCAAAAGGCATAACCAGCCACTCATACAAACCAAGTTTAGTTTTAAAAGCAGTTTTCCGTTCATCCCCTTCCTTAATCCTAATCTGATGGTATCCACTACGCAAATCAATTTTCGAAAACACACAAGAGCCATGCAGTTCATCAAGCATATCATCTAAACGAGGGATAGGATGTCGATACTTTACCGTGATGTTTTTTATGGCTCGACAATCGCAACACATCCTCATCGTTGAGTCCTTCTTGGGTACGAGTAACACCGGAACTGCACAAGGACTCAAACTCTCCCTCACATGCCCTTTCGCCAACAACTCTCCAATCTGCCTCTCCAACTCCTTCGTCTCCTCCGGATTGGTGCGATAGGCTGGCCTATTTGGAAGTGTTGCTCCAGGCACAAAGTCGATTTGATGTTCTATCCCCCTAATTGGTGGTAAGCCAGCTGGTGTATCCTCGGGAAAGACATCATCAAATTCCTGCAAAACAGAAGAGATAGAAGGGGGTAGAGAATCGAGATCGTTAGTAGATAGAAAGTTCCCCTTGTACAGAAGTACGATCAAGGCCCTCTCCTCCTGCACCGCCAACTTCAGATCGCTCGCCTTTGCAAAGCACGATTTGTGTACTACACCCTTCTCCTTATCTCCCTTCTCCTTATTCTCCACCTTCTGCTCCTCCAACTTCAACTGCTCAGCCTCCTTTTGCAGCAACACTTGATCCTCATACACTTGTTTGGGAGTAAGAGGAACAAGCGACACCTTCTTCTGCTTGTACTCGAACGAATATTTGTTGGTGAAGCCATCATGCGTCATCCTCCGATCGAACTGCCATGGACGCTCCAACAGTACATGGCTCGCTTGCATCGGCACCACATCACACAGTATCTCATCCTCATATCTTCCGATGCTAAACGGAACCTTCACCTGCTTCATTACTTTGACGACACCAGCTTCGTTGAGCCACTGCAGCCGGTATGGTTTGGGATGCTGCATCACAGGTAGCCCTATTTTTCGAACCATGGCCACGCTAGCAACGTTGGTACAGCTCCCTCCGTCTATAATCACGCTGCACAGCTGATCCTTCACCTGACATCTCGTATGAAAGATATTTTCACGCTGCACCAATTCATCAACATGATTCTAGACGCTTAATACTCTTCTGGTCACACAAATGCGTCCTACAGGTGGCTGAATATCCTCTCCTTCGTCCTCAGACTCCTCCAAACCAGGCATCTCCGGATCAACTTCATCATCAGTCTCAACTTCTCCATCATCTCTCATGACCATCACTCTCCGATTTGGACAGTCACTCATGATATGTCTGAATCCCTGACACTTGAAGCACTTACGATCACGATTACGAACCTCAGGCACTGCTGGTTTGCCTTGGTTGTTAGAGCTCGTCAAATCTGACCGCGCCTTCATGAACGGTTTCCTCTCATCTTTAGGCGACTCCTCCTTCTTCCATTGATTCCCTCTCGAAAAGGAACCACTAGCAGCAGGTTGAGATTGCTTCCAATTGGAATGATTCTGCTTATTGTAGCCATTGTTGCCCCTCCTCTTCAGCTGATTCTCTATCTTTACAACCATGTGCACCATGTCCTCGATCTCGACATAATGATGCAGCTCCACTCCATTCCGAATCTCCCAATTCAGACCAGCCAAGAATCTCGCCATCGTCGCCTCACTGTCCTCCACAACATTAGCTCGAATCATGGCTACTTCCATCTCCTTGTAACATTCATCCACACTCTTAGATCCCTGTCTCAAGCTTTGGAGCTTGTTATGTTGTTCTCTATAGTAGTGAGCTGGTATAAATCGCTTCCTCATGATTCCCTTCATCTCGTTCCAAGTCTGAACTGGAGGTTCCCCATTCCTTCTCCTACCCTTCTCCAATTGGTCCCACCAAACTAGAGCATAATCGGAGAACTCTATCGCTGCCAACTTCACCTTCTTTACCTCGGAGTAATTGTGACAGTCGAACATGAGGTCGAGCTTCCTCTCCCACTCAATATACGCATCTGGATCATTCCTCCCTTGGAATGAAGGAATATTGAGCTTGATGTTGCCCAGATTATTGTCGGGCCTGTTCCTTGGTTCCTCCCATTCCTCTTCCCCTTCGTAATCAAACTCCTCCTCAAACGGACCATATTCTCTATGGTTATGATGACCACATCTGCCACCTCGTCCTCCTCTTCCACCTCGATGGTGCTGAATCTGTTTGGAAACAGACTCTACTTCACCAATTCTATCATAAATTCCTGCCAGCTTGGACTCCATAATCTTCCCCAACTCCGACTTCAATGCTTCAAACACGAACTTCATCTTGGGGTCCAACGTCTCTTGTTCTTCTGCCATACCGGCAATTTTTTTTTTATTTTTTTATTTTTTTTTTACAAAAAGAAACAAACGAAAGTTAGTAAAACAGAATCCTCACCACCTCACAATCACTCGTGTATCCCTCAATACAGTTCACACTCAGCAATCGTGTATCGCTCAATAACAATGGCTTTTACCCTCTAATAATCTCACCTCTCTTGCCTTTTTCCACTCAAATCTCTCTTAAGAGGCTCAAATTTCCTTAATCTACCAAAGAAATCACTATTAACGAATCAAGAGTACTGAAAGTAGGAAGACAAGATGACTGAACTAAGAAACCCTAAATCGGAAGACACGAAAAATTTACCGAAAACTTCGGCGGACGATTTGACCCTTTAAACGGCCTTTTTTTTGCAAAAATAACAAACCGATTCTAACAGAGTCAGAACCACTGTATAGATCTTTTCGAGAGCTTTCCGAAAAGGTATTATGGAGCAAAATCGGAGTTCGTATGCAAAAGTTATGGCCGTTTTAGTGCTGGCCGACGAAAAACACGAAACGAAGACAAAAACTCACAGAAACGAATACATAAATGATATCCCAATGAAGAAACACGCAAGAACCAAACCAGAAAACATAGTGACACACTAGGGCTTCGAATATATCCTTTTTTTTTCGAAACTTTTTTTTTTTTAATCGAAACTTTTTGCCCCTAATATGTCACGACAACGTGTAGAAGACACACCCTAAGACATGTTATATAAGGTATGGGATATATATATGAATAAGTTTCCTATTCTTATAAGGAAAGAAATCTTCCACTCCTTAAGTACCAGGGAAACAAATCTGAATGAGTATCAAAACGAATCTGAATACTTGACACGAAACGAAAAAGCTACAAAGGACGATCTTGACGACTCTATGACACAAATATGATTTTTTTTTTTTTTTTGACACAGAAACGACTCGAACGAACGAAGAAATAGAACAAGACACGAACAGAAAGCCACAAGATACGAAAATCAATAAGGACGATAGAACATGGATGACGTAAGCCTGGCTCTGGTGCCAAATGATACGATCCTTGATGACCGAATGGAAGACGCACGCGGAAGAAACGAAACTATGAAGAACGAATTTGAAAGAACATAATGGAAATTCCAATACACCTAAGATCTAATCCTATAAATGATATAAGTCAGTTCTAAGAACAGCCTATACCCCAAATAGTGATCGTCTTAGTCACACGGGAACGATGAATGACACACAACGAGGGATGATTGCCTCGCTGATTCGCCGGATAATGAATTCGTCTTGGAATAATCAAGAGAAATTCGATAAACTCTCAAGAGAGAATAAACTCACAATAATAATAATGAATAATCTGTCTAATTTTCGTCCACAAAGACCCCCTTATATAGAGAGGCAAATAAAACCATCTAAACCTAATCTAACTAGGAAATAACTGACCCAAAGTCAATGGCATGGCCCAACCCATTAACCAACATGATAAAACCCAAAAACAAGTCTTTTAGGGCCCAAAAACGTGGTCTGACTCAAAACACACGAAAATTAAAATAAAGTCTTCATTCTTCAGCCCGAACGTACTCGATAAAAATAATGACTCGCGGGCTGTCCGGTCCGCCTTCTCCAATGGGCTTCTTCATCAATTCTTGAGCCCAAACTTCTTGGATCAATCCTTGCAAGCCTTCCTTGAACTTCTTAGCTTGAGCTCTCGTCACCGGCCCTCCGGGAACACGAACAGGATCTTGACTCATCGAACCTTGGACTCCATCATGACTAGAGCTAATTTCTAGCCTAGCAATAATATCGAACAAGGTAAGTCCGAATGTCGAACCACAAGGAGTGAAATGGCAATAGCAAATCAAGTAGTCTATATCGTCTCCATTATACTATCTAAGCACATGATCATGATTTGGTTTGTTTTCTAAACTAGGCAAAGAGTAAAGTGGAATGTAAACTCAACAATGTAAAGTAGACAAGACAAGTAAAAGGCAAATGTAGAATAACAATAGTAAAAGGCATGGATCCAAGTGATTTCCAATATGATGATGATGATAGTCTTAGAATCTAGATGCTTCAAGCCAATTTAATCCACCTTGGATGGTTTCTTATATCAAATATGCTAACCTGCCTTACTAGGGTGATTAACAAGTTGATTGATAGAGCAACAAATGCTTTCTAAGCCTTTAAATACTCCATCAACTCCAAATAGCACAAATTATGTCTAAGATAACCTACCAACTCTCTTCCAACTCATCTAATTCTTTCTAGAAACTATAAGAGATGAAATCAAGTGATATGGGTATGGATTGATGCCAAGTGCTATGAAAGGAAGCTTCCAAGGCATTCCCTCAAACATCTTAGATGCACTCCTAGTGATCAATTATTCATGCATACAAATTAAAGTCCCAATCCATAGGCAATCCAAGAGGAAGGTAATCAACATCCTACAATCTAATACATATCATCTACATCAAATTATCCATCACTTGGAGCCATATGCAAGCTTAGCTAGCCATAGATCTAGCAATTAAACCATGGAAAATAAGAGAAAACATGATAGAAATAACAAGGAAATGAAAAGGAATAGAAATTCTTCAATAATCTTCAATCTCCAAGCTTGATCATCCACAAATATTTGAAAATACCAAAGTAGAAAGAGGGAAAATAGCTAGGGTTCTAAGAGAAATTGCTCAAGTGGAATACAAGTGTTGTTAGATGACAAATAAGGAAAATAACTAGCTATTTATAGTTTTCCCACACATTGGGGTCAAATTGCAAATACTAAAAACTTAAGTTGAGAAGGTGGGGTAAAATCTGTAATTTCTGGAAAGTTAAATGAAGGGTTGACTATTTCATTTTCGGTTGACTCGTGTACTTTCCGCCCACATTTGACAGTTTGCGCGCTCTCACGATTTTGGCTCGTTCTCTCTCGTCCGGCATCGGAAAATTAATCCGCAAATTGCTACGGCTTCCTCTTTCGATCCTCTTCGACATATGATAAGTCAAACTCGCCCAGAAAATTTCCGAAACACCTGAAATCAGCACGGAAACCGAGAGAAAATGCAAAGCATATAGAAAATGTATAAATTGTAAAAACCTATCATTCCCTATTCATTTAAGCACAAATCCAAACCAAAACACGCATCAAGACGCACTCAAAAGCATGCTAAATATGTGGTTATCAAAATCCCCCAAACTTAAGCCATTGCTCGTCCCGACAATGGAACGAACAATCAAAGAACATAAGCACATATGGGTATGCTAATCAAGATCATCGATGCCTTAAAATACTCACTCAATAAAGCATTTTCGAGCATGGAACTCCCAAGGTGCATTTAACAATCCACAATCACACAACACTCTCAACCAAGAAATCAATCACTCAAGCATAATGAAACTCCAAACCTCTCTAGATGCAAGTGTATCACTCTTTCTCTCAAGTGTATGGTAGAAATGTTTACACTCATCGAACTAATTGATGCATTGCTCTTACCATAAGCTTGCCCTAAATCTCAAGATCTCCATCGCTTGGTTGTGCACTCGAACTAAGATCAATTAGGTCTTTTATTTAGGCTTATAATGTGGGGACATTGGTTTACGTAGGATTTTTAGGCTAAGTGACTAAGAAATTTCCTAAGTACTTCACCTTCTCTTTTCCACTCTAAGTGTGAATCTCTCCACCTTCTACCTTCACCATTTCTCCTCTTTACACTCTTTAATACACAAGCTTGATTGAAGCTTATCAAATATTCATGAATAACTCCTTTATGCTCTCATTCACAACTAACTTTATTCAAACTCTTTCTTTTCTTTTCAACTTCTTTTTTTTTTTTTTTTCTTCTATGAGAATTCCATTCTCATCTCTTTCATTTCTCCCCTTTTTTATCTATCTTTTTTTTTTTTTTTCACTAGAGCTCATAGGAGTATTCTCATCTTAAAACAACCTCTTCAATCAAACTACTCAAACCTCGTTTTCTCACTTACTTCACAACCTCTCAATAGATTCCCTTAACCAACCTTCACCCCCTTTCATCCGGTTTAGCAACAAAGGCTTCAAAGGCTCAAGGGGGACCACAAAGTTAACGTTTCATTTGGTTAGTGTTTAGGGAATAATGAGGCTAACAAGTGAGGGCCTAAAATCATTTCTAAGTTCTCGTAGCACATATAGCAACCTCGATCGAGATTGAAGGCAAGTTCTAGAAGATAACAATGCACTACATGGCAAACTCACAAGAAAGAAAAAGTAACGTTATTAATGCAATGTTTTGGCTCAAATCTCACAAGCTTTTGTTTAGAGTTCATGTGCCTAAGATCAATCATTCCTAGTTAATCATGTTATGCAACCATTTCATGCTCAATACACACATGAAAGACTCCAAAAATATGATACCATTTTTCGCTCAACTTCATCATCGACATCTCTTTTGAAAGCAAATGAATGATAACCACAATATCTAACCATGTGAACAAAAAAAACACTATAACTCAAGTGATGCTTTTGAAATGAAACTCAAAAAAGTTTTGCACCTACGCAACTAAGCACCCTTATAACGCATGAAAACATCACTTGAATTATTGCACACACCCTTTTCAAAATCCAAAATTTCTTTCCAAATTTTCTTCTCCTCAAAACTCCACCACACACAATCATTCTACACACTCTCATCCCATCAACAAGCAACAACCACCAACCACATCATAGCAACTCAATTAAACAAATTCCACGAACAATTCCCACAAGTAGAAGTAGAAAACACCAAAAATAAAAATAAAGTGATTTAAACATTTTATTGTACCCCCTCCCCCAAACTTATTCTAGAAAAATAATCTAGAATGAGTTTGGGAGGAAGAATAAATAAAATGCCTAAATCACACTTACAAACACTTGAGGGCTTCTACGAAGGTGGAGGCCTTGGCCACGGAAAGCCTTGGCTCACTTGAAAGTCCCGGAATTGCTCAAATAGAGTCACCATGGAGTTCATCCCTCGCTCAACGCGATTAACTTGAGTGTTCACGGTGTTGAAGTGACTCTCCATGTTTGTGTCCATGGTATCGAACCTTTGCTCAAAGGTGGATTGCATTGTAGACAACCTATTCTCCATGTTTGTGATTCGAACTCCCATAGCCACATCCTCACCGTGTGTGGAAGTATGGTTATCACTTTCATCAACATGTCTTGCCTCATCACTCGGACCACCAACTCCTACAAACTCATCCACACCTCCGAAGTTGAAGATTCCCTCATAAATAGCACGCGTATGAGAGGGCAAATCCAACTTCCAATTCCTTCTATCGTGGATGTCCGTCACAAGAACCAATTGAGCATTTGGGAGCGGAAGAAGTCTTTCATTAGATTCTCGATCATAGAACAAAAAGAAGAAAGGAGGCTTCGAGTTGGCGAGGAAGCGCATGAAATAGAGCTTCCTAAGGTCGAGAAGGTACAACTCATCCAAATGAGGGCATCCATTAAAGTTATCACAAAGTCTCCTCGCCCAAGGAGTCAACATGCCTCCGATATTAACAACACCTTTCTCACCTCGAGCTTGCTTCCTCAATTGTAGCAAGAACATGTGACAAAAATGGATAGGTGTACGCGTGAGCATTCCCTCGAGGATGAAAAGATCATCAACCCGAACCGATGTGTTCTCCTTCCGAGCAATAATTGTGTTAGCAATAATCTTCAATGCCATCCTCAAAACCGGATTTATCACCTCATTAGACTTCGAATAGCCGAGCTTTAGACCACCATGCCCGGTATAGATACGATCCCACAATTGAATAGGAACATAGGAGGCCTTGGCTAAGCGAATCCCCCCATGAGGCACACCATAGCAATCATCAATCTCTTCCAAGGATAACACTCGACGCTCACCATAGTTGAAAAGATACCTCCTTAATGAGGTGAATGGGCCCTATCTCAATTGTGCTCATAATCTCAAGGGTAATTGGCTTATAAGTTCGTCGATCCGCAATCGCCTCATCAAGAAAATTCCCCCAACCAATGTTGTCAAACAAGCACTTCAAATTGTCATAGAGTCCCAAACTCACCAACAATGCCTTCGAAGGAAAACAAGTAGACTCCATCTCCTTACTCGCAATAGTAGCAAAGTTGGCTCTTTCAACTTCATCTTCAATGAAAATCCCGTGAGTCTCCGGAAGTCTAGGATCATTAGCAAGCCTTTGAGTGGATGAACTCTTCCCTTTCCTCTTCTTACTAGGCTCAACATCCTTGATAGGTTCCTTTCCTTTGTTAGAACTTCTCCTACAACAAGAAATTAACATATCAACTCACATATCAAGCTCAATCCTCATATATGGGACCACAATGAAACTATCAACTCATATCATAATTCCATGTATGCATATCTAACCATTCATCCATCTCTACTTACAAGAACACAAAACCATAACATGCTCAATGTGTACAACCTCAATTTGAGTACAACCTCAATTTGCATGCTCAATCAAGAAAAGAGTAGAAGGACTTCCATAAAACCATGCAAGGACAATGTGAGAAGCTTCTTACCTCATAATTCTTGGCAAAGTTAGACAATATTGAGAAATTTACACCAATAAGTTCACAACAAGCAAATTTTCGTTTTTCACCTTAATGAACACGAAAATGAACAATTTTGGTCTTAAAAGAAAGCTTATGTGGTGAAAAACAACTCTATGGTGGGGTTTTGCAAGATTCAAAGAGGATTAAGAGATATGAGAGAAAGAAAATTCAAATTTTTTCATGTTCTTGAATGAGTTCATGAAGATAGAGAGATAAAGTGGTGGTAGATGGGTGAAGTAATGAGGAAGAAGACAACAATGTAGCACATAAAGAAAAAGGAAAAATAAAATGAAAATAGGTGGCAAGGAACTTTGGCGGTCAAACCCGGGAAGAAAGGGTTGACCGCCAACGATTAGGCATGAAACTCCTCTTCATTTGCGACCCAACTTTCGGTCGTGGTTCTCATTTGCGACCCAGCGTGGGGCGTGGTTTCGGTCGTGGTTGGCTCTGTCCCCCGGGCTTGGCCCGGGTGTTTCCGGGCCGGTCCGGGACGAAAGTCGGTCCTCCCCCTACTCCCGAGTCTTAGGAACTCAACGCAATTGACGGAATCGAATTCCGACAAGTTTTGCTATTTTTTTTCGATTTTACCGCCGGATTGCGTAAAAGTAGAACTTAGACCCCCAAAATTTTTCTAAGTGTTGGAAACAAGAACTTGAAAATTCTCAAAATTTTTCTAAGGCATGAAATTGCCAACTTGAAAAATCTCAAAAATTTTCTAAGGCAAAAGAAAGTATCCAACACTTAGAAATATTTTTCCATAACAAATTAACCCACTCTCAACTTTAATTCGACTAAAACTACTAAACTTAAAGAAAACGAGAAAATAAAGGATACGTGTTGGGGTGCCTCCCAACGAGCGCTTTGTTTAACGTCGCTAGCTCGACGATACCTCAATGGAGCTCATGGATCTTGAAGCAACGAAACCATGGCCTCTTCTATATCCGGACGAAAGTAATGCTTGATTTGGTGGCCATTAACCTTGAAAGTTGTGCCATCATCCTTCAATAACTCGAATGTTCCATTCGGATAACATCTATAGATCGAATAAGGCCCGGTCCATTTAGAACGAAGCTTTCCGGGGAATAACTTCAAACGAGAGTTAAAGAGAAGAACGGCGTCCCTCGGACTAAACTCACGGCTTCGAATTCCACGATCATGAAACTTCTTTGCTCTCTCCTTGAAAATCCTTGAGTTCTCATAAGCTTCATTCCTCCACTCATCTAGCTCAACCAATTGGTCTTGCCTTGCAAAACCGGCTTCCTTGAACTCAAAATTGATTCGTCTTGTTGTCCAATAAGCCTTATGCTCTAATTCAACCGGGAGGTGGCACGATTTGCCAAACACCAATTGATATGGAGACATACCGATGGGCGTCTTGTACGCCGTTCGATATGCCCATAGAGCATCATCAAGCCTATTAGCCCAATCCTTTCGGTTTGCAACCGACTTCTCAAGAATTTGCTTAATCTCCCGATTGGCTAACTCGGCTTGGCCATTTGCTTGAGGATGATATGGCAATGTGACCTTGTGCTTCACACCATACTTAGCCAAGAGACTACCAAGCCAACGATTGTTGAAGTGTGACCCCCCATCGCTAAGAAGTGCCCTCGGGGTTCCAAACCGAGACAAAATATTCTTCTTAAGAAACTTAAGCACCACTTTAGAATCGTTGGTAGCCGTAGGAACGGCTTCCACCCATCTCGAGACATAGTCCACCGCAAGCAAGATGTAAGAGTAGCCATTAGAGACGGGGAAAGGTCCCATGAAGTCAATCCCCCAAACATCGAAAAGCTCTACCTCAACCATGATGTTTTGAGGCATCTCATCACGTTTGGTGATTGTACCCAAGCGTTGGCATCTATCACAACTCTTCACATATGCAAGGCAATCCTTAAAAATCGAAGGCCAATAAAATCCGCTTTGAAACACCTTCATCGCGGTTCGATTTGCTCCAAAATGCCCTCCACATGGTGAGCTATGGCACTCCTCTATGATCTTATTCCAATCACTTTGGCCTACACATCGTCGGATAATGCCATCCGCACATCTCCTCCACAAATATGGCTCTTGCCAATAGTAGAATTTGACCTCACGAAGGAACTTCTTCTTCTCATATGACTTCAAATCCGGAGGCAACTCATGAATGACCAAGAAATTTGTAATGTCGGCATACCATGGAGTATAGAGCTTCAAAGCAAGAAGTCTCTCATTCGGAAAACCATCCACAATCTTGGATTCCTCGGAATCACCCTCAATAGGGTTCTCAAGTCGAGACAAGTGATCCGCTATCACATTTTCACACCCTTTTCGATCTCTAATCTCCATATCAAACTCTTGTAAGAGAAGAATCCATCAAATGAGGCGAGGTTTAGCATCCTTCTTTGCAATGAGGTGTCGAATCGCGGTGTGATCCGAATAGACAATGGTGTGGTTGCCCACAAGATAGGGCCGAAACTTCTCAAAAGCAAACACCACCGCAAGGAACTCTCTCTCGGTAGTTGTGTAATTCTTTTGAGCTGAGTCTAGAGTTTTGCTTGCATAGTGTATAACCCGGAACAAGTTATCCCGCTTTTGGCCCAAAACCACTCCTATCGCCCAATCACTAGCATCACAATCAATGATAAAAGGCTCTTCCCAATTTGGAGTTATCAAAACCGGAGTGGAGACTAAAGCCTTTTTCAACTTCTCAAAAGCAACTAGACACTCATCATCAAATACAAACTTGGCATCCTTCTCAAGTAGATGGCAAAGAGGCTTCGTGATTTTTGAGAAATCTTTGATGAATCTTCTATAAAAACCCGCATGCCCTAAGAAACTCCGAATGCTCTTGATATTAGTAGGTGGAGGTAATTTTTCAATTGCGACAATCTTGGCTCTATCCACCTCTAATCCTTCACTCGAGACTCGGTGTCCAAGGACAATGCCATCCTTAACCATGAAGTGACATTTCTCCCAATTAAGCACAAGAGAGGTCTCCTCACATCTTTGAAGAACTTGAGTCAAATTATCAAGGCAATTATCAAAACTTGACCCAAAAACCGAGAAATCATCCATAAAGACCTCCATGATATTTTCAATCAACCCATGGAATATTGCCATCATACACCGTTGAAAAGTGGCCGGTGCATTGCATAAACCAAAGGGCATTCTCCTATAGGCAAAAACACCATAGGGACAAGTAAATGCCGTCTTGTGTTGATCTTCGGGGGCAATTGTGATTTGATTGTAGCCCGAGTAGCCATCAAGAAAACAATAATATTCATGCCCCGCCAATCTATCAAGCATTTGATCAATGAAAGGAAGAGGGAAGTGATCCTTCCTTGTCACCGAATTCAAAGCTCTATAATCAATGCAAACCCTCCATTTAGAAGCCACTCTAGTAGATATCACCTCATTGTTCTCATTCTTGATAACGGTCATACCTCCCTTCTTCGGAACAACTTGGGTAGGACTCACCCATTCACTATCGGAAATAGCCCAAATCATACCCGCATCTAGGAGTTTCAAAACCTCTTTTCTAACCACTTCTTGAAGAACGGGGTTCAATCTCCGTTGTGGTTGCCTTTTGGGCCTTGCATCCTCTTCTAACAAAATCCGGTGCATACAAACACTAGGGCTTATACCCTTTATATCATCAATGGTCCAACCAATCACCGATTTATATTGCCTCAAGACTCTTAGCAACCTCTCCAATTCGGACTCTGAGAGGAAGCTTGACACTATAATAGGAAAAGTTTCATTATCACCAAGAAAGGCGTACCTCAAGTGCTTCGGTAGTTCCTTCAACTCAAGGGCCGGAGTTGAAGTTTGACCTTTATCATCCCCCTTTGCACTTGCTCGGTCTTCCTCCTTCCTTAGCTCTAAGAATCCCACTTCTTTCTTCGGAGAGAATGACTCTTGAGACTCCAAAAAGGCTAGAGTATCCAAGAGCTCATCACAAGCTTCATCTATCTCGGAGTAGGAATAAATGGAATTTTGGATAATATCCTCCAAATGATCTTCTCCTCTAGATGGTGGAACCACTTGTATCAAATTACACTCCTCAAAATCGTGGTCACTTGCCTTCTTCATAGCATCATAGATAGAGATAGTGAGGGTTTCATCATTAGCACGAAAGGTAAGA